>NW_021011476.1:2417038-2791270 GCF_003987935.1 Bombyx mandarina | reverse complement strand
AAAAAAAAAAAAAAAAAAAAAAAAAAAAAAAAAAAAAAAAAAAAAAAAAAAAAAAAAAAAATAAAAAAAAAAAAAAAAAAAAAAAAAAAAAAAAAAAAAAAAAAAAAAAAAAAAAAAAAAAAAAAAAGGTAGTATGTGATGATGATATTAGATGTTTGAACGACTATAATGATCCAAGAATAACTAACTAATTTAATGTAGGCTAATCTCGAAACATTCAATCTAGGCTTGATCTACATTTTAATTCGGAATTATATAAAAAAAATTTTTAAAAACACATTTACCTAATGCTTTAATTATGTTTTGTGTTAGTATTAACTAATTTTATATAAAGTGCGTTTTTAATTCAAACTAGGTATTTCAATTTATGAACCTCTTTATAGTATATACGATTTATGGTTTTAATTGTCTCACTTGACGTAGTCGTCAATTAGAAAACAATTGGCGCATACTTGTGGGAATTTGACAAGTTACGAAAGCAAACCCTTTGTTTAGTCGCCGAATAAAACGGTAGAACACATAAGAGAGCCAGTCTGTTAATTTAAATAAAATAAAAAACATTATGACTCTAGTTAAAAAACCATATTTATTTCTGTTAAATCAATTGTTTTTTTTTGTTTTAGTTGCGTAAATAATGGAACGGAATATTTTTAACATCTTCCAGACTTTTAAATGGTATGAATAATTAATAATACATCGATTTCTTGTTGTAATCATAGCAGGTTCACTCATGGCCTGGTTTGTCGGCCAAGCATGTTGATTGTGATTTATTTAGCTTTACCGATAGGTGAGGAGGTCCGCGAACACAGTCAGTATTGAGCGATAATCGATTAGAATCCAATGCGACTGACGGTAAGTTTGAATACGTCCGTATTAAATTAAGTGATTAAGCTTATCAATTAATCTATCTCTAGATAAATTGTGCCATATATGTTTTTTTTTTAAATCGATCCCCGAATGAGACCTTAGAACTCATATCTTGTCCTCCCAACTATGCAATAAAATAATAAAAAAATTGGCAACTCTTAACATAAGCGGTTTCTTGGCACCTTATTTTAAAAATTAAAATAGTTGAGTCATTTCACACCAGATGGGTGTGTGCGTGCGTCTTGAATTTCTTTAGGTAACGAATTTAAGGCTTCAAATTTAATTGATCGAAAGCGCGTTACGATGACCCTCTTATCGTTACCGCTTCTATCTGTAAGGCCGAACCAGTCGGCAGGGCAACGTAAAGCCGCCGGATTTTCTTAGTGGGTCGCGCTACCTATCCGGTGGTAGATTCAGCGAAGCACTGCTCTTGTTAGGATTAGTGTTAGCAAATTATTTCAGGTTGAACCCGCAAGCTCACCTACCCATCCGCGCGTAGTTAAAGTAGCTCCGTAGGCACTATAGACGAATAAGAAGGAAAAAAAAGTGAATGTTAATTTATGCAAAACCACATATGCACTTCCTAGCTGAGATTTAAAAAAAATATGACTCGTCTTGGTTTGCTAGCAGATGTTTTTCTCAAGTGCCGATTAGTCATTAATTTTTTTAATGTAATGTGGTCGTTTGCCGCTCTTTTACATAACAGCGTTCAGGTGACCAACGTTATCATTGCGTAACACCGCTACAATGTAGCATTTCTCGTATGATACAGATTACACGTCCGAATCGACTGAATTTATCTTGAATGATGTTGCATTGTGCATAATTTGCACATTTCGACATTCTAGTACTGTGAGTTTTGGTTCTGAGAAACGTTTACAGAAATTTCGCCATTTGTGAATAAAGATTTTTTTATTTTTTTTTTATTGCTTAGATGTGTGGACGAGCTCACAGCCCACCTGGTGTTAAGTGGTTACTAGAGCCCATAGACATCTACAACGTAAATGCGCCACACACCTTGAGATATAGTTCTAAGGTCTCAGTATAGTCACAACGGCTGCCCCACCCTTCAAACCGAAACGCATTACTGCTTCACGGCAGAAATAGGCGGGCCGGTGGTACCTACCCGTGCGGACTCACAAGAGGTCCTACTACCAGTAATAACAGAATGTAACTCCTTTCAAAGATTTATTTATTCATTTGTTCTAAATATAGTAGTTATTCTATTGAATGTAAGGAATCTGTTTATTGTATTTAATATTGTTTTATGAATTTGATTTTGGTTAATTTGTTAATAAATAATGGTTTTCTTTGATTCAGCTAAGTTGTACCAGTAGATGTACACGTAGGTACCTTCAAAAAACCATAAATAAAATTATAAGGAGATGAAATAACTTCATTTTGTTAGATTTTCTGTCATATTTTTTATATATAATTGGGCCTATCTTATACAATAAACGCTATTCCTGAAGTTTGAATTGCTTTTCTAAGATTGCTTAACAATTAAACTATAAATTATCTGGTCCAGTACCCAGTAGGACTAGATACCCTAGAGGCAGGATCTAGGAGGAACTATGACGGAAATATCAAAAAAATCATGTTCGATTTTTCTCGACTTGATTCGATTCGATTTATTTTTATTCTCAACTAGCTGACCCGGCAGTCTTCGTAGTGCCTCAATCGATAAATAAAATACCTAAACTTTTGTATAAAATAAACTTAAAACAAACAAAAGGAATCCGTCCGACGGGGGACACATCAAAGGAAAACCAAAATTGTTATTTTCATTTAATTCGGAGCATTTTCATATTTATCTACCTTTTAAACCTTCTCTGGACTTCGACAAATAATTAAAGACCAAAATTAGCCAAATCGGTCCAGCCGTTCTCGAGTTTTAGCGAGACTAACGAACAGCAATTCATTTTTTATATATATAGATTAAGTATTGTTAGACGTACATATGTATATACGAGTAACTCTTTTATAGTACAGCGAATCACAGTTCGGGACCAGTAGCTGTAGATCATGCGTGATTTGTATCGGACTATATCATTTATATATTTTATATACTTTTTGTTTTGCGCGCAATGTAAATTATTCACGATCATTTGACGCGTAAGGTTTGCGGTCTCAATGGAAACGTAGGGCCGGCTGTTCGTTTTGTTCGTGTTGTGTCTTCGAAACATAACACACACGAAAATTACAAATATGTAGGTATTACGTATTTTTTTCGGTCGTCGCTAATGAAGCTGTAGCGTGCAACATTATTTTTTTTAATGGATTTTATGATGTGGTAACTAAGACCTGTAAGTCAGTCTTATTTTAATTTATATTCATATTTTTATGAAAAATTATATTATGGACTGAAATGAAATGAAGGTGATTAATTGGAGACATTAATCAGCTGGGATGAAATTAAATGAAATGAGATGAGATGATATGGGATGAAATATAATCTCAGTAAAATGGTGGTCCTTTACTAAGATTTTTTTCAGTGGACTTTTTGGAGGATCCCGAAAAGTTACTTCTAGCGGCTTTGTTTTATTTTCCCACATTTGTGCACTTTCACAGATATTAAACAGTTAATAAACCACCATTATTACACATTTAAACCTGAAGAAACACTAAATAGACAAAATAAATCAAATACAAATCACACATCTTCACTCCTCGCGTTCCCGCCAAAAAGTCCCGTGCAACATTCGTTCGCACTCGGGCATGATTATACACTTTAATATTTGAGACACTCGGGCGTCATCGGAGTTCCCGGACGCGCAGGTGTCCCGTGACGTCATGCAACAAAATTCGCGCGCGTCGATTTAAGTTGAATGTAAAAACGTACATAATTTTAGTTTTAATTTGTATCTTCTAGTGCCTAGCGTTGTTTACTTTACTTTTGGTTTATATTTTAATATTGTACACATTATAGATATTGTTGAAATGGTGTGTTTGACTTTTATATGTTAGGAGTAAAACATCCCGCGAATGCGAGGGACAATAATAATTAACAAACCACAAAGCTACTTTTACGGCATAATCTTCCTGTATTAATGAACGAATAGCACCAAACGCACCATTACCAAACCCTCAAAATACTATTAGTTCGTTCTGTGTGAAATGAAACGTAAAAGACGACATATAAAAAAAAAAAATAGAATTTATTCAAATGTCAAATAACAATAAAAAAAACGAGAGATTAAAACCTACAATTATATTCATGTATTCATAGTTTATTAAAGGCACAATGTTTTCCTATTAATTTAAGAAAATAGCTTAATCTCGTTTGGGCTCCTTGAAGTAAATTTGTCACTGTTTGCCATTTTAAGAAATGATTTCAAATTTACTGTGCATTGTCAAAACCTAATCGGATTACAAGCGACTTTCTCTCGACAAATAGATTGTGATCCAGGAAGCTAAGCTATAATGAAACTCAAACAAAAATATTACCGCGTTACATAAAATCATCGTGGTCTGCCTCTTACCATTGTTGGTGTTCTTCCGCTAATGGATTAATTAGGCGCTAACCGGTCGTATTGTGACCCAAATATACGGTCGTGAAGCTTATTAATAACAGAGTGAGATACTGCTATTCATGCATGCAGGCTTCTAATATCCCCTTTGTTGTTATTTTCGGAAGATATACCGCGAAAATGGTCTGTATTCGTTAGATTAAATTGGGTTTGTAAGTTTATTGGACTAGACTTTTTTATATAGCTTAGCTGGGGGAAGAGCTCACAGCCCACCTATTGTTAAATGGTTACCGGAGCCAAGAGACATCTACAATGTAAATACCGCCACCTACCTTGAGATATGAGTTCTAAGGTCTCAGTTTTCACAGTACAACGGCTACCCCACCCGAAATTCAAACCGACTAATATATAAGGTTAATTCTTGAAAGTTAAACACGTTCTTAAATTATTACACATAATTGGCTTACATCATAAAGTTGCGAAACAAGATACATTCTGAATCCAGTTTTCGATCGGAAATGCGAACCTATTCGTTACTGATACAGGATGTTATGTATATATTATATGCTATAATAAACTAAATTAATATCGTTTATTGTCCCACCCACTGCCACTGTCTATCTTTTTTTTTTATTTATTGCCTTTGTAGGCAGACGAGCGTACGGCCCACCTGATGGTAAGTGGTTACCGTCGCCCATGGACTTCAGCAATGCCAGGAGCAGAGCCAAGCCGCTGCCTACTGCTACAATATAATAATATATAAGACAAGCAAAGTTAGTTTCGTGGTAAGATCTCTTGTGAGTCCGCACGGGTAGGTACCACCACCCTGCTTATTTCTGCCGTAAAGCAATTATGCGTTTCGGTTTGAAGGGTGGGGTAGCCGTTGTAACTATACTGAGACTTATAGAACGTATATCTCAAGGTGGGTGGCGCATTTACGTTGTAGATGTCTATGGGTTCCAGTAATCACTTAACACCAGGTGAGCTGTGAGCTCGTCCACCCATCTAAGCAATAAAAAAAATATATTTTGTATTTGTGCAATTTCCCAGTGCTACCTTACGATAGATAAGCAACGAGGGTTCCAATGGTAGACACCCGCTCCATCTAAGATTCACAACATACAATTGAGGCTTCTTCCACACGCATATCGAAAGACTTTTACAGCTTACATAGGTGGACGAGCTCACGGCCCACCTGGTGTTAAACCAGAGCCAAGACATCAATTACGTAATTGACGGCACCCACCTAGTGACAAGCGTTCGAAGTCTCCGTTTTTATAGCACGACCCCATCCTGCAAACCGAAACGCATTACTACCTCACGGCACCGACATGTTGGTGGTACCTATCCGTGTGTGCTCACAATACCAGTAATTAGGTACGCAAATTATAATTTTTGCGGGTTTATTTTTTATTACACGCTGTTTATTCCTTCACCGCGGGAGTCATTCGCGAACTCTTCTTAAGTACGTACTTCATTAGAAAAATTGGTACCCGCCTGCGGGATTTGAGCACCGGCATCGACCGGTTAATAAGTATACCAAATTTCGAGTTAATCCAACGTTTTGAAGGGGGTCAAAATCATGTTCAAAGATTCCGTTACAAACATACATACGTCTGAAGCTAATAAAAGCGTATTAANTTCACCGCGGGAGTCATTCGCGAACTCTTCTTAAGTACGTACTTCATTAGAAAAATTGGTACCCGCCTGCGGGATTTGAGCACCGGCATCGACCGGTTAATAAGTATACCAAATTTCGAGTTAATCCAACGTTTTGAAGGGGGTCAAAATCATGTTCAAAGATTCCGTTACAAACATACATACGTCTGAAGCTAATAAAAGCGTATTAAAAAGCAATGTGTTTACGAGTCTATTTCATCGCAACTTTTCAATGTCTGTACAGATGTTAATGTATGGGATACGTAATTAATAATTGATTATAAATATTAGTCGTCTTATGTTTTTGAACGGTCGAAATATTTTTTTGAGTCTGTGTTTATACTGGAACGTGTATATTGTGCGGGGTGATAAAGACAAAGACACGACAAGTTTGAAACCTATTTATTGTGAGACGATTTGACACGGACTAATCTAATCCCAACAAAAAAATGCTTTTGGCAAAGACCTTTAAATGTGTACACTAGTGTTTGGTCATTTGCTAACAAATATTGAACATACAAATAATACAATAAAACGTGTTGATCAAATAAAACAAAAATAATATCACAATAAAAAAATTTATTCTCTATATATAACATCGGACCAATAATCGTTCAATGAAACTGTACATTACATATATATAGTATGTTTATATGCTTTACAATGGCATATTATATATTTATCGAGTTGGATTGCTAAATTGTGTAGATTAGTTTATAGAAGTAACAACAATGGATTAAGGTAACAGCCCGATTACTTACAATTCAGTTCGATTTTATGTCACCAAAGATACTCTATGTATTACGTAATCGATAATTTAAGCATTCCAACCGGATGTTTAAAACTTTATCATAGCAACACCATTACCATTACCGTTAGCGTAACACAATGCTATGATTATTTTCTTACCTGATGTCCGAATTACGTAAATCGATTGTTGTTATCGGCAATATCGATTTTGGCCAATGCCAAATCGATTACCGACAATAAATAAAACGAGATTACAAGAAAACAGACTAACGCAATATCATTCTACAAAAAACATTTATATATATATATATATAGGAAAGTATTTTTTTTTTATATAGTAAATGAAGTTGAAAATTCAATGAATTCGGACATCAAATTTGTGTATAAGTTCCTTGTTGGCTTTATTTAAATGAAATCATCGTAGTCGTCATCGAAATTCCCATATGATTCGTATTGATTGAGATGAGCCTGAAACGAGAAAAGTGTAAATATATAAATACCCAAGATTGAGAAAATAGTGAAAATTTAAAAAAATTGTACGAGTGAGCTCAACGAGTTTCTTTATTGAATGAGATTTAGTGCAGTATAAAGATCCGTTTAATTGGCTTTATATGCGACTAGCCGTACTTGCCCGCTTCGCTGGGCATTTAAAATTAACATTACTATTCATTGTCATTATTATTAGAGAGTCCAACACTCATATAAATATTAGCCTATCTATTAAGTACATGTATTTTCTACATGGATACCAAGTTTCAAGTCACTGTAGTTTTATATATTAGTATAGATAGTATAGATGTACATTTTATTTGCGAACGTCTACTTTCGCAGCGTCAGAAATTCACCGGATCAATGAAGTTATTTTAATATTTAAAGCGGTTATCACACTGATCATCTCACAATCGCATTCGATTCAACAACTATCATTATATTTTTCCAATTTAGCAATTGCAACGCTATAAGCATTAGGTACGTTCTTGCAAGGGTAAATTTTGTTTCAATCAAATGTTTTTGTTTTTCCTTCACAAAATTAAACTGGCTAAAAATACAATTATTGTTCAAGTATAGATTAGGCACGAACTTGACCTATGTCGATACTAGCGCGGTCTGTTATCAGGTTATCGACAGCCTACACTTCCTTATCAATCACGTTTATCATTATCACACGAATTATCGTTATTTCGTGAAATTTGCACGGTAATTTTACAAAAGTTTTCCTTAGTACAAACACAACCTTTTTTTTTTAATGTAAATTGTCTGCGCTAATGCAAAATTCTGCTGTTTATAAACATCAAAATATTGTAATTGGATTATTAAGATGTGAAGTCAAAGGACTGTGTGTTTTGAGTTGTTTTTATTTTTTTTATTCGTATTGTAGACTTTAGGCAGATTACATATCATGCAGATACTTTAACTCATGTGAACTGCCTACATAAAAACATAATTTAGTCTGATTTAAACTGGAATGTTGATTGTTTGTTGTAGATATTAACAGGACCGCTATGCCCATCAGAGCTGACTGTTTTGTTTTTTTTATAGCTTAGATGGGTGGACGAGCTCACAGCTCACCTGGTGTTAAGTAGTTACTGGAGCCCATAGACATCTTCAACGTAAATGCGCCACCCATCTTGAGATATAAGCCCTAAGGTCTCAAGTATAGATACAACGGCTGCCCTACCCTTCAAACCGAAACGCATTACTGCTTCACGGCTGAAATAGGCAGGGTGGTGGTACCTACCCGCGCGGACTCACAAGAGGTCCTATCACCAGTAATAAACGCAACCTTACAACATTCCTTAATTACTGGATGTTCGAGTTACTGATAACTAAATAAAAAATAAACTCACATTGTCCCCTTCAAGTTTTAACTTGGCCTTGCCCTTGCCCTTTGTGGCCTTTTTAGTTTTATCATTCTTTTCTGCCTTCTGTTTTTCAATATATAGATTATCGACAGTCAATTTTATTCGTCGGATATCCGCTGATGACACTGTAATTATAGATATTCAGATGACATTTCTTGTAATATGAAAAGTTCTGAGCATAGTAAGAAAATTTATTTCCTAATGACTTTAGATGAGATCTTGCGTACCAGATTAATCTGGATATGTTTTTTTATTGCATAGTTGGGTGGACAAACTCACGGCTCATCTGATGTTAAATGGTTACCGGAGCCCATAGATATCTACAACGTAAATACCGCCACCCACCTTGAGACATGAGATGTAAAGGTCTCACTTTTAACAGTACGACAGCCGCCCCGCCCTTCAAACCGAAACGCAACAAAAAATCCAGGATTTATTAAATTTTATAGGACTTTTTACACTTTAGTGGCATCTAATGAAAGAAAGTTCACAATCATAATAATGATGTTGCTCTGAATTAACTTCAATCTAGAAATGAAATATTTCATTTATAAATGTCATATTCTACATTGGTGGCCACTGACAATGAGAAGATATTTCATTCACGATGATGATTAGGTTTTAAGCAGAACCAAGCCCCATATTAAGCATAAACTATATGTTTATTTCTTATTGGGTAAATGAGTTCACGGCCCACCTGGTGACAAGCAGTTACTGTGACATCACAATGTGAATGCTGTCACACTCCTTGAGACATGATGTCTAAAGTCTAAATTGTGCAGTATAACGGCTACCCTACCCTTCAAACTGAATATATTATTGTTTTGTGAAACAGTAATGCATTCAGTTTTGCTGTGGCAAAAATCAGCAATATAGATTACAAACACAATCACTGAAGTCATAAACTATGAATTTTACTTACTCTGGACTAAAATATTCTTGACTAGGTCATCAATGAATCCTGGAAATTCATCCTTGGCTTTATAGAAAGTGATCTTCTTTGTAAGGAGATCAGCAAACTCTGTGTACTCTTCTTTTGTAGTTGGGTGGAAATTGTCAAGTTTACCAATGTTACCTTCTGTTACACCTGTAATCATTTTCATGGGTAAGTTATCTAATCTGATAACTAGACATATTATAATAAAAACGCTGTCTCATATGACTTGAGGCAGTTTTAAGACTTGCCAAGAAATTGTGCCAAGTAATCTTAATATATATTTTGGACAATCAATCATTACATTTGTTTGTAGTTTTGAACACAATAAAATACGATTATTGTATGAGAATACGAATGTTTGTTATATTACTCAAAAGCCTTATTATTATTATAATGTATCGATTATTGGAGGAATAATTATTTATTATTGCTCAAAGTTATGCAATAATAAATGCTATTGTTACACCACAACCAGTTAACATAAAAAAGCAGTATATTTGTATTTCTTATTTTCCTCTGCATGTTGTGAAAGGCAACTAAGGATTTCACCAGAGAATGGGTAAAAGTATTCTCTGTATAAAATCAGCATACTATGATTGTCAACTGACATTTAATGAAAGAAAGGCACAACACAAACCCACACAGGTAGATACCATAATCCTGCCTAATTCTGTCGTGAAGCAGTCATGCCTTCTGATTTGAATGGTAGAACAGCTATTACACAATTCAATGAAGACTTTATGTTTCAAGGTGGGTGGTGGCATTTATGTTACTATGTTTGTAGGCTCCTGTAATCATTTAGATTTACAGTTCACCCATCTACTCAAGAAAAGTCATACTTCACCCAATTTAAATACACTTTCACATACCACATTACATAAGTATTAACTCTCTAAAAAGATCATATGACAAAATAAATTAATTTGAGGATCATAATTAGAAGAAATATCATTCTCTTATGGAGATATTGAAAACTAGATATGTCATTAAAATCTTAAACGTTCAATGCATCATGCCAATGATTTAACATGCAGCCATGAAGCCTGATATCTCATAAAAGCATAATGGCTGCTGCACAACAGATAAAAGCAGGGTGGTAATACCTACTTATGAGGGCTCACAATAATCCACTTCACCACAATTTTTTTAAAATTTTTTTATTGCTAGGTGGGTGGACGAGCTCACAGCCCACTTGGTGTTAAGTGGTTACTGGAGCCCATAGACATCCACAACGTAAATGCGCCACCCACCTTGAGATATAAGTTCTAAGGTATCACGTATAGTTACAACGGGTGCCCCACCCTTCAAACCGAAACGCATTACTGCTTCACGGCAGAAATAGGCAGGGTGGTGGTACCTACCCGCGCGGACTCACAAGAGGTCCTACCACCAGTAATTACGCAAATTATAATTTTGCGGGTTTCATTTTTATTACACAATGTTATTCCTTCACTGTGGAAATAAATCGTGAACATTTGCTGAACAATACGTACGTATTTCATTAGAAAAATTGATACCCGCCTGAGATTCGAACATCGGTACATCGCTCAACACGAATGCACCGGACGTCTTATCCGTTAGGCCACAACGACTTCATTATATTAGGGATTATAAACCCTCTTTTAGAATGTCTACTAATTATTGCTTAAAATTAATCTAATTTTGGAATCCACAAACTGTAATACGAGCACACTAAATCAATCAAGCATACCAAAGGTTTCCATGGCTAGTCGCAAATCTGATTCTTCCTGTAGCTTCTGCTGGCGAAGTTTCTCAGCCAACTTCTGTTCTGGAGTCATTTCTTCTGCAGTCTTCTCTGTCACGAGACGTTCAGCCTTCTCACGTTCTTGTCGCTAGTAGAATTTTAATATTCTGAATATCATATCAATTCAAGAGCAACTATAACCTGTCAATTCTATGAAGTTATGAAACTATATTAATTTTTCTGGTGAATTATCGTATTTTAGATTTGGTTATTATCCCAAACATGATGTAGGTTAAGCTTTAAATTAATATTGTCATACCCTATACAAAATTTTAATACAAATTCCTCATTAATTGCAAAGGGTGTTGAATGCTGTGCAAAACAGTCAGGGCCTCACATGACCATTGTCCGCACACAACGATCGCTGTATATAAGGTAATCGTATTGCTTTATGCCACCAGGACTACAGAGGTGATATCAAGCAACACCATCAACATAAAGTGTTTAACATCCATACTTTGCATAAAGCGGCAAGATCAAGTCTCAAACTGAGATATTGAGGATGAAGTTAAATAGTATTGAAGCACTGCTAACAAGTGTGGATGACTCTAAGTTTCCTAAATTTGTCTTTTACTAACAGCTGAATTATGGACAGTGTGCACCAGGAGGGCAATGCTGATGTTACAGGGGATGTTTTAGAATGTCATCCAACTGTGTCTAATATCGCACACAACGGAGTCCAGAATGATATAGTTATGTTCACAAAGCTGTCTCAAGATTTGAAAAAAGTGTATACAAGATTTAGACGTTAACTGCCTTATAAAGAAGACACATTCAAAGCCTTCCTCCTATACTTTATGTACAATGCTGATGACCTGTTGTATTGTGCGCCCTGCAACAGTCTTCAAGACAAAACTTGGCTTCTCTAACCATATTAGAGCACATAATCAATAATAACCAGGTTCAAAGTTGACACACAATATTTCAAGGATGATGATATATGATGACTGAGTGGGATTGTCAGCTATCATTACTGAGTGAACAATTGTTAGCAAATTATTATTTTTAAATCCCACTTTTTATGTTACCTAACAGGAACACCCTCACTATCACTAATTTCTTTTCTGTTGTTTTTTAAATATTAAAAATTAAAGGTTCTTAATATATTTTAATTATTATTCTGATATTTAATGCTGTCAAATGAATTTAATATTAATTGCAAGGTGATGATAGTCCATGAGTAATCTATCTTGTTAACCTTCTTTATGCATACTGGAACCTTGATATTTATTATAAATTATTTATATTTAACTTGTCCTTTTTAATAATTTTTTTGTGTTAATATTTATAGTTGAAATTTGCATCAGAGTAACTGTAATTTCATAATATAATAAGTTATCTCCACAAATTTTATATATAATGACTTTTGCAAAACAAATTTTAGACAAACACTGGCTAATGTTAAACTAGATAGGTATCTAATGACTATGTGAATCTAATTTATACATAGATGGGTACAATAAAAAGCTAAATACAATTTCCTCTTCTGTTTGTCAACAGATTTAGTTATTTTATTTCAGTTTTTTCTTCACTATTAATAAAAAAAATACCATTGACTGCAAACCGAAGAATTTGATTCGAGCCCTACAACCCAGCAGAGAGTAATAGGAAAGAACAAAGAAGAAGATGATAATTAAGATAATTTGCCAGTGATTGGTATTATAAAAAAAAGAACATTTAAACTGATTTCAAATGGAGTGCATATTTTATCTATTCCACTAGATGGATGATCATGGCGAAGCGGGCAATAAATATCAGTGTCTATATATATTAAGTCTTAAATTTTACAATAGACTACATAGATTATTTTTCCTTCAAATCTTATTTCTATTTTTGGTATGTATACAATGCAATTAAATGTTTTAAAATTATTTTTAGACAACTTTTGGTTAATCGAGGATGCAATTGGCTTCAACAATGCTCAACATTACCAAGTTTATGTGTAACAAAACTATTAAGTTCATGTGTTAAAATACCACTAAATGGGTAGTAATTTATGTTACCATATAATTATAATTATCTATTCTATAAACTAGATGCTATTCTAGTAGAGTTTAGAGTTTAAAATCCCAAAATCATTAAACATATGTTTTAAAGGCACCATACCTCTCTTTCGGCTATTTTATCGTGTATTTTCTTTTTAGGTTTCGGTTGTGGAGGTGGCGCTGCCTCAGTCTTTTCTTCGTCTTTCTTTTCCTCCTCCTCATCCTCCCAGCTTTCCTGCGAATAAAGTCTGACGTCAACACGTAGGCAGTCATTTAGGTTATGTACTGTTTTAAGAAGATTCGTAATACATTTTGAAGTTAGAACACTGTATACAAACTACTTGGCACAGCAATGATTACCTTTACGTTATCATCCTCGTCTTCCCCTTCCCATTTGTTGGAAGCTGCCAACGTGGTCGGGAGTTTGGGCTCGAAGTTATCTGCGTCTGGAATGTACCACGATTGACATTACGAATGTAGATATTTATAAAATCTATTTTGTTCTTGTATTAAACAGTACGTACCCCATGACACGTCCATTTTTAGGACTCCAGAATCAGCAGCTGAATTAATATGAAAACTTTTCACCTGAACACCAAAATCGGACAACTATCGACAGTGACTTATCACTCACAAGATGTCTCCAGAGTCGTCGTTTTCTAGACAACAACAAAACTCAAGTGTAATTCGTCAAACTGAAGACGATTTTCTGCAATTATCACGGTCGGATTGAAAAACAATGAACAAATGACATAATATTGGCGAAGCCCCAACAGACGTATGTTCACAAATTGATTTAGAAAAGTAAGAATCCATTGCAGACGATAATTCCCGATTTACTAAAATTTTCAATATGGCCGACAGTGTTATATTTTATTTATCTCACGAAACAGGCGAAAGGATCTTAGCCTATACTGAATCTTTTTAGGAAAAGTCTTGTCAGTTATCAGTATAAATGGTGAAATGAAACGAATAACAAAATATTGCAATTTAAAAAAAAANTGATTTAGAAAAGTAAGAATCCATTGCAGACGATAATTCCCGATTTACTAAAATTTTCAATATGGCCGACAGTGTTATATTTTATTTATCTCACGAAACAGGCGAAAGGATCTTAGCCTATACTGAATCTTTTTAGGAAAAGTCTTGTCAGTTATCAGTATAAATGGTGAAATGAAACGAATAACAAAATATTGCAATTTAAAAAAAAATAAATTGTATTTTAATTTAAGAGTAAAATAATGTATTTTCCTAATTAAAAAGAGTGTTCTCGTTGTGTATTTTGAAGCTCCCAAGACTATTTCGTACTCATTTAGCCGTTTTAGCTAATGAAACTAGAAATACCTTGGGACCGGCAGCTATCCCTACATCACAAAAAATAGATTTCAGTCTATTAAAGTTTTCTTTGATGTGTTGTATTGACAGAAATATTTTTGTACGCATTTAAAAACACCAGACAGTACATACATTTACGTGTGATAGTGTTATGCCGGCCACTCACATGTGCGCAAATATTCGTACATTGTACGAATGTTTGCAATTTGCGAACCCGTTTGCGCTTCCTCCTTCACTTGTTTACGAATGTCTCACGAATTTCTCCTCCTTTTTAATTCGTCAATAAAACATTGAAGAGAAAAAGAGTTTTGAATTCTTTCCCAGACATCATTTATAGCCATGCTGTTTTTATGGGATTTCTTTTGATGAAGATACGCTACACAGTAGACGTCACGATCTATGAAAATAGCGAAACATCCGTTGCCTTCGCAATCCTGGGCGCAACTGGCCACACGAATGTGTGGGAGACTACGCGAAGGATCGCAGTTCGCGCGCTTTGATGTCTGTTAAAAAACCGACACGGCTTGGAAAACCACGAATGCAGCGAAAACTTTGCTTAATAATTTGCAAATGTCGTCATACACTTGCGGGTTTGCGTATTCGCGCGAATGTGAGTGACCGGTGTTAAAGCATGTTGAGATGCACTCAACGCTGAGCGGTGTAGCACTGGGGTGGACTGAATTGAGGTATTGGTTGTTGCGTGTTCGATGTTGTACTCGTCCTTTTTTTGACCTACTTATGGCTACGTGTAGAACGAGCTCATGGTGGTCAGCCTGAATAATTTGTAAACATTAGCCTTAACCAGGACCCTGCTTGGCTGAATCTACACCAGATCGGAATCGCAACCCACTGAGAAATTCCGGCGAGAAAGTCAGTGCGCTGTGTCTGTGAGTTCATTTACTCGCCGAACCCTTCGTCGCTGAAACGGGTTCAACGAATAAGTTGACCGATGCTTGTAATGCCTAAAAGCATCGAGAGTGGTTATGAAGGATCGCTGCGCTTGTTTAAATGGGACGGTCGTTTCAACGTTGCCGCCACAAGAAGTATCGCCCATGGGCCCTGATTATTAAGTATACGCTTAGATAGTATATTATATTATGTACACCAGGTTGATTGTTGCCTCCTGCATAACACCAAAACTATACAGCGAAATAATTGACGGTTAATAGCATAGACCTTAGTATACTTCAGTGGTTAATGTTGTAGGTAACTCCATGGTTAATAGTCATCTAAGTGCGACATCTATTGACAGTTTTGTAATTTTTGTGTTTTTTTCCCTTTATAGTGCTTTCAACTGAAGCCGGTGTCAACTAATAGATGGCACTGTTCTGTTGGAGCGAATTACAATTCGTGGGGTAATGAGGTTAGCTAGTTTCTTAAAATAAATATTGGGCAAAGAAGACCCCACCACAATTTTGATAATTACATTTACCATTTTACGATTTTAACGATTTAAATCCGAACTATGCCCTTTTCTGTAACATTTTATCATTATTGACTTTGTAATTCTTTAAATACCTAAAATCTTTGTAAATATTTGTCGGCCGTTTCCAGTAAATCGGTAAAAAAGACGATTAAAATTTTCAAATTCCTAATATCCCACAATAGTTTTTAAAGTTTGATACTGGTGGTAGGACTTTTTGTGAGTCCGCACGGGTAGGTACCACCACCCTGCCTATTCCTGCCGTGAAGCAGTAATGCGTTTCGGTTTGAAGGGCGGGGCAGCCGTTGTAACTATACGAACTTAGAAAGAATAGAAGAATAGAACCTTAGAAATTATATCTCAAGGTGGGTGGCGCATTTACCTTGTAGATGTCTATGGGCTCCAGTAACCACTTAACACCAGGTAGGCTGTGAGCTTGTCCACCCACCTAAATAATAAAAATAAATATAAATAAAAAGTTTTTGAAGTAAAAACAGGTGTAGCTAAAATAGTTCAAAGCATGACCAAGCAGTTTAAATTTTTCAATTAATACTGAAAATGGCAAAACGGAAGATCGACTTGTTTATCGAAATAAAAAACGAAAAGGAGTTTAAAAACATATTAAGGACGAATTCAGAAGCCCTTATCTGTTAGTCACAAAAATATAGGACGAAAAGTTATTCGTTCATTTGATTAGTTGTCGTAGTTGCGAAGGGAGTTTTTCTCAGGTCTCGTTTGAAGAAGTACCTACATGCCATATACGGCATTCTTGCAAAACCTAGGAGCTAATTCATTTCGTAGTTTGCTATGACCTAACAAAAACTTTCGTGGAAAACGCATTGTGGACCAGCGTTGTATTAGGTAATTATCAAGGTAACCTAAGTGCTCTCCGGTGGCGATTACTGTGGCGACATGATGGATATGTTAGAATTTAAATAAGTGTTCCAGCCGAATATTGGAAGCTAAATGAGTACTCATATTTTTGCAACATTATTTTAGTGTTTGTCAAGTTTAAAATTTTACCATGAATTTTTATGGACGTGTAAGCTCACGGCTTAGTCGGTGTCAAAAAACTCTTTCACTTGTGTAACTTTTTCCACCTTTTTTTTCCTACCTAAGCCGATAGTCTTGAGAGGCTATTTCAGCGTAACTTTAACTAGTAGGTGAGCTCACGGGGCTCAAACCTGACAACGTTGCTAACACGAACTCTAGCAAGAGCCGTGCTTCGCAGAATCTACCACAGGATCGGAAACGCGACCCACTGAGAAGATCCGGCGAGAAACTCAGTGGGCTGTGTCTGTGGGTTAATTTACTCGTCGAGCCCTTCGTCCCAAGCGACGGGTTCGACGAGAATGATGACCGGTTTTCCAGCATATACTGTCTCTGTTTTAGTGGAAAAATATTCCCTATTTTAGTAAAATAAAGACCTTATGGATCGGATTCAAGAGAGTTTTACAACTGGTATAGACAAGGCAGTGGTAGCAAACGATTTATGCTCAGAACTTGCTGCCACTGAATATGCAAATTCGTAAATTATATTGATTTCTTAATATTAGGTGCCGAAGTGTATAGCCAATTCGTAGGCGCTTGTACTGCACTCGATAGACTTTTCACGATCATCAAGTACGATTGGAGCAATGGGAAAATTATTCTGCTGAAGGTAAATTTTTATAGGTATTTAAAATTTATAACGTATTATTTTCTTTTTAAATTGAAGTTAATCGTTTTTTTTTTGTTTCGCTCACTTCATTTTCTATGATTTACGTTTTACAATATCGTGCCTATTTCATACCACGAAGCTAGTAATAGATTGTTGATACACGAAATATGGCAATATTAAGGTTAAGGTTAAGGCTACTTCCTCCTTTCGGCTTCGGAAATAGTTGTAATGTAGGAATTTATGTATCATGATAAAATTGACTTGCGCATTTTCTGTTTTATGAAATTATAAATACTAGATGATGACCGATGACGAGATTTTTTTTTTATAACCTCATCTCGTTTGTCTTTAAAGCGGTTAGTTGCCCTCAATTAAGAAAAATAGTATTATTATTCGCCAATAGAAGTCGGGAAGAGTTGATTATTGAAAACACGAATAAAACATAATTTTCTGAAAATAAATCGTAGCTAGATCGATTTATCGACCCCGAAATACCCTGTATACTAAATTTTATGAAAATCGTTGGAGCCGTTTCCGAGATTCAAATTATATATAAAAGATTTATATTGCTCGTTTAAAGGTATAAGATAAGATAAGATTACATTTCAAGAACGGTAACACTCCGTGTTATTATTGCTAAAAATTTTTACGATCTTTACAAAGCTTTTTTTAAGCGTAACAAAAAAAATTTTAAGCATGTGTTATATTTTTTAATTTTGAAAATTAGTTTTTTATTTTATAGGTGCCGTCGGATGAAGTGGATTCATTACGGAGATTCCGCGATCAAAGCGAACCAGTGTACTTGTTTATTTTTGTAAGTTCTTTTTCATTAACGAAAAGAACAAAACGTTGGACAACTATTGTCCGATCGCCCCTTTTCTGACTTAAAATTTGAATAACCTTTTTTTCATTTAATCGTCACTACGAGACATTTGTTTCTTCTGTTTTAATTCAAATGGAATTATATCCATACTGTATTTTGACAGTACCGATTTTTGTCTTAATATTTGCAATCTATATATTAATACGTGAAGCAAAAACTTTGTGTCCCTTTTTACGAAAATTGCGCGGACGGAGGAATATGAAATTTTCCACACTTATAGAGAATATAGAGAAGAAGTGCACAATGCTAAATTTTTTTCTAAATAATGCGTAAAATATACTTTATATCAATAAAGAAAACATTACACGCATGCATACTATTTATTGTCAAGTGATTGTCAAACTTTTGTTCTTGACGCCTGTTGTCAAATTGAGAATAGATTAAATATTGTTTGTCTGTTTGTTAATATTTTTTACAGTGTAGTCTTGGCGAAATTTGTGATTATAGAAGTATAAAATACAATCATAATAGTGTACAAACTTACAATTCCAATTAATTATAGTCGAATTTCGACTACTGCAGGACCTCTAGTCCTTATAAAACGTCTAATCGATATATTAATGTTTGTTTAGAAACAAAAAGTTACAAACATATTTCGTGGGGTGGACAGCATCAAATTCGCAGAAGTAGCCAAACGTGAAGTGAATATTTACAAAAAGGAAATAGAAGGATACGAGAGCGAAAGACCAACGTATGACCTGAGTGAGCCCACGCCCGACGAAATTGTTAGTCACGATACAATGAATTTAAAACAAAAAACAAAATTTCGCTACAATTCTAAAACTTCTAACATCTAAATGCTAATTTCACGAACGACTTTCGTGACGAAGGAATAAAAAACATCGTGCACAGTAAAAGTGTAATTTTCAAAATTATATTTAGATATCTTTTTTTTATTGGAACGAAGTTCCTTATGGGAAGATGCGGAGGGGTACCCTAACCGGGAAAAAACGTCCGTAACGTAAGATTTTTATTAGTAATGCATACAGTGTACGACTTAACTTTGTCATAACGTACAAAAAATAACATATTTTTTACCATTCATTGACCACGATCTCAGAGCGTTCGTTTGCGCAATACACTAACTCTTAAGCAAACAGCCGTGAATGAAGTGTACCACAGTAAGCTGGCACGTTATCGAATGACTGTGGCTTGTTGCGAAACCTCCAGTTTTATTTTCTTTATACCTCGAATAGAACTTAAAATTAATATTCTTATAATAAGCAACTTCGTTCCTATTCGGTGTCCCACGACACCACACTTTTTTTTGTGTGTCCCTACCACAGATCATAGAAACTCATGTGTTTCTATGATCTGTGGTCCCTACTTTGTAGGGTGTATTTTATACCCGCATGGGTAGCTAGCATCAAGCTGCCTGTTTCGGTAAGTAATTAAACATGCGTTAGCGTACGATTGGTAGGACATTAATTTCACTATAAAATCGAAAACCATGTCTCAAGGTGGGTGGCATCATTGACGTCGATGTACATATGTAGGTTCCATTAACCACTTAACAATAGATGAGCCGTGAAGCCGTTCAACTATTCAGGCAATAAAAGAAGCTCTTATATTTAATTTTGAGACCCTATTAGTTCTATAAAAAAAATTTAAAAAAAATGCTTAAACCAGATAATTTATTATGAATAGTTTGTTAATTACAATTCCTTGAATGATAAAGATAAGAACACACAGTCAGTGTTATAAACGCCTCGTTCTGTTGGAAACGCTAGTAGTGAAATTATGTGCATTATAGGTAGGTACGTAATGTTTTTAATCTCGCATTACAACGTGTAAGCTGACTTACAATGAGTCTTATGGGAACTTATAAATCGATTAGTAAGCATCAAAGAGCGCAAGACGGAGATCTGAAAAAAATAAGAACACGCTATATTTTTATACAATAAACATTAACAAAAGCAAAACGGTAGGCAGCGGATTAGCTCTGCCCCTGGCATTGCTGAAGTCCATGGGCAACGGTAGCCACCCACCATCAGGTGGGCCGTATGCTCGTCTGCCTACAAGGACAATAAAAAAAAACATTAACTGTCCCCTTCACACTCATAAGCTAGACCGTGCGAGAGAGAGATGGGCAGATTTTTCATGATGCGCATGCAGTGCGACGTCACGCCGCGCGCTTATTCACAAACACTACACAAGCGCAACGTGTGAATGTGTTGAACGCGAGCTACATGGTAGGCGGAGTGGGGACTGTTAAGTTTTATGTTCGTTACGGAATTTCTTTATTCGGTTTCCGCGCTCAATGTCCTCGATAAAAGCTATGCAATAGCTTAAAAACACGTGTAGCACTCGGGGACTGCCGCGGTAAAGCTATTGCATGGCATTTTTTTATCAATTTATGCAATTATAATTAGACAATAATAATTTAATACATATTTAAATACAGTACAATACAATAATAAAAAAAAATATTTTTTCCCCCCTACCTATTCGCTGGTAGCTGGTATTTAACGGTCGGCAGCGGATTGGCTCTGCCCTTGGCATCGCTGATGTACATGGCCAGCGGTAATCCCTCACCATCAGGTGGGCCGTATGCTCGTCCGCCTATAAGGGCAATGAAAAAAAGCGATCCGATTATGCCAGTATTCAAAACCGGCTAGAAGGCTCTAAAATTTTTAAAGAAATAATAATATGTACTCATTTACTTATATATTGACGAATTACTTTCACGAAAATAATGAAATTAATATATGTTATGTTAGTCGACGTAATGAGTATATTTATGAAATATTGCTCTTTTTTTATTGCTTAGATGGGTAAACGAGCTCACAGCCCACCTGGTGTTAAGTAGTTACTGGAGCCCATAGACATCTACAACGTAAATGCGCCACCTACCTTGAGATATAAGTTCTGAGGTCTCATTACAACGGCTACCCCACCCTTCAAACTGAAACACATTACTGCTTCACGGCAGAAATAGGCGGAGTGGTGGTAGCTACCCGCGCGGACTCACAAGCGGTCCTACCACCAGTAAAACAATTGTTCACACGATTCTATGTAAACAGGTATGGTTTAACAAATTATCTATGGAAAAAGAGCTTGAGGTCGCCGCCCAGCATGATCGTCGAGTGGCTCGACAAGCTGCCCGGAAGCGACACCGAGCAGAACTGATGGTGCCACATCTAGAGAGAATAAACTTTGTCTTGTTCTGGCCACACTGCAAGCACGCCCATCCAGAGTTGTACGAGCAATGGGATCTAAACGGTGTGCGTTAACGTTGCTTAGTGCGAGTTTTTTAACGTTCTCGATAGCGTAAAAGTTAGCTCAGTTTTGTATGCAGTTGAAACAGCGCCCTTAGCGGCAAACGTAGGCAAACGATGCCATTCCATACAAATATGAGCTTACTTTTACGTTATCGAGAACGTTAAAAAACTCGCACTAAGCAAATAATAAAAAAAAAGGAAATTAAGGACACACTTTTTGCTTTTATTCCCCTACTTATTCGCTGGTCTATGAGGCTATTCCGGCTACGCCCTTACGGTTAGTTGAGCCCACGGGCTCAACCTATGAGAATTTGCTGACACTAGTCTTAGGAAGAGTAGTGTTTCGCCGAATCTACTACCAGATCGGAATCGCGACCTACTGTGAAGATCCGACGAAAAACTCAGTAGGCTAAAACTTTTTGCTTCACACTGGCAGACGTGATAGAAAAACATCCGTATCGTCACCTATATTGAAACATTTGGTTGAGGTCTCAATTTTTCCTGTAGTGTTCAAGACTGGTATTGTACCGTATCTAGTTTTTGAGTGATGGTAGTGTGTCCCGCCTGAGTAGATACCACAATCCTGCCTATTTCTGCAGTAATGCCTTTCGGTTTGAAGGGTGGGGCAACCATTGTTTTGTAAAAACTGAGACTTACGGCTCATGTCTAAAGGTTACTGACAACATTTAACATCTATGCATTAAAAAGTCTTTGCTGATACCATACAGTCAAATGACGGTGATTTAACGGCGAAGAGCTATTCAGATTTGAATAAAAATACTTTAATACGTTTTAAGTTTTTGTGGCAATTTTTACGTTGCCAACAAATGCCACTGCGTTTTTAATTTGAGGCCTTATACTGGGTAAAATACAGTGGCAATAGGAAATTCGTGGTGGTAAGCAATCGCTGGTATCAACGGCAACTTTATGCGCATTGCTTCAGAAAGAGACCCCATCATTCGAACAGACATATTATGTCATAGCTTTTAAGGAACGCTAAAGCCCCAATCATTTTTTTTATTATTTTATTTATTGCTAAGATGTGTGGACGAGCTCACAGCCCACCTGATATTAAGTGGTTACTGGAGCCCATATCACATCTACAACGTAAATGCGCCACCCACCTTGAGATATAAGTTCTAAGGTCTCAGTATAGTTACAACGGCTGCCCCACCCTTCAAACCGAAACGCATTACTGCTTCACGGCAGAAATAGGCGGGGCGGTGGTACCTACCCGTGCGGTCCTTCACAAGAGGTCCTGCCACCAGTAATTACGCAAATTATAATTTTGCGGGTTTGATTTTAATCACACGATGGTATTCCTTCACCGTGGAAGTCAATCGTGAACATTTGTTGAGTACGTATTTCAATAGAAAAATAGGTACCCGCCTGGGATTCGAACGCCGGTGCATTGCTCAACACGAATGCCCCGGACGTCTTATCCTTTAGGCTATGACAGTGGTAATAGGAAATTCATGGTGGTAAGCAGTCGCTGCTATCTACGGCAACGTTAGGCGCATTGCTTAAGAAAGGGACCCCATCATTCGAACAGACATAATATGTCATAGCTTTTAAGGAACACTAAAGCCCCAATCCATAAGAACTTAATATTGGAAATAACTAAATAAACTATTGCCTAGGCATAATAATGATTGGCCGAGAAGAACTTAATCTGACGAAGGAGAAAGCGGAAGATATACTCTATGAAGGAGACGCGCCGATCAATGAGGCGTCAATGCAGATGCTTGTATCAGGCACAGCTCTGGCTATTTGCTTTCGATTATTGGACACCGATAAGCATTTTGTTTGTGAGTGTTATGTATATTTGTATATTTACACCAGCTCTGGGTATTGTGAGGAATTATCTCGAACCCCATCTTCTTTTCCCCCATCCACCTGCCATCGTAGATCAATGATGCGTCAATGCAGATGCTTGTATCAGGCACAGCCCTGGCTATTTGCTTTCAGTTATTGGACACCGATAAGCATTTTGTTTGTGAGTGTTATGTATATTTATATATTTACATCAGCTCTGGCTACTGTCAGGAAGTTTCTTGAACCCCATCTCCTTTTCTCCCATCCACGCACCATCACACCTCCCGCCATCGGAGCAGAGTTCATCAACACTACTTGGAATTGATGCCTTCATCTACATTGCGTTTCCAGAGTTTTTTTGACACTTATCATCCGACTCTGGAATGTCTCCACGGTGTCTTTTGAGTGCTTTGAAGGTCGTGCCATTATTTTTTTTAATTTTTATATCTTAGATGGATGGACGAGTTCACAGCCCGCCTAGTTGTTAAGTTGTTACTGGAGCCCATAGGCATCTACAACGTAAATGCGCCACCCACCATTAGATATAAGTTCTAAGGTCTCACTATAGTTACAGCGGCTGCCCGACCCTTCAAACCGAAACGCATTACTGCTTCACGGCAGAAATAGACAGGGTGGTAGTACCTACCCGTACGGACTCACAAGAGGTCCTACCACCAGTAATAACTTGCACATACGAGCATTTGGACGAATTAAGGATACTATCAGCAGATATGGACCATTGCTACGATATCATTCGGTCCATCAAAAAATAATAAGCCAATTATGGAACCTTTAAAGAATTTTATTTACTTATTATTAAAATTGTTGACTTCAGGAATCATTAGGCATTAGAAATTATTTATTTCAAATCCTAGAGTGATGGGACAGTTAACATCATTCACACCGAATCGTAATATGTAACAAACGTTTTTAGCTTTGGTTCGTAAAATTTTATATGAAGATATCCAACAGTATGACGATGATTCTTCAGCTAAATCATTCGGAACTGCTTTTGATCACTACAAGAGTTACAGCCAGACTAAAGAGAAAATTCTTCTGAAGCGGCACGAGGAGAAGGTCACAAGAAAGGTATACCTACTACTCTACTAGTGCTCTACTAGGTGTTTTTTTTCCCACAATAGAAAATCGCGGGATCTCGTATGTGGGAGTTGAGCCTCACTAAAAACTCCTGCCGCTCACAGCCGGCGCCCTACCCCAGACCGGGAGGAAACCCAGTCGGGGCTATTAAGACGGCGGGACAGGGCTTACGCAGAGCATATTACATCCATCCCGAGTGCTCTAATAGCTACCTCTACCTACAATTCGAGCGAAAAGTATAGCGAAGTATACTTTAATATTAATCTGATGTGTGACTCTCAATGGATTTATCACACCTATTTTTTGTTATCAAATGTCCAAATATCTTACGGACATCTCTTGTATGAAATTTAAATTAATGTTTTGAAGGTAAAATTGTTTTATATTATTTTCCAATTTTGTTTCGTTGTACACTTAGGCGGAGGAAAAAGAGAAAAAATCTAGGAGACTATCAGAAATGAAGCGCCTTGCACTGCAAGCTCTTCAAGAAGCAATCGAAGCGAAGAGGGCAAAGAGAGAGCAGAGAAAATTAAAATTGCTGAAAGCTGGCGCAAGTGACTCAATTATGCTAGAGATTCTTATGTCCTTTTAAGGTAGACGATGAGCATTCAACCTAATGACAGTGATAACCATTGCACATGGACCTCAGAAATGCCAGAGTACAGTCAGAGCTTATCGCTCATAAAAAGAAGTCGTTTTAAGAATTAAACCATCCTAACCAATGGTAGGTTGTAACATTGTCAAGGAGGCCACAAACACTAGTGTCCCGGGCCCCATTAAGCAGGCCGAATGCAGGTGACATTGGAAAAAGCTGGTACAAAAACTAGACCAAGGTGGTCACGACCCTCAGTAATGAGGAAGCGACGAAGAAGAAGAACCAATGGTAGGCAGCGGCTTGGCTCTACCCCTGACATTGCTGACGTCCATGAGCGATGGTAACCACTTACCATCAGGTGGACCGTGTGCTCGTCTGCCTCGAGAGGCAATAAAAAAAACTCAGAAGTTTTCAGTTCAGTACTTTTAATATTAGCTTCTATGAAATCTTGTATAAAGTACAAGCATTATGGTATTATTAGCAGCATGAGTAAGAGACGAACCAAAGTCGTCTTCTAGGGTTTTTATTTTCCTTCAGGATCTGACTGCCTTGCAAAATCTAAAAGAACAACCCAGCGATGATGAACTAAGTTTCGCGCAACCACAGCAGGTATTTAATACTACGCTAATTGCTGTTCTTAAGACTTCGAGAAACTTCTCAACTGTTTGATTTTATCAGCTACTAAAAGAAATTAATATTCTAATTGTTCATACGAATTCTATCTTAAATCAACAGCCACAAGAATCGTCCAGTGATACAGACAGTCCTAGTGAGAGTAATGAAGAAGAGTATTTTCCTCCACCGGGCTTGGTTATCCCAGGGTTTTATGCTCCGCCTAACGATATAGCTAAGGCTAATGGACTGGCCGTACTTTTCCCTAAGGTTAGATAGATAACGAAAAAAATGGTTCTGGTGCTAGCAATTTATAATAATATTAAGCCTTAGTTCCTCAATTTTACGTGTAGAATAAAATTTTATATGGTAATTAGATTTTCATGAAACACATTTTATTGCGTTATTAATAGGAACCCGGTCACCGTCCTCGCCGAACCCGTCGCTTGCAACGAAGGGCTCGACGAGTAAATTAACCCATAGGCACAGCCCACTGAGTTTCTCGCCGGGTCTTCTCAGTGGGTCGCGTTTTCGATCCGGTGGTAGATTCTGCGAAGCACTGCTCTTGCTAGGGCCAGTGTTAGTAACACTCCGGTTTGAGCCCCGTGAGCTCACCTACACCTCAAGGAGAAGCTGAAATAGCCTCTTAAGGCCATCAGCATAGGGAGGAGAATTAAATTAGGAACATAAACAAAAACATATATTTTTTTTTTATTGCTTATATAATAGGTTGGGGAAAAAATCTTTTCGCATTATGGTATGTATGAACTTGTAATAAAATCTCTTTTTTATACTATTTGTATCTGGCTGGTTTTGGTATCGTTAAAAGTTTAAATTTTAAAGAAGATAATTCCAAATTCAAATTAGGAAAATGTGTGATTTTAATTTATTTTGCGTACTGTCAAGATGAGTGAATATAATGAAGGAATTCGATACATTTTAAAATCTTACTACAAAAAAGGTAAAAAGACAATACAAGCCGCGAAAAAAATTTGAGATGTTTATCGACCTAGTGCAGTATCTGTGAGAGTAGCACGAATTTTGTTTAAGTGTTTTTAATCCGGAAATTTTAATGTCAAAGATCACCTCTCTCTGATCGCCCTATTACGGATAAAATGGATGCCATTTTTGAAAAAGTGGAGCAAGATCGGCATATCAGTAGTTACGATGTAGCTGAAGAGCTGGGAATTTACCACAAAACAGTTTTGGCGCATTTGAAAAAAACTCCATATTTGGGTACCTCACGAGTTCACTGAAAGAAACCTAATGAACCGTGTATTCATTTGTGATTCTTTATTACGACGTAATGAAACCGAACCATTTTTGAAGAAGCTGATAACTGGCGATGAAAAGTGGATTACGTACGACAAGAACGTGCGAAAAAGGTCACGGTCAAAGGCTTCATAGACGGTGGCGAAACCCGGGTTAACTTGCAACAAGGTGATGCTGTGTGTGTGGTGGGATTGGAAGGGCATTATTCATTTTGAGCTGTTACCACCAGGCAGGACCATCGATTCTGAACTCTACTGCGAACAACTGATGAAATTAAAGCAAGAAGTTGAGAGAAAGCGGCCGGAATTAATCAACAGAAGGGGTTTTTCATCATGATAACGTTAGACCTCACACATCTTTAGCTATTCAGCAAAAATTAAGAGAGCTTGGCTGGGGGGTGTTAATGCATCCGCCGTATAGTCCTGATCTTGCACCTTCAGATTTCCACCTGTTTCGGTCTTTTCAGAATTCTTTAGGCAGTGTCAGGTTAACATTATGAGAGGACTGCCAAAACCAATTGTCGCGGTATTTTGATCAGAAGCCCCAAAATTTCTATAGCGATGGGATCATGTCCCTACCTACAAGATGGCAAAAAGCTATCGAACAAAATGGTACCTACATACTTTAGTTAAATGTAAATAAACTATATTAAAAAGTGTCGTGAATTTTCTTAAAAAGTGAGAATAAACTTTTTCCTCTACCTATTAATTCACAACGCGATACCGTTACCCACTTTGAGGCAAGGGGTCATTCATAGTCTCATAGCATACAGTTTTTTTTTTGCACACGCATCATATAATGATGGAATATCCCGGTCAGAACAAGAAAGACGGTAGACCTCTTGGCTATGCCCTTGGCATTGCTGGAATTAACGTGTAAAGTAGTTTTCGGTACACGTACAAAAAAAAAACATTTTTATTTATTTATAGCTGCTATCGAAAAACCGATGTGTATAGCATTGTTCTAGAGTAGATCGACTTTTTTATGCTCATGGCCAAGCTGGTGTTAAGTGACCACTCTCGCCCATAGACATCAACAACGTAAATTTCATCACTCACCTTAAACCTTGAGTTTTAAACCTCCGTTTTTAGTACTTAAGATGTACAGTACACATTTATGAGAGATTTACACCTCAACCCTGAATGTACATATTTGAAAAAGATCGATAAAACGACCGTGAATCGAACCCGGACTTCTTCCTGCGTGCTTAGTGCGAGTTTTTTAACGTTTTCGATAGCGTAAAAGTTAACTCACATTTGTATGCAGTTGGAACAGCGCCCCTAGCGGCAAACGTAGGCAAACGTTCCAACTCCATACTTGATTTAACTTTTACCCAATACTGCTGTACTCAGTAGCTATACTAGCCATATATTATACTAGCTACAGAGCTATAATAGCCATATATTATACTAGCTACAAAGCTATAATAGCCATATACTATACTAGCTACAGAGCTATACTAGTCCTACACTATACTAGCTACAGAGCTATACTAGTCCTATACTATACTAGCTACAGAACTATAGATACTAGGCATGTATTATGCTAGCTACAGCTATACTAGGCATATACTATACTAGCTGCATAGCTATACTAGGCATATACTATACTAGCTGCATAGCTATACTAGGCATATACTATACTAGCTACAGAGCTATACTAGCTATATACTATACTAGCTACAGAGCTATAGATACTAGGCATGTATTATGCTAGCTACAGCTATACTAGGCATATACTATACTAGCTGCATAGCTATACTAGGCATATACTATACTAGCTGCATAGCTATACTAGGCATATACTATACTAGCTACAGAGCTATACTAGCTATATACTATACTAGCTACAGAGATATGCTAGGCATATACTATACTAGCTACATAGCTATACTAGGCTTATACTATACTAGTTACAGAGCTATGCTAGGCATATACTATACTAGCTACATAGCTGTATTAGCTATAGTCCCTAATAATACAGATAGTTGTGGAATATGTTACACCGGAGCCGGAGTTCCTTCCGCCGCATGTACTCGTGATGCTGGAGGCTTGGAAACGTCACAAAGCCCTGAAAGTGCTGTCTAAATATGAGAACGCGGTTATCCACGTGAGTTGTAAATTACATAACAAGCTTTTTTTTGTTTACGTACGAAATACGTTATACCGTCGGATATATATTATACAGGGTGTCCCAGAAAGAATGGATAATCCTGAAACAACTCATAGTATCTTGAGTTTCTCGCCGGATATTCTCAGTGAGTGGTGTTTCAATCCGGTGGTAGATTCTGCGAAGTACTGCTCTTGCTAGGGCTAGTGTTAGCAACATCTTCTGGTTAGAGCCCCGTGAGCTCATCTACTCTTCTGAGAATCTAGTATAACCCCACGAGCTTACTAGAATAGGTAGGTAAAAAGACGAGTAATAAAACACCGACCTATTTTTACGTTCGATCGACCATCTAACCTATAATACGGATATAAGAAAATGCTAAGGTAGAGTCGTTGAATTGGTGGTTGACTCTGTGAGGGAGTAGTCGGCTGAGGCCCTCAGCGCAAAAATGGCCTAAGCTTACCATAGTTATTTTGTAGCAATGAGGTTTAAGTTTTCATGAATTTGAATTTGAGTAGGCAAAAAAACAATACGCGCAAAATATTACATTGTGTACCAAGGGGATGAGATGTCCTACTTTTTTCTTCTACCAGGCCGAAAGTTCGTGGAGTACGGAGCCGGGGACCAGGGGCGAAGCCCTGGCAGGGGGTAGGGCGGGGGGGCGGTGCTCCCCTTATTCATAAAAAAACATATTTAACTGTTTTTTTATTTTTAAATAAAATACTACTAATTGAATAAGAACTGTCTGATGAACTCATCTTTGTTTAATACTTCACTATTAAATTTTATTGCTTTTTGTTTATTTAACTTTTACACTAAACACAATATTGCAAATTACTCGAGCACAACAATGGCGGAGAATTTTAGGTGCGTGAGAGCAGACGTAGACACTAACGCGCATGCGCACTTGTACCCAGGGAGGAAAAGGTACACTTTCTTCCCTGTACAGCGGGAGAAAAAGTTAGACTTTCTTCCCTGTACAGCGGGAGGAAAAGTTAGACTTTCTTCCCTGTACAGCGGGAGGAAAACCGAACCTTCGGCGTAGGTAGGAGAAAAATATTGTTTACAAAGCCATCTGTTATCTATGTGTGAAACTAGTATGATAGGGCGGGCGGTTTTGCATCAAAATTTATTATTTTGAAATAAATTTTAATATACATTTATGTAAAATTGTTGGTTCGGCCACTTTTGCGCTGACGACCTCATATAGCTGTTTTTTTTTCATATCCATGTTGCCCTCTCTTTCACTTTGACTCGCGTGGACTTTGTACCGAACCAATATTGACGTATTTTGTTTGATAATTTCAAAAATCACATACATATTAATAATTCAAATCGCTTCTGATCTAAGCTATTCGCAATTGTACAGGTCGGCATATTTGAAGCTACCACGCCATACGACGGAGTTCATATTGCATACAGCGTAATGGAATTCGACGCCGATAATACTTCTCAGAAGACGTTAGTAAACAATATCCGTTACACACTAACAAACTATGTTGACGTGCCTTAAAGCCCGCTCTATATTACTCGCAAAGCTTAAATAAAGACGGGAATGTAGAAAGTCGCTTAATTGGCTTTGTTTCCAACAGTTCTAGACCTATTACTCTCTATCTATTACGGGTGGTAGGACCTCTGGTGAGTCCGCACGGGTAGGTACCACCATCCCGCCTATTTCTGCCGTGAAGTAGTAATGCGTTTCGGTTTGAAGGGTGGGGCAGCCGATAATAATAATGTCACTCAATACTTTGACAAAAGATTCGGACGAGAGCGCGGTGTTAACAAAGATTCTCATTGAACGAACGATTTTACTGGTAGCACGTCCTGTGAGTCCACACCATCCCATCTATTTCTGCCATGAAGCATAATGCGTTTCGGTTTGAAGGGTGGGGCAGCCGTTGTACTGTTAAAACCTTAGAACTTATGTCCCAAGGTGGGTGGCGGCATTTGCGTTATTGATGTTGCGCTCTGATGAACACATAACAACAGCTGGGCCGTGAGCTCGTCCACCTAGAAAATATATACCACTTACATTATCGTATTAAATACTAGCGACTCGCCCTCGATTCGCTTTGGAAACTGTAATTTATTATTGATTTCTCCACTATTTAATAGATGTTATTATACATATAAACCTTCCTCTTCAATCACTCTATCTATTAAAAAAACCGCATCAAAATCCGTTGCGTAGTTTTAAAGATTTAAGCATACATAGGGATATAGGGACAGAGAAAGCGACTTTGTTGTATACTATGTAGTGATATATTTTTAAGCTATTGCATAGCTTTTATCGCGGGCCTTAAGCGCGGCGACCGAATCGTGAAATTCCGTAACGAAAAAAACCTTACACCCCTCACTCCGCCTACCATGTAGCTCGCGTTCAACACATTCAGACGTTGCGCTTGTGTAGTGTTTGTGAATAAGCGCGTGGCGTGACGTCACACTGCATGCGCATCATGAAAAGTCTGTCCATCTCTCTCTCGCGCGGTCTAGCTTATGAGTGTGAAGGGGACAGTTAAGGTGATGCTTTTATTAATGTTTAATATAGCGTGGTCTTGTTTTATTATTGTTTTAATATTAAACTATCATTGTCTAATTATAATTGCATAAGTTGATAAAAAATGCTATGCAATAGCTTTACCGCGGCAGTTCCCGAGTGCCACACGTTTTTGTTTCAGGGAAAATGTAAAGATAGCGATTATGTTGTCTATCGAGAATGATGTTCCTCTGCTGGAGCTAATGGACTTGAATCCAGTACATGTGAGTCGCGATCCGGTGGCAGGCGAGGAAGAATGTTCAGCCATGTTCCCTGTTGATTACGCTGACATGAAAATCGATTTGAAAGATTTTCAATTGAATAAATAATTTCTAATTATGGCTCATTTTGACATTCCTCTCAAACATCCAAAAAACAGGATCACCTGCTAGGCTATATTGTGAAGATTTTCTGAAAATGTTATCTAAGTGGGTGCAGCCGTTTGCAATGTAGTTTATAGGGAAGACACACACATACACTGGTGGTAGGACCTCTAGTGAGTCCGCGCGGGTGGGTACCACCGCCCTACCTATTTCTGCCGTGAAGCAGTAATGCGTTTCGGCTTGAAGGGTGGTGCAGCCTTTGTAACTATACTGAGACCTTAGAACTTATAATATATCTCAAGGTGGGTGGCGCATTTACGTTGTTAATGTCTATGGACTCCAGTAACCACTTAACACCAGGTAGGCTGTGAGCTCGTCCACCCATCTAAACAATAAAAAAAACACATATTGACTTTTATAAATACATAGGCACTAGATAAATATGTTGTTAGCCGTAAAATAAACAATAACTACCAATTTTTTACTAAATTTTTAATATGAACGTGTTACAGGTTTTTTTTAATAAAATTTCACTACGGATGTGCAAAGGGTTTTATTTTTACCAGTTTCAATACCGCGCGCAGTTTATTTATTTTTGTCAATACAAATGTGAAAGAGAGTTCATTGTACTCTTACTAGTAGTTTTAAAGGATCGCGCAGTCTTTGGGCATAACAGCGTGAGTGACGTCACAACTAGGATTTTCCTGAGGTTTGAAGAGATTCTTCAGCGGCAATCAGTGACATGTTTGCGCCCTTAATATATTGTGGTGGTAAGTACATAAGCGACGGCTACTCACCAGTAGTGAGGTTTACCCTGGTAACCATACTCGTCGAACTCGACAAAGAGTTCGCCGTGCAACCTAACCCATGCCTCAGCTCGCTGAGTTTCTCGCCAGATCTTCTCAGCGGGTCGCGATTCCGATCCGGTAGTAGATTCATTCGCGAAGCAGCTGCTCTTGAGCTGTTAGGTCTCCTTCGGAAGCGCTCGGGTAGCTGTTAGCAAATCCCACCCCTCCTGGCTGAGCCTTTGCTCGCCCACCTGTCCTGGTGAAACTGGAAAGGCCTCCGGGCCACCAGTAATCCTTCAATCATAAAAAAAAACCAGCAGTGAGGCTGTATGCTTGCATGCCTTCGAAGGTAATATGACCCTGGTATTTCAAGTTAAAGCAGCATTGTGTTGACGGTAGCGGCTGTAATGAAACAGCGAGACGATGACTCAGTAATATGACCATAACCAATAGAATAAATACAAATAAATCTGTCTTAGCGTCTTGTTTGTTTGTTTTTTTGGCCTCTTCAATGCCGGGACAGACACGTAACTTAAATTGTCGAATTACGTGGGTAATAAGAAAAATTGATGCTTTTGTTTTCGTAGTCTCTGACCACCCAATAATTTTCAAGCGTTATGACAAACACGTTACATTGTAATTAAAGTTGTGGTTTCCGCTGATAGCAAATTTATAAATTGTATTAATATTGAATGTAATATACAACATTTGATACTGAAGGGGGCTAAACGAGTATCCAATTATTGGAGTCGCCATTTTGTTTTTTTGCTATCGAAAAACGGTAATTGTTTTAATTTTAATGTAACTTCGACTTTAAAGGGCTAAAGGTTATAGTCATATTAAGGTGAGTTTCACTTTATAACATTGAAAGAAGAACAGAAACATGAAAAACAAAATGAAGTCTCTGCTCCGGGGAATTCCCGCCAACGGCATCCGTTTAGCGCCAGATAATGTTGCCTGAATATTATAATTAACATAAAATTTACGGGAATCCCCTCGTAATGCATATTGCTGTTGTCTGCGTTATATGATAGTATAAAAAGGCTAATTAGTAAGTAAGAAGGTTTCGAAATTTGTTCGTGAGCTGTTTATAATTAATTGAATGTATGAAAAGTCAAAATGGCGTTCTATTTGAAAAAAAATAGTACTTTTAGATATCAATACTAATAAGTTACTATCAATTTATGAGTTTTAAGTGATTATCAAAGAATTTTGTAAGATAAAAAATGGAGTTCGAATTTATTTATAGAATTCTTAAGATTATTTAAAATCAAATAAATTTTTTGTACCTTTAACCATGATTATGTCTAAACTCCTCCAACGCTTTCGCGAGCTATGCGACGTTCATTAGCAGAGTCTAGAGTATGACACAAAATTCCTTTTAACTCACGAAATTCAATGACGCAGTCCTGCCAGGCAAGTACGATTGAAAAAAATTTATATAAAAACATGTAAAAATTTTAATGGGGAGATCATTATCTATAGAATATTGTTTTATGTACACACATATTAATACTCGTATAGCCACATAATTATATCAGCCTTCTGTCCTAAATGATATAATTTAATAAAATTGTGTAATAAAAATCAAACCCGCAAAATTATAATTCGCGTAGGACCTCTTGTGAGTCCGCGCGGGTCGAAGCAGTAATGCGTTTCAGTTTGAAGGGTGGGGCAGCCGTTTTAACTATACTGAGACCTTAAAATTCATTCTCAACTATCAGGACTGTGGCTTTTTTTGGAACCGGTGGTAGAGTTAACATTGTTATTTATATTTTGACATTCAACAAGTGTGTCATACTGACATCTAAGTTGAGATAAATGATTTTGAATTTGAATTTGAATTCATATCTCAAGGTGGGTGGTGGCATTTACGTTGTAGATATCTATGGGCTCCGGTAACCATTTAACACCAGGTGGGCTGTGAGCTCACACATCCATGCAAAAAAAAAGGATTATAACTGCATCTTTTCAGTTGGCAGTTTCTTATATTAGTGCAGGCGACCACGCGGTCTAAATAAACTACATGAATTATAATATTAACGAAAACAATAAATCGACCTTTGTACCGTAATTTTGCAAAACATCTAAATCAATGTTTATTTTTAGATGAAATTGCAACATTAGCCATTTCGTTATTGCAAACTATAAAACATGATATGTTTGTGTTTGAGTGAGGTGTCTTTTGAAATTTAATTTAAAGAACGACTTACTGTAGCGCTTAGGATTCACAATGGGTGTTACATCCTGAACTGGTTGGTACGTAAGAAAAACATTTGACTTTGTGGCGTTTAAGAACGCACCTTTTTATGATGCGTAAGCCGGAACGCACGAGAGGCGGGAAAAAGAATATAGTCTGTGACACGGGACCTTTTTACCGCCAAATATTTAAAACGTAAAAATAATTNTAAAGAACGACTTACTGTAGCGCTTAGGATTCACAATGGGTGTTACATCCTGAACTGGTTGGTACGTAAGAAAAACATTTGACTTTGTGGCGTTTAAGAACGCACCTTTTTATGATGCGTAAGCCGGAACGCACGAGAGGCGGGAAAAAGAATATAGTCTGTGACACGGGACCTTTTTACCGCCAAATATTTAAAACGTAAAAATAAATTATAATGTGTTAAATAACTAATATAATGTAATTACTTAGAATTGTTTATGCCGCTACAACAATAAAATTTATATTGTTCCAACTGTGGTGTTAATTACATAAAACACGACTTTACGGCGAAATAAAGTAGGGACTTTAGATGAACTCCCTCAACTTGTAATGCAATGGCTATGTATTACTCGTTGTAGGGACGAACGTGACTACTTCAACGCGATGATATTAATAACAGTATGCATTACCTGACTGTAATCTCCTCCAATGCTATTTGTGACTCTCTGATCTTCTCCGAAATAGGAATATGTATTTTTATTTTTTTATTTTTATTGCTTAGATGGGTGGACGAGCTCACAGCTCACCTGGTGTTAAGTGGTTACTGGAGCCCATAGACATCTACAACGTAAATGCGCCCGCCACCCACCTTGAGATATAAGTTCTAAGGGTCTCAGTATAGTTACAACGGCTGCCCCACCCTTCAAACCGAAACGCATTACTGCTTCACGGCAGAAATAGGCAGGGTAGTGGTACCTATCTGCGCGGACTCACAAGAGGTCCTACCACCAAGGATATTTGAGATTCAGAGGTTATTTGACATTGAAGACTTACAGAAGAACTTACAGTCATTGTAATACAAATTACCTCACTGTCGTTAGGCAGTCATTTTTTGTGATCGCTTACATTCTAGAAATCGATGAAGTCCAAAAATACCTGAAGAAATACCAGAAGAACCGCGCAGGGGAGTCGGATGCTGGTCGCGAGCAAGAGATCTCTGTAAGTAGACATTACTACTCTGCTAATTTCCGCGGCGAAGCAGTAATGCGTTTCGGTTTGAAGGGTAGGGCAGCCGTTGTAACTACACTTGATACCTTAGAACTTATATCTCAAAGTGGGTGGCACATTTACATTGTGTATGGGCCTTAGATGTCTATGGGGTCCAGTAACCACTTAACACCAAGTTGGCTGTGAGTTCATCCACCCATCTAAGCAATAAAAAATAAAAAAAATAGCACTACTGGAAGAGGTAGACCTAAGAAGGAATGGATGGATTGCGTGAAAGACGATATGTGTAAGAGGGGAGTGAGCGAAGAAATGGTATATAATAGAGGAGCATGGAAGAAGAAAACATGTTGCGCCGACCCCAGGTGACTGAGAGAAGGGCAGGAGAATGATGAGCACTACTGGTGGTTGCCCTTCAGAATTTATCCGCGTCTGCCTGAAACAAGCCCGCTCTACCTTAGCGATTTCACTTCATACAATTCCTCAGAAAGCCTGGGGTCTTTTAGCGTCCAGTATTTAAAAAAAAACAAGTTTTGCTTCTACGCGGAAAGATCGCACACAATCCTGAATCATTCTAGGTGTCTCGATTCTATGGCAGTCAATATCTCTGCGGGTCCAATTTCGCCGAATAAACGAAATGCCGATTTAATTATGTAAGTAAGCTCCGTGCTCACATTCGGACTTTGTAATTACGACGAATATGTTGTGCCCCTCATACAGGTGAGTTATTATTATTNTGCCGATTTAATTATGTAAGTAAGCTCCGTGCTCACATTCGGACTTTGTAATTACGACGAATATGTTGTGCCCCTCATACAGGTGAGTTATTATTATTATTATGTTCATAGGATTCCCCAGTTCAAATTCAAAATCATTTATTTCAACTTAGATGTCAGTATGACACACTTGTTGAATGTCAAAATATAAATAACAATGCTAACTCTACCACCGGTTCCAATAAAAACCCCCGGTCCTGAGAAGAACCGGCGAAACAAACTCAGCGGGCTTTTTCTTTTTTGTTTTTTCTCAAATATTTTCTTTTTTTTTTAAATAAATAAAAATATTTACTCATCAGTCTCAGTTCAGTCTGTCGACAGAGCCGGTATATACGGGGTTTTGGCCAAGTAATATACAGTAGCTATGAGTTAATATGCTAGTTTTTATTACTTGTAGTAAGTTTGGTTTTCTTCAAGCTGCAGGAATTTTGTTACTATTATTATTATTATTTTGTGTATTAAACACTGCCTCGCCTGAGAAGACGGCAGGACACACTCCGGCGAGGTGGGCAACAATCGGCCGGAGCGTTAGGGACTATTGGGAGAGAGACCGGCGAACTATACGGGCATTGTTCAGCAAGACTGCTTTATTAAAATACTAGCGACCCGCCCTCGCTTCGCTTCGGAAACATTAAAACACACATGAAACCAAAAAAATAAAATAAACATTTTTTTTTTAAAAAGTAGCCTATGTTCATCAGTGACAATGTCGGCTTCTAATGGAAAAAGAATTTTTCAAATCGGTCCAGTAGTTTCGGAGCCTATTCGAAACAAACAAACAAACAAATATTTCCTCTTTATAATATTAGTATAATATTAGTATAGATTATTATGATTATTACTAACTACAATGGCACTCATACGTTCAACAAACTGTAAGCGAAACTAGGAACATAATATTAAAGTGTACATCTGATGTATGCTCACGGTATTGTGGAAAACATAGCCTACCGACATTAGAACTTGAATTCCACCACCCACATTGACACATAAGATCGAAACCTCAACTGCCTTGAGTAATGGCTGCTCCACGATTGGAAATGGAACGTATGACTGCTAGGTGGCAGATATAGGTTGAATGGTTGGTCCTAGCCGTTCGGACTCGTAACACCGGAGTTTTTTTTTTTTTTTTATTGCCCTTGTAGGCAGACGAGCATACGGCCCACCTGATGGTGAGTGGTTACCGTCACCCATGGACTTCAGCAATGCCAGGGGCAGAGCCAAGCCGCTGCCTACCGCTTAATACTCTCCACAAGCCTCTTTTAAAGAAGGACATGTCATAGCGCTCGGGAAACACCGTGGAGGGGAGCTCATTCCATAGCCGGATGGTACGTAGCAAAAAATACCTCTGGAAACGCACTGTCGATGACCGCAGTGGCTCCAGGTAGTATGGATGAACTCTACTCCGGTGGCGGGCGGTGCGATGGTAAAAACGAGATGCCGGTATCATCTCGAACAATTCCTCAGAGCACTCCCCATGGAACATACGGTACAAAATACAGAGGGAACCGAAGTCCCTCCGCAGACCCAAACCCACCGGAGTTAACTGTCAGTGTTGTATTAATGCGTCACGTCAGTAGTAAATAAGTATTGTTTGAGATTATCCTTTCATCTCAATTTTAATCTCGCAATTATTTTGGAATGAACTCCCCTCCACGGTGTTTTCCGAGCGCTATGACATGTCCTTCTTCAAACGAGGCTTTCGGAGTTTACTTAATGGTAGGCAGCGGTTTGGCTATTCTCCTGGTATTGCTGACGTCCATGAGCAACGGGGACCACTTATCATCAGGTGAGCCGTATGCTCGTCTGCCTACATAGGCAATATAAAAAAGAAAATAATCACACCACCAGCAGAGTGAACTAGAGTCTATATTAGAACTCTGTGCTTATCTGGCACTGGAATACGCTTTCAAAGTGCTTTCCACGGGCTATAGCATGACTATAAGCAACAATGACCACTCATAAACAGTTAAGATGCTATTAAAGCCAAATAAAAACTCTATAAATAAAAAGCTCTAATCCAGATTCATATCGAAGATCTTTCTAAGTAAATAGTAAATACGAACTCTCATTTGGACCCGAAAGCCTCTCGCGATGAAAGAATGACTTCGTAAAATTAAATCAAACCGGGAAGAAAACTCTCACTCTCTATCTCTCTTTCTCTCTCTTACAAACCTTGGTTGTGTTTACAGGGTTTCGTTCCGAGCGCACGGTGCTAAGATGGCGAAAGGTAACAAACAACATCTATTTATAATTAAATTCAAAAGTAATTCTTTTCACACGTCCTTACGGATCCATCAGATCCAATAACCTTTGCATTAGACGCCTTCAGCTCTAACACTAGGAGCAGGCTTAGGGACCCCGGTAACCGTACTCGTCGAACTCTTTTTTTTTATTTTTTTTTTATTGCTTAGATGGATGGACGAGCTCACAGCCCACCTAATGTTAAGTGGTTACTGGAGCCCATAGACATCTACAACGTAAATGCGCCACCCACCTCGAGATATAAGTTCTAAGGTCTCAGTATAGTTACGACGGCTACCCCACCCTTCGAACCGAAACGCATTACTGCTTCACGGCGGAAATAGGCGGGGTGGTGGTACCTACCCGTGCGGACTCCCAAGAGGTCCTACCACCAGTGATTACGCAANCCCATAGACATCTACAACGTAAATGCGCCACCCACCTCGAGATATAAGTTCTAAGGTCTCAGTATAGTTACGACGGCTACCCCACCCTTCGAACCGAAACGCATTACTGCTTCACGGCGGAAATAGGCGGGGTGGTGGTACCTACCCGTGCGGACTCCCAAGAGGTCCTACCACCAGTGATTACGCAAATTATAATTTTTAATTTTGCGGGTTTGATTTTTATTACACGATGTTATTCCTTCACCGTGGAAGTCAATCGTGAACATTTGTTGAGTACGTATTTCATTAGAAAAATTGGTACCCGCCTGCGGGATTCGAACACCGGTGCATCGCTTCATACAAATGCACGACGTCTTATCCTTTAGGCCACGACGACATATAAAAAAGAGTCGACAAAGAGTTCGCCGTGCAACCTAACCCATGAATCAGCTCGCTGAGTTTCTCGCCGGATCTTCTCAGCGGGTCGCGATTCCGATCCGGTAGTAGATTCAGTCGCGAAGCAGCTGCTCTTGAGCTGTTAGGTCTCCTTCGCAGGCGCTCGGGTAGCTGTTAGCAAATCCCACCCCTCCTGGCTGAGCCTTTGCTCGCCCACCTGTCCTGGTGAAACTGGAAAGGCTTCCGGGCCACCAGTAATACATCAATCATAAAAAAAAAAAAAAAATCTTTTCAACAGACATTGTAACTACTATTAGTGTAGTTAATGTGTATACTGGTCAAATTATAGTTCTACCTTAGGTCGAAGGCCGGGAAATTAGTTGCAAATTTCAAAATATTAAAGACCAAAAAATTAATTAATTAATTGCATTGGCTGTCGGGCCCTTTAAGTTATTGCATTGGCTGTCAGGCAGGTTCGGAAACCTCTTGGGAGGTGTGACTTGGGTCCGAAATAAACAAAGGCCCTTGAAGCAAACGCATTTTGCTTCCTAGTAAAAATATGTATGGAGGTGAGTGCCGACTTACAAGACCTTACCGTCCGTAATTACACGAATTAAAATTTTTACGGGTTTGATTTTTATTACGCGACGGATTCCTTTATCATGGACAGCTTTCGTGAACATGCGTTAAGAACATATTTCATTACAAAAATTGGAAAGACACGATACATTCTAAATATTGCCACCAACTTCTAAATACCAAGTATTCTCAAGTCATCATTGAAGAGAGCTTTTTTTCTTATACTACAATCCCGTAATGTCTCTCAAAATTGTATAAATTTTTTCGGACATAGGCTTATTAAACATTTTTTTTTTATTTCTCTATTCCTAAGATGCGTGGGCGAGCTCACGGTCCACCAGGTGTTAAGTGGTTACCGGAGCTCTAGACATCTACAACGTAAATGCCGCCACCCACCTTTGAGACATGAGCTGTAAGGTCTTACTTTAAACAGTACTACGGCTGCCCCACCCTTCAAAACGAAACGCATTACTGCTTCACGGCAGAAATAGGCAGAGTGGTGGTACCTACCCGTGCGGACTCACAAGACGTCTTTCCACTAGTAATTACGCAAACTATAATTTTGCGGGTTTGATTTTTATTACATGATCTTTAATAGTAAAACAATGGCAATTTCCAGGTTATCAGTTGTTGGTGTTCCTGACCAGCCTGGTATTGGTAGCCTGCAACTGCCCTCGTGAGAACATCCACAGCTTAGGACAGTGCGCCTTCAAAATCGAGTGTACTAGCAACGTCAGAGGAATACGCCTCCCCAATGAGTGTCTAGAGGCAGCCAACTTCCCCGTCACAGTTACCGTAACGCTTAAAAATGTCGCCGAAGATTACTATCCAGAAGACCCAGAAACTAGACTCTTGGGTTTCATTACTTCTTTAAAAATTACAGGGCAAATGCCGAAAACGAATTTGACATTATTGCAATATACATATAGGCTACAGGATTTAAATTTGACAAATAATCAAATTGAGAGAATCGCTGGCTCACCTTTTTACTACCTCGGCAAATTAGAAACCATTGATTTATCTCATAACAGGATTAGCGATCTGGAAGAACTATTTCGTTTTGAAACGCGACCATACAAACTCAACAAATTAGTACTCGCCAACAACAATATAGAAGAACTGCCCCAAGACGCTTTTGACGAACTGTCATCTCTGGTCGAACTCGATCTCTCATACAATCGCATTTCAAATCTGAAGGAAGAGCCATTCGCCAATCTATCCAGTCTCGAAACACTAAGACTGAACAATAATTCCATCAAAAACCTAAACGGTGCAGTTAATAACCTTCAAAATCTGAAGCACCTATATTTAAGGGGAAACCAAATACAGCACATCGACGTAGAATCACTTAAAATCATAATACACCTGGAAACGTTCGACGTGTCCAGGAATCAACTCGAAAAAATCAACTCAGTCATGTTCTCGAGGCACTGGAAACACATGGGGGGCCATTCCATTTGTAAAATCATACTGTCCGAAAACCGCATAGCATCATTACCGAATGCATCAATGGAAATATCTGCTAGAAACGTCCGTGACTTGAGGCGTTACAGCGTGGATGTGCTGACCGAATTAGATTTGTCGAACAATGAAATAACAGAAATAGCTTACAATGCGTTCCATTCTCTTTTGAAAATGATCTCATTGGATCTATCCCGGAACCAAATTACCGACTTTAGTGTAAACGCTGACGATCTCCAATTCGTAAAGAAACTGAACCTAAGCGGAAACCATATTTTCCAATTATATTACAAGAGCTTCTCGGCAATGGGAAACCTTGAGAATTTGGATCTCTCTCACAACAAACTTTACGAAATACCAGAAACAGCTTTTAAGAATTACTTTAGCCTTAGAATTCTGAACATGACGTTTAATGATATAGACAGCGTTGAGAATTTACGTATAACCAGATTCCATCCCGCTGGAGGTGTTCTGGACTTGTCAAACAACGGCTTGACGCAATTGAGGATACCATATGGTGAAGGAGCCCGTTTGATGATTTTGAGATTACACTCCAATAATATATCAGATGCTAAGCTAATCGAATTGATTCATCAGAACGATCTGAAAAATTTGGATCTCAGTCATAACAAGATACGCGAGCTTAATGACACATCTTTACGTATTCCCGTCAGTCTCAATTATTTAGATATCAGCTTTAACATGATCATTAGAATTGGACCATCATCTTTTTATCGTGCCGGTCATCTGAAGACTCTACGTCTGTCACACAATCAACTGACCAAGATTGAGCATGGAGCATTTCATGGATTATCAGCGCTTCTCAACCTTGATTTGTCTTACAACAAATTTGGGTACTTCAATTCTGAATGGCTGATGGACCTTAAAAGTTTGGTTGTTCTTTCTCTCAGGAACAACTGGATGCATAATTTGGACTATAAGAGTTGGTTTGGCCACAAACCTGACCTGCGAGTGAATATCGAAGGAAATAGATTGTCTTGTGAGTGGCTTAGCGGTGTGTTGCAGAATTTTAATAACGGCTTCCTGAAGATGCATCCTGTCGTGTTGACGCCAACAATTTCAAGCCACTCTATAGAAGGCATTCCATGTATCGAAAAAACTGAGGTCCTAAGTCAAATCTACAGCAGTCCGATGATGAGCGATGACCGTCTACTTGTGTCGAACCAGAAGATCCTGGAGGCTGTTAAGGAGCAGACGTATTATCTGCGCAGATACGTCATGCGTTCTCTTGTGGAGGAAACAGAAAGGGCGAAGCTGTAAGACTCATTTCTAATAAGTCCAGTTTAATTTTACAGTATCTAGTTTTTATTGTGTAATCTCAGTTTAATGCGTTTTTTTTAATGTTACTTACTTTATGGGTCTCACTTCTGGCCTTATAGTCGTAAGCGTACAATATATCATAGAATTATCGTTCGATACAATTAACAGAAATAATATGATAATTAAGCTGTGTTGTTTTTTTTATAAAATATGTCATTTTATGGCTCTTTATGTACACAGTATTAAATGTTATGGAAATAAAAATATTCACAATATATTATTTATGTTGTTTCTCATGGCCTTTGTAGGTAGATGAATATACGGTCCACCTGATGGATTCCATATGGTGATCAACTCCATGGGATTACTCAGGTCAACTGTCACTCGAGGACTTCAGTAATGCCAGGGACGCATCAGTTGTTTCCAAGAAAAACCAAGTCGCTGTCTATGTTTATAATAAGCATTCCTTGTATGTACATGTTAATGGCTTTTGGTGTTCTTACTTGAAGTCGTGGTGGCCTAAAGGATAAGACGTCCGGTGCATTCGTATCTCGTGATGTACCAGTGTTCGAATCCCGCAGACGGGTACCAATTTTTCTAATGAAATACGTACTTAACAAAATGTTCACGATTGACCTCCACGGTGAAGGAATAACATCGTGTAATAAAAATCAAACCAGCAAAATTATAATTTGCGTAATTACTGGTGGTAGGACCTATTGTCAGTCCGCACGGGTAGATACCACCACCTTGCCTATTTCTGCCGTAAAACAGTAATGCGTTTTGGTTTGAAGGGTAGGCAACCGTTGTAATTATACTTAAGACCTTAGAAAACATACCTTAAGAAGGGTGGCGCATTTACGTTGTAAATGTCTATGGGCTCCAGTAACCGCTTAACATCAGGTGGGCTGTGAGCTCGTCCATACATCTAAGCAATAAAAAAAAAGTGTAATAAATGCATTTCATTTTGGTAAATAGATACATAATTGTTGCGGTCATCTGTTTGAGGGCACATAATTTGTCCTATTATTGAAGATGATATTACCCGCGTTCATTAAGTTTCCGAATGGACTCTCTCGCCTTATTGCCAAGCTGACATCGCCTTCTTCAAACGAGGCTTGCAAAGAGTCTTTTGGCGCAGGCGGCTACTTGGCTATACCTAAATTGTTTTTTTTGCCGCCCTTCCTGAAGTGAAAGTATAACTACACATATTTATAAATATGAATCCGCTGTGTTATGACCTATGCGAATATGGACTTTGCTCATACTGCCAGCACGTACGTGGTCTTCCCTTCAATCGTTTCAGTCCCAGTTTACGCAACATACAAGATGGAATGCCGTGAGAAACGGCAAGCTTTTCGACGATCTGAGTCTCGAATCTATCAGGACAAAAAACTATAGTCAGCGTCAGAACGGGACTTCGAGGCAGTTGTACGATGCGATAACTCCCCTATTGTGGCTGACGCTATCTACTCCTTATCCGACCTACTGAGAAGCCAGTCACCGCCAGTGCCCTAGACAAGTCCTAATGTACCGACATGATCCATTCACATTATTGTTGTACGCATTTAGTTATAGCGCTGGGATCAGGCAGGTCACGGTATTTGCCGAAGAGATTCTCAGCAGCTCACGATTCTGATCCAGTAGTAGATTCGCAAATTAGCTGCCCTTGAGGTGTAAGGTCTCCTTCGGAGGCACACGGGCCGCTGTTAGCAAACCCCAACCCTCCTGGCCGAGCCTGTGCTCGCCAACCCCTCCTAATGAAGCTGGAAAGGCATTCGAGCTAACAGCTAATCTCCCATCCCAAAAGAACTTTATAAGTGCAAGCGTCTGTGCAAGTGTCTGCGTCGATTGAAATAACGTCAGCATGAACGAGGTTCATTAACCCCTAAATTGTTACGTCATATTATTTAATAGTACATTATGAAATGTTTTCTTGTTCATAGTAATTCTTTTATTGGGACTTATTATCACAAATAAATTAATAAAGGACAATGGCCAGAGACCATGTAGGTTATCGATGACAATGGAACAATGTTATTGTATTTTGAAGAAAAAAATTGCACATAAAATTAAACATTCACAGAATATACCTAGTCTGTTTGATGGCTGATACTACGCTTCCTGTCAGCGTTACAGATAAAGTTTCAAGCACATGTATATCTTTTTGACCATTAATTGGTTCCGCATAATATAAGATATTATGATCATTGTTCTATTGGTCCAGGAGCCAAGTACAATTTCGGTCAATTATTTCCTCTCGAGCGAAACTTCGTAAAATGCATTAGGGAAATATACTATGAATACTCGTGACCGTTAGCTGCGACTCCGTGGGTGGGGCGGGCGGTAGCAGCCTCCCACGCATGGAGAAAAAAAAAGTTTTTTCAGTCATTTCCTCCCATTTGAAATTTTGTCAGATTATAGTCAACCTAGTATTTTGAAGGAAAAACAAAGTCGCCTGGCCATAGCATGGTGGATTATACGTCAGCTGACTGCATGAACATGAAAAAAAAATTATATTTTCAATGATTTCCTGTCAACTAAAAATTTACCTGGTGATCGTTTATATTCTACTATGAATGAAAATTAATGTCAGCTTGCTGTATCTCAGTGGAAAGTTTGTCAGCTGGTACCTTGAAAGGTGTAACGCAGCAGCATCTATCACGTCAGTATAAACGTATCAGTAAATGAAGAAACAAGTCTAAAAAAGATACAATTAAAAAATAATTATTATTAAAAATGGAAATGAAAATGAAAAGGCCAGGAGCGAACGCCTCATTCCCACGTAATGCCATCTAGTAAATAATTCTTAACTTTATAATGTGCCTTGTTGCACAAATGTTCTTTGACAGTTTTCTTAAATCTATGAACAGGTAGTAGTTGAACGTTTTGTAGGATCTTGTTGAAAAGTTGTACACCCAGCCCCCTAAAAGAGTTGCTTATTTTCTTAATTCCAGCCGCCGGCAATGCAAGCCTATGTTTGTTCCTAGTGTTCACATTATGCAAATCGTAGACACTGGGAAATTCTTCAATGTTTTTACGCAGGTACAAAAAAGAATGTTCTTCTTATTATGAGAAATAACAATGTTGAATTAGCTCACTGAGTTTCTCGCTGGATCTTCTTTGTGGGTCGCGTTTCCGATCCGGTGGTAGATTCTGCGAAGCACTGCTCTTGCTAGGGCCAGTGTTAGCAATACTCCCGGTTTGAGCCCCGTGAACTCATCTAAACGTCAAGGCGAAGCTGAAATAGCCTCTCAAGGCTATCAGCATAGATAGGGGAAAAAAGTTTTGGTTTTACAGCGATGTGTGAAATCAAATCTTTGGATTTACGAATTAAATTAAATACATTCGAAATTAAACCTGGACCCGCCTTGATCCACTGCCGAGTATTCGCAATTTTTTTTCCAGATATCAATTGGTTTTCAAATTCCCACAGTGTGCCAACAATTTTTACAGTAAACGTAAAATCAGATTCGAATTTGAAGGTTTTGTTTTTATATAGTGCTTAGCTGTTATTTCTTACGGAACCCTAAGCATAATCGTTTATTTGGCAAAAACAATCGTGTCTCGTTACACACAGCGTCAGCATTACAAGCGGGTCAGTTTGAAATTAAAAGCTGTTGGTAAACATCGTTATAATATAATTTAATAAAAATAAAAGGTGGACGATTTTGATTCTGGAGCATTCAACGTAGAAGAGTGTAACGAATATCTTTGATGCAGGTATTTCATTTTCTTTTTTTTATTGCCTTGGATGGATAGACGACCTCAAAGCCCGTCTAGTGTTGGCTGCTACCGGGCCCACAGACATAGGTTTAAGAAAACTATTATAGAACATCTGTGCAATAAAGCTTACTATAAAGTCAATGATTATCTAGAAGATTTTACAAAGTGGGAATGAGTTGCTCGCTCCGGGCATTTCAATATTGCATTAATTGTTACGATATTATTATATTCATTGTAAAAATTAATATTTAAAATAAAATTTATTAAAAAAAATAAAAAGACATGCCCGCTGAGTTTGTTGCCAGTTCTTCTCAGGACTGAGGCTAGTTTTTGTGAATTGGCGGTAGTTCTTTTTGACGTTCAACAAGTATGTACTTTCATATAATTTGAATAAATTTTTTTTTTATTTTTGTGTTGATTTGATTTGATCAACAAAGTAAATACCGACCCACCATGAGACATGAGTTCTAAGTCTCTGTTTATAGGTATATAGTAGGACTGCTGCCCCACTGTTCAAACCGAAACGCGCACACGACAGATATAGGCAGGGTGGTGATACCTACCCGTATGGGCGTAAGACACACTCATCACTATCCATTGTGTTAAAGAGTTTTTACGCTTGTTTAAAAACTCTTTATAAGCGCTTAGAAATAACTCTACTCAACTTACAAACAAAAGCTTGTTAAGGTGTGCAGCAATATGATAAAAGGGGTGAAATTTAAGACATTTTATAATTTAGATATAGAAATGTTTATCCTAATTGGGTTTGTTTGTCCTAATCGCAACTGGCACTGAACAACAAAGTACTTATTTATTATTAGTTTTATTAAAAGATATTATAATAATAATAATAATAAAGCCCTTTAATTTCGAACTACAACCATGAAATTTAACTTTTTTTAGGCATAGGCCTCCTCCAGCTCTCTCCATTGGGCTCGATCCTCTGCAACTCTGGTCCAGTATGGTCCTAGGGTTAGGCGTATATCATCACTCCATCTCGTTTTTGGTCGCCCCTGTCTTTAGAGACTTAAAAGATATTAGCAATAATAAATGTTTTCTTTGTACTACTTACAACAATACTAATAGGGAAATTAAATGAGACGTATTCAAACATTCAGTCTGATTTCGAAATCGTAATATATTAGTCAAATGAAAATAATCTTTTATTTATTTATTGCTTAAATGCTTGGACGAGCTCACAGCCCACCTGGTGTTAAGTGGTTACTGGAGCCCATAGACATCTACAACGTAAATGCGCCACCTACCTTGAGATATAAGTTCTAAGATCTCAGACGTTACAACGGCTGCCGTACCCTTCCAACCCAAACGCATTACTGCTTCACGGCAGGAATAGGCAGGGTGGTGGTACCTACCCACGGGGACTCGCAAGAGGTCCTACCACCTGTAAACAAGAGGTCCTACCACCAGTAAAAAAGAGGTCCTACCACCAGTAACAAGAGGTTCCTACCACCAGTAACAAGAGGTCCTACCAGCAATAAACAAGAGGTCCTACCACCAGTAAATAAGAGGTCCTACCACTAGTAATCCAGTCACTAATCTAATCACAATATTATTATTATTGTTTCAGTGATTTACGTGGACGTATTTCACGGATGTACTAATCATGTTTCGTCGCAGGGGCGATATATTTTCGTGTAAGTATTTTAATTCATTTCATAACTAAGAATTCAGTAGAGTTGCTTCATATATATTGACGTCCTTTATTTGCTTGGGATTCCATGTGACTAACGATGTATTTTTGAAGGGTCGAATGGAATGATGCTCAATTATCTAATATATAAAATTCTCGTGTCACAGTTTTCGTTGCCATACTCCTCCGAAACGGCTTGACCGATTTTGATGAAATTTTTTGTGCTTATCCGGTATCTATGAGAATCGGCCAACATCTATTTTTCATCCCCCTAAATGTTAGGGGTAGTCCACCCCTAAATTTTTTATTTTATTTTTTAGACAAAATTTTTAAGTTCTATTTTTTTATGATACAACATACAAAAATACATACAATCCTCAATTTTCACCCCTCTACGATCAACCCCTATTTTTTATTGGTTAATTATAAACTTTAATTTTTTTGGCAAGATTTTCATTTTTATTTTGTCATGATAAAAAAAATCATATTACTCTCAATTTTCACTCTTATACGATCAACCCCTATTTTTCCATCCCGATTAATATTTTTTTTATTCTATGCACAGATCCGCAATAAGGTTGCAAGATGGCAATCAAATATTATAATAGTAGTACGATAAATTCTTATTCAGAGTTTATAATATCAAGTTCCTTTAATTATGATTTTTTTTAAATTGAATTTGATCTCCCGCCCTCGGTGGTCGACTACTGATCAACTATCAATCGATCAGCTATCCCCGCCAGGTGTCACCACTCATCCAGCAAACATCACGTAGTAGGGATGAGGACGAAGCCGGTCTCCTGTCTTACGTACTCACTATACATCATAGATTATACACCTAATATATTTGAGAGCTATACAATACTATACATTTTTCAGCCATGTTTTTTTGGTTTTATTTGTGTATGTTCAGTAGGTCTGAGAATCGGCTACTATCTGTTTTTCATACCCCTAAGTGAATTTTTTTGGATATTTTTTTTTGTCTATAATGAGGTATTATGTGGTTAAAGGAGGTTTTTTTTTTCTACAGTAGAATTTCCTTAGAAACTTATTTAAGGCAACACAACGTTTGCCGGGTCAGCTAGTATTATATAATAATGTAGTGCCTCAATCGATAAATAAAAGACCTAAACTTTTGTATAAAATAAACTTAAAACAAACAAAAGGAATCCGTCCGACGGTGGACGCATCAAAGGAAATACAAAATTGTTAATTTTATTTAATTCCGAGCATTTTCATATTTATCTACCTTTAAACCTTCTCTGGACTTCCACAAATAATTAAAGACCAAAATTAGCCAAATCGGTCCAGCCGTTCTTGAGTTTTAGCGAGACTAACGAACAGCAATTCATTTTTATATATATAGATTATTAATATGTGAACATACATAACAACATAGTAAAGTATATTTGGTGGGCAATAGGAAGAAAATACAATTTTGAAATAGACCCGCTATGGTGGAAGGTGAATTTGACTCAACCTCAGATAAAGGAAAGCAGCTCCGCGAAGCTAATGTGGGAGATACCAGTGCAGACGGACGCTACAATAAAGCACACTAGACCAGACATAATATACATAGACAAGACAGAAAATAAAACCTACTTAATAGATATAACCGTACCATCTGACTACAATATAGGACCAAAAGAACCGAAAAAACTTAGTAAATATCGCCCCTTAAAAGTAGTAACCTAACACGACTCTGGAAATTACACACAGAAACCATCCCCATAGTAATAGGCGCAACAGGCGTAGTGGCAAAAAGTATACATAGATACATAAACAAATAGGAAGCAAATATAAACATACATAACTAGTCTGGTCATAAGTATTGTCACACAGTAAAAACTTTTCTTTTAGAATGCTGGCCACAAGAAAGTTTATTGAATTCGAATGTCGAATTGTTCATGAAAATAAAAATATGTATACTTTTAGAATTTTACTCATTTTTAAATATGGAGTGGACGCTTAAATAAGACCGTGTTGCAGTTATTGCGTTGCATCGTTGCGGTTACGCGCCAATTCAAATTTTTAACATACTGAAAAATTTGAATACAACCAAAAGATTCGTTTATCGTACCATAAAACGATACAATGAAGACTCTAGTGTAGATGACAGGTCAAGAAGTGGTCGCCCTCGGTCTGTTAGGACTCCAGCAGTGATAAAAGCTGTGAAGACGCGAATTCAAAGAAATCCCAAACGTAAGCAGAAACTGTTGGCCCTTCAGATGGGGTTAAGCAGAACCACGGTGAAAAGGGTGTTAAATGAAGACTTAGGGCTTCGGGCATATCGAAGAAAAACAGGACATCGTTTTAATGCTCGTCTAATTGCGCTTTGTTGAAGCGGTACGCGGGAAAAAAATATCGGGAAATTCTTTTTTCGGATGAAAAAATTTTTAGAGAAGAAGAGCCGTAGAAGAGAGCTACAACAAACAAAATGATAAGGTGTACGCACACAGTAGTGAAGAAGCGAGCAACCGTATTCCGCGTGTCCAACGAGGTCATTTTCCATCCTCGCTCATGGTATGGTTGGGGGTTTCTTATTGGGGTTTAACAGAGGTACATTTTTGTGAGAAAGGTGTAAAAACGAATGCAGTTGTGTATCAAAATACAGTCCTGACGAACCTTGTGGAACCTGTTTCTCATACCATGTTCAATAACAGGCACTGGGTATTCCAACAAGATTCGGCGCCAGCTCATAGAGCGAAGAGCACACAAGACTGGCTGGCGGCGCGTGAAATCGACTTCATCCGGCACGAAGACTGGCCCTCCTCCAGTCCAGATTTGAATCCGTTAGATTACAAGATATGGCAACACTTGGAGGAAAAGGCGTGCTCAAAGCCTCATCCCAATTTGGAGTCACTCAAGACATCCTTGATTAAGGCAGCCGCCGATATTGACATGGACCTCGTTCGTGCTGCGATAGACGACTGGCCGCGCAGATTGAAGGCCTGTATTCAAAATCACGGAGGTCATTTTGAATAAACTTTAGTGTCATAAGAATCTATGTTTTGTTAAGTTCATTTTGGTATATGAATGGTTACATAATAAATAAACTTGTTTCAATTATGCCCTGACTAGGTATAATACAAAAAGAAGCAGTCATACACACATGCACAATATATATAATAATAAGTAAGGTTTTGGGTAACACAGTCTTCATAAATTCAAGGGAATCCGAAACTCCTCTTCCCTGAAGGTTTCAGGGCGGGAGCTAGGAGCTAAACCGAGTCAAGAACTCGAGAGAAAACTTAAAATAATATAATACAATTACGTAATAATATATGCACTTAGCTCGTCTAATCTTGCGATGCATCGGTGTTCGAATCCCGCAGGCAAAGTTATTTATCGATTGAGGCACAACGAAGTCTGCTGGGTCAGCTAGTCTTTAATAAATATAATATAATGTAATCTATAAAAATAAGTTTCTTTTTTTCTTTTTTTATTGCCTTTGTAGGTAGACTAACATATGTACTACCTGATAGTAAGTGGTCACCGCCGCTCATGGACGTTAGCAATGTCAGGGGTAGAGTCAAGTCACTGCCTACGATTAAGTACTCTCCGCAAGCCTCGTTTGAAGAAGGACATGTCATAGCGCTCGGAGAACACCGCGGAGGGGAGGGCTCCTTCCATAGACGCATGGTACGTGGCAGAAAGATCTTTGGAGACGCACTGTCGATGAACGCAGCGGTTCCAGATAATATGGATGAACTCTGCTCCGATAGCGGGAGCTGTGAATCTGCAATTATTAATCCGCAATTTTTTATTTTCAGGTTACCTATTAGTTGGTTTGTTATCTTTCGTTCAGTCGGGTCCATGCAGTTTCAGTTTTGACGAGAACGCGTGTAAATACAATATGGTTTGCCATGGTAAATTTAGCGGGTATAGCTGGGATTACTTCTCGGTAAATTATTTTTTAGATAATTATAACTACAATAGCAATTCACCTACTAAATGTGTTAACCAGACGGCAGCTTCTATTTATTCAATCGAAAACGTTTTCCCAATTACATTAAATTTTCGGGATATTGATTTCAGTAGCAATGATCAGTCCGATCAGTTTACAGTACCCGGATATTCTGGACTCACAGAAAATCTCATTGAGTCTTTGAACATCAGCAGTAACGACATCAGGTTTACGCCGATACTAACTCCTATGGAAAAATTGGTGTCGTTGAATATGTCAAATAACTTTTTGTCAATTGCGCAACTTTCAAATGTTCACGAGCTACCTTCGCTTGCCGATATCGATTTATCCGTTAATAACATATTGGAAATTCAAACAATTGAAGGCCAATATCCGTACACAAGTTTGAGACATTTAAATTTGTCTTACAATTATCTCGTCGGTCTTCCGGATATGATATTTGACGATTTCCGTTTACTGGAATCAATTGACCTATCGCATAATTCGATTGAAGTTTTGTCAAGCAACACGTTCGAAGGTACCAGGAAATTGTTAACGCTTAATCTAGCTTTCAACAGAATATCCGACATAAACACGTCATTATTCAGATTCGTCAATCTAAAAGAGCTCCATCTTCAAAATAACAGACTTGTAGAATTGAAAGCGAATGAATTCGAAAATCTCATAAGCTTACAATATGTAGATTTGAGTTTCAATTCCATAGCTGTAGTCGAGAAGAACGTTTTTTGGAATCTATTAAACATATCGCAGATAGATCTGAGTAATAATAAAATACAAGTTATCGATGACGAACTATTCAAGAATACAACAACACTCAAAACGATAAATTTTTCGAATAACAACATTAAACGCCTTCCGACAGATTTGTTTAAGGGCAACGATATCGCGAGATTCGAAATTCAAATGAATAATTTGGAGGGTTCACTGAAAAAAGGCACTTTCAATGGACTGAAATCAGTACTGCACGTACAATTGGATCANATACAAGTTATCGATGACGAACTATTCAAGAATACAACAACACTCAAAACGATAAATTTTTCGAATAACAACATTAAACGCCTTCCGACAGATTTGTTTAAGGGCAACGATATCGCGAGATTCGAAATTCAAATGAATAATTTGGAGGGTTCACTGAAAAAAGGCACTTTCAATGGACTGAAATCAGTACTGCACGTACGATTGGATCACATGCACATCAGAACGATTGAAAACTTTGCATTTTTTGGATTAGATAACGCTATTATATTATTGTTGAACGACAATGAAATAGAAAATTTATCAGTGAATAGTTTCAAGACTTTACGGAATCTAGCTCATCTGGATTTATCTAATAATAAAATAAAACACATTCAATTCGAAACAGATGATCTTTTGAGTCTACATGAATTATTGTTGAGAAACAACTTTTTGAGTTACATAAATAGTGACAGTTTTCAAGGCTTGAATTCACTTTTGTATTTAGATTTATCGAACAACAACATTTCTCGGCTTTACTCGAATTCGTTTGCGTCATTGAAATCGTTGGTAAATTTTGAAATAGGGAATAACCCACTGGTCGGAGCCTTGGAGGAACGTAGCTTCGACGGACTCAGCTCTCTGCCAACGCTTGATATATCCGGGACCCTATTGACTGTTATTCAAAATAATTCTTTTGAAGGAATGATAAAATTGAAAAATGTCAATATGTCTCATAGTAACATCGAAAGATTGCAATACAACGCTTTCGCTCACACTGGAGATATGGATACCCTTGATGTATCTTACAATATGCTAATAGAGTTCAACTTGAATAACACCCAGATTTCAAGCTTGACAAAATTGTTACTAAATAACAATTTTATTAAAACTATATCCGACAGAACCTTACTTGGACTAACGAGTTTGAAAGAAATCATTCTTACACATAACAAAATTGAACATTTTTCAGTTAACAGTCTGTTAGACCAAATAGATCTGAATTTTTTGGACATTTCGTTTAATGATAAACTGGCCTTTAATGCGAATATTGTGAAATCATCCATGTATTTAAACAAACTGATTATCTCGGGTTTGGAACCTAATATATCATTAATTGGCCTCGGAAACTCGTCTGTAGCTATTCTAGATATTTCTTGTTCCAAAATAACAAACGTTCAGAAGTTGCATTTAAACGAACTGAAGAGGCTAGATGATTTGAAATTGTACAAAAATAATATAATTAAATTGGAAGTCGGAGCGTTTTCGGATTTGAAATCTATGAGATTTCTCGATTTGAGCTACAACAAAATTTCTTATATCCAACCTGGGGTATTCAAGGATAACATCCTACTGCATTCCCTTAACATCTCACACAATTTACTGACGCAGATTCAATTCGGCATTTTCAGTGGCCTCGTTTATTTGAGTTCTTTAGATATATCGTACAACGATTTGGACGATCTGAAGGGTGAAAGATTTTACCAATTGCAGAGTTTAACCACACTGATAGCTGATAATAACAGGATAAGTACAATAAGTGCTGAAGATTTCATGGGTACAAATTTAAAGAAGCTGAGCATTGGCGGGAATCCATTGCCTTGTGAAATTATCGTAAAATTCAAACAGAATGATGTTCCTTTTGAACTGACTTCGTTGAGAATAGATGAACACAGTGCTGAAAATTTCGAAGGCATCGTATGTAATGTCAATAGACGTAAGGAAGTTATAGGTGCCACGGATAGGAGGACTATTTACGGAGAGGAAAATAAAATGCTAATGAAAATCAGAGATATTTTATTAAAATTTACAGAAAATTTACCCTTGAATAACCGAAATGATAATATTTCTGTCACAGTTAAAAATGATTTAAGTCAAATTAAAAACATTACGAGCAAATTAGAAAAAACTTTAACTGATGACAACGTAAAGTTATATAACGCTACAAATACAATTGCTGATGAAAACAGAAAAACTAACGACTTGTTAGAGAAAATGTTGAGAATTTTATCTTATCGACCTAAAATAATAACAACTAATCCAACGATTGTAAAAGGCAATGCCACTTATGAAAATCTATTGTCCTATGTGAACGAAATCAAGCAAAACATTGAAGATCGTTTGAAAGAAAGACAGAATGTTTTAAATGATCTTCAAAACGATATTGCACAGTTACATTCTCGAATTGAAATCTTAGCTATGACAGAAGAGCCGAGACACGAGAGACTATCAAAGGCCCAGGATAGCTCACCAGCAACAAACTCAGGTTCAATGTTCACTGAAGTATGTGTCGCGTTTATACTAATCATATTGTTGTGTTTCATTTTATATAAATTATACAAAAAAAAATCAATTTTCAAAAGACGTCTATCTATTAGCACTCGCGTACTGCCGGGAAACATGGAGAATTCCGATTTGTAAAAACAGTTTTTAAAGATTTTCATTAGATTTTAAGCTTCATATTATATTAATAATACATTGTAAGCTTTCTGCGTGTTATGCGTATCTGTTAATAAAGCTTTTATCTTGCTCTCGGCGAAGGTTATTTTTTATGAACTTTCACCTACGTTACTGTGAATATTTTTTACAACTCTTTAGATAAGAAGAAAGTCGTCGCTTTCGCTCAGCGCGTTGGGGACTGAAGATGGGATATGATGGGCGGCTACGACTAAATGACGTGTTTTGGGCGATGTCGACTGTTTACCATTCGGTCCACAGGATCGGGAATTACTCCGGCGGCCACGATGAGAGGGTTCTCGTGTCGTGCCGCTTTCGCAAAATGGCGCACTCATGTCGGCTGTAAATACTCACTGATGGACTCTAGGTCCATGTCGTCGTGGAGATCCACGTTTCTTACGTACCACAGGGCTCCGACGGCTATCTTGTAAAAACGGGATTGTACGATTTGAAGGGGTTTCAAGTCAGTGTGGGCTGCGTGAGCGAACACTACACTTGTATAGGTCATGACCGGGCGTATGTAAATTTTGTAGACCGTCACCTTATTGCGAAGGGACAATTTACTTCGTTTGCAAATCATCGGATAGATATGGCATTAAGGGCTCTCCTACCCTTTAAAAGACAGGTTTCTCCGGCGAAACTGTTCGGGTTGTGGTTCACAAAATTCCGGTTAAAGAATGCACTAATCCTGCGTTCTGTATGAATAATGATAGGCTAGCATCTAATTTTTTTCATCATCATTCATTTCACAGGTGAGCACAGAGACTTTTATTTATTTATTTTTATTGCTTAGATATGTGGACGAGCTCACAGCCCACCTGGTGTTAAGTGGTTACTGGAGCCCATAGACATATACAACATAACTGCGCCACACACCTTGAGATATAAGTTCTAAGATCTCAGTATAGTTACAACGGCTGCCCCACCCTTCAAACCGAAACGCATTACTGCTTCACGGCAGAAATAGACGGCGCGGTGGTATCTACCCGTGCGGACTCAGAAGAGGTCCTACCACCAGTAATTACGCAAATTATAATTTTGCGGGTTTGATTTTTATTACACGATGTTATTCCTTCACCGTGGAAGTCAATCGTGAACATTTGTTAAGTACATATTTCATTAGAAAAATTTGTACCCGCCTGCGGGATTCGAACACCGGTGCATCGCTAGATACGAATGCACCGGACGTCTTATCCTTTAGGCCACGACGACTTCGACGACTGCACCGTACATTGCGTTGAGTAGTTACTGAAACCCATGAGGTCGGAGTCTCAATTATGTTATTTATTAATATCACAACATTCCACGCTTGGGACAATTTAATAAGTCAGTTTGCGGAAGCAACGTTTTATTTTATTTTTAGCCTGATAATTAACCTTTTTGTGGAAATTATAGTCACAAAAGGCGCCAAAGTGGGTTTTTTAAAGGGATTTTATGACCTGGTAACTAAGACCTTTAGGTCATGTCTTATTTTAATTTTTATTCTTATTTTTATGAAAAATGATAATATGGAGATTAATTTGAAACATTAATCAACTAGGATGAAATTAAATTAAATACGATGAGATGATATGGGATGAAATATAATCTCAGTAAAATGGTGGTCATTTTTTCAGTGGACTTTTTGGAGGAGGATCCCGAGAAGTTACGTCCAGAGGCTTTGTTTCGTTTTCCCACATTTGTGCACATTCACAGATATTAAACAGTTAATAAACCTCCGTTATTACACATTTAAACCAGAAGAAACACTAAATAGACAAAATAAAACAAATCACACAACTACACTCCTCGCGTTTCCGCCAAAAAGTTCTGGTTGGTTGGGGAGTGATGGAATGCACAGATCCATTACCATAATGGTAATAGATCGATGCTTTACAGGCAGTTTACAGGTCTTGAACACATTATAATAACTAGTGGTCCCGTAGAAGTCGAAATTCGACTTTAATCAATTGAAATTTTATCTTTAAACATTATTATGTTTCTATTGTCAAATACTATTGTACTTATATCATGTGATCACAGATTTGGCCAAAACTACAATATACATAAATAATAATAAAGACAAACAATATTCATCTATTCTCAATTTGACCACAGACTTTAAACACTAACATAAGTTAGACAATTGACAATAAACAAAGAGTATACATTAAAATTTATATAGGTATAGGTATGTGTTGTGTCAAATACATGGTAGTGTGTGTAATGTTTTCTTTATTGATTTAATGTATCTTTCATGCATTATTTTAAAAAAAAAATTAGCATTGTGCACTTCTTCTCTATATTCTCTATAAGTGTGGAAAATTTCATACTCCTCCGTTCGCGCAATTTTCGTAAAAAGGGATACAAAGTTTTTGCTTCACGTATTAATATATCGATTTTTGAAAGTTCGCATACCTCACGACAGAAATGAGTATTGGTATTTACGCGTGTAGGTATTGGGGAATGCCATTGATTAAATATGACATGAGCTTATTTGTACGATCTTATTCTATTTTACCACTAGCTTTTCGCCCGTTGATTCACCTCCGTGGAATACTTTGCAGGTTTATATTACATGAGCGAAGAATCGACACGACTGCGTTGAAAGGTGACCTAAACATTTTCTTCTGCCGAATATTAGTAATATCGGTAAAGTGGTTTAAATGAAAAAAAAAAACTCAGTTGAAATTCATTCAACAAATAATCATACTTAATTAGGTTTACTTCAATATCAGTCTTCTGTGTTCACTGTTTCAAACTTCTGTTAAATAAAATCCGTGATAATAAAGATCATTTAAATTGGTCAATTTAATTGGTCAATTCAGTTTTTTTTTTTTTTCCTACCTGTGCTGATAGCCTTGAGAGGCTATTTCAGCTTCACCCTAACGTTTGTAGGTGAGCTCGCGGGGCTCAACCGGAGAGTTGCTAACACTGACCCTAGCAAGAGCAGTGTTTCGCAGAATCTACCACCGGATCGGAAACGCGACCCACTGAGAAGATCCGGCGAGAAACTCAGTGGGCTGTGTCTATGGGTTAGTTCGCTCGTCGAGCCCTTCGTCGAAAGCGACGGGTTCGACGAGGACGGTGACTGGTCAATTCAGTGAAGAGATACATAATAACATGTCCAAGTTGTTCTATGTTTACCGCTAGATGGTACTAATAAGGAGCTAAATTTATCAATTAAAATTTTATATTTGAACACGATTGTTCTTTTTTAATGTTGCAACTTATGATGATTCTATCTTATGATTTAGTCTTAAACTACGCTATGCCAATTGAATCATGAAAATACTTTATTCCAAATTCTATGCGAGCAATGGAATTTGAACATGTAAGAGTTCTCCATCTTACCGCTAGATGGCAATAGTCACTTTAACTTGAAAAGTAGGTACATAATAAAAGTGTTTTGTTGCATTTTTTCTTTTATCATAAATTCCAAATTATAATTTTTTAAAGTTCGGAATTTCTCCGCGAATGTTATTTAGATTATAAGTGACGCAATCGTGTAATAATGNCTATGCGAGCAATGGAATTTGAACATGTAAGAGTTCTCCATCTTACCGCTAGATGGCAATAGTCACTTTAACTTGAAAAGTAGGTACATAATAAAAGTGTTTTGTTGCATTTTTTCTTTTATCATAAATTCCAAATTATAATTTTTTAAAGTTCGGAATTTCTCCGCGAATGTTATTTAGATTATAAGTGACGCAATCGTGTAATAATGTTATTATATTTTGAATGTTCTGAAAATATATTGAAATAAAATATTTTGAGTTTGTATGAAACAATAAAAATATTTCCCTTATTGTTAATAAGAATATTACGAAATAAGGTGAATAGTCAATTCGCATACGCTTTTAAGAAAACAAATATATATTTGGTATATTTCATAGATTTTAATTAAGTTTATATGTATATTTATATTTGTAGATTATTATTTTTAAGTATCCGTTTTAAAAACTTACCAATAGCACATTGTGTTTCATTTACTGTCAGTTCGGAAATTATCCGAATTAATTTATATCTTTATTATTATGTAATGAAACATTTGAGGTGCTAAAATATACAATTATTATCATAATACTCGTGTTGTTATAAAAAAATAACAATAAAATGATTGTTTATGTTTCCAAGTTGAAGTCGAGAAAGGTTTTATTAGTTGCCAACAGATGGCGCTGTATGTATTTTTAAAACGCGCTATAGATATGTGACAAAGAAAAATACAAAAGCGTTTCTTCACATTCGCGGGAATATTCGTGAACACAAATGTGTTAGGTACATATTACTTAGATATTTTTGGCGCTTCGCATGGCGAGGCTCAATAATATAAATTGATATATATTGCAAAGAATCTCCAAACTCGCTGCAGTTCTTTTTTTTTTATGATTGAAGGATTACTGGTGGCCCGGAGGCCTTTCCAGTAGACTTGCGCAAAACATCACTTGCCAATGTAATGTGATAATACTTTCCAGTTTTACCAGGACAGGTGGGATAAAGTGGGATTTAGCGATGTGAACCGACTACAATTTCTGGCTCCGGTTTATTACCGGTTTTCTTCTCAAAAAAAAACCGGTTTTTTTAAGGTATTTTTAGATTTTTCCATAAAGGCTGAATAATCACTAAATAAAACAAATTTACGTGCAAATAAAGAGTTTTCTTCATACAATTAATTGGGTGAGCATATTTTATATAGGCTTTTAATGATCATATTTATATTATCCAATAATAAAAAACATTTTAATTTTTTTTGAAAAAATTTGATGCATAAGCATATTTGGTCCACTGCGTCAACCAGAAGCCTGCTCCTTTTGGATGTTAGCACGTACCCCGACGTCGAAAACATACGTTCGGAAGGCATAGAAGTTGCTGGGACTAATAGGTATTTAAATGCTATTTTGTTTAAAGGCCTTAAATGAGTATTACTCATCCAAAAAGTGTCAGCAATTTCGGTGTGGTTTCCTGTGGCGGCTTCAGTCTCAATATACAATAGCAGTATATTCACTGCGGCCGCCGTGGCGTTCGGAATATCCCGTTTTCGCGAATGCAAAAAATCCAGAATACCAGGCTTTTTAAAATTGTTTGTGGTTTCTTCTGGCTGTTCCGATGATAAAGCGAGAGTTGAAAATTCTTTAAGAAGATTCCCCAGTTCACGACGCACTATCTCTTTTGCAGACAACATGTGCTCTGGTTGGCGAAAGCCGTTTCTGAGTGTTGGGTGCAGATATGTGGATATTTGGGTCACGGTCCTCATTTCGTACGCTAAAAGTCTACCAACCATATTGCGTCTTACCGTTGAGCAAAACATTTTACCTTCATCAGTTTGCAATGAATTCTCTATCGTACCTAAATTTTCAATTAATCCACAAATTATTGGTGTTATCAAGGAACTCGTTGGATATTTGTCAGCGCTTGCAAGTTTAGTGGCTTCGTCAAATATCTCTAAGATATTTACTACATACCTGGTAACTCTTTCTTTGACTGGTGTCAACAATTCCGGCACTTGTGGTAATTTTCGACAAACGATTGCGATAACATCCGATAGGTTCAGAAGTGTCGACAACATATAAAGGGTGGAGGTTCCCGGGTGGAGGAGGGAGGTTCCCTTCCTCCTTCGCTTTTATTTTCAATAAATAAACGAATTCGATTGAATATTGTATATTTTTTGACAAATACCAATTTTGGATACAAAATAGTACAAATATACCGATTTTAGCTGGCAAGTCTACCGATTTCGCTCTATGACGTTCCAGAACACTGCTCCTGACAACTGGCTGAGATTGAGGGCCCGAAAACGTAAGGAAACTTCGTACTTCATATTTGTCTGAAATCTGAAAGTGGTCTGGTTAGGACGGCAGTATCATCCGCATATATTATCTGAATGGTTATGATGACCTGCCCTACCTACGGGGAGGTCAGAAATCTAAAAAGATTAGAAGGAAGGATAAGACAGCAATTTCATGGAACAGAACAAGCCTAAGTTTCCTTGATCTGAAAGATTTAATTCTCAAGGTATGATTTAATTAATAAAATTAATAAACATGCTGACTATTCGAATTTCGCGAGAAACTGTATATAGTTGTACTTAAAATATGGCATTTGCTAGTGTTCTCAGAAAAATAATAGTTGAGGTATCGGCTTTTTTATGATTGATGGATTACTGGTGGCTCGGAGGTTTTTCCAGTTCACCAGGACACGTAAGCAAGCAAGGCTTAGCCAGGAGGGGTAGGATTTGCTAATAGCTGCTCGAGCGCCTTCAAAGGAGACCTAACAACTCAAGAGTAGCTGCTTCGCGAATGAATCAACTATCGGGTCGGAATCGCGACTCGCTGAGAAGATCCGGCGAGAAACTCAGCGGGTTGATGTTTAGATTGAGTTGCACGTCGAACTCTTTGCCGAGTTCGAGGAGTACGGTTACCGGGGTTCCCAAGCCTGCTCCTAGTGTTAGAGCTTAAGGCGTCTAATGCAAGGGTTATTGGATCTGATGGATCCGTAAGGACGTGTCGTATCGTCTTTGCAACAACAGTAGTGGGATTTAATAATAAAATAAACTAAACTGCTCTCACCTGAAAGCTAAATAATATTATTAGCTTTATATAAGGCAATAAAAAATAAAAAAATAAAAAAAAATATTTAATTTTTTTTTATTGTGCCTTAATAAACAATTGGTTTGTTGTAATTTATTTCGCCTTTACTTCCGTCATTCGCCCAATGGTCGTAATTCAAAATTCCAATGNTTCCTTAAATATCATTATTTTAGAAATTATTAAGGAAAAACCAAATTCCTTTTTTTTTAAATCTTATTTTGTTTATAACAATCGCAATTTTTTATGTGCTAATAAGCCCTTAAAAAACATTTTTGTAGACATCATTCCGCATCCAATGAGCTATCGTACATATTTTTAGGAGCTTTATGTCTATTTAACACGTTTTTGAATTTGTTGACTAGACTACATCAACTACAGATCATTTTCACACATAAATGTGTTTGTTTGTTGAGATAAGAGCAAGGGAAGTGATTTCGTGTTGTCATCTATCGAGTCTGAGGTTGATTTGGTGAAATCAACCTACGATTGAGTCGGTTTAATTAATAGCGAATTATGTTCTAGTAAAAAATTTTTTATTGCTTAGATGGGTGGACGAGCTCACAGCCCACCTGGTGTTAAGTGGTTACTGGAGCCCATAGACATCTACGACTTAAATACGCCACCCACCTTGAGATATCAGTTCTGAGGTCTCAAGTACTTATAGTTACAACGGCTGCCCTGACCTTCAAACCGAAACGCATTAGTGCTTCACGGCAGAAACAGGCGGGGTGGTGGTACCTACCCGCGCGGACTCACAAGAGGTAGCACCAGGTAGGTACCACCACCCCGCTTATTTCTGCCGTGAAGCAGTACCTAATGCGTTTCGGTTTGAAGAGTGGAGCAGCCGTTGTAACTATACTGAGACCGTAGAACTTATATCTCAAGGTGGGTGGCGTATTTAAGTCGTAGATGTCTATGGGCTTCAGTAACACTTAACACCGGGTGGGCTGTGAGCTCGTCCACCCATCTAAGCAATAAATAAATAAACGTAAACAATAAAAAAGTGTACTGTGAAATCCTATATTTTATTCATGTAACATGGATAGAAACGGAACGTATGACAAGAGCGTGGAACGGAGCGTTAAGATGTGAGTGAGAGAACGGTAAGAAAGGGAAATAGAATGAGAGAGAAAAGCAAGATAGCGAGGACAATTGAACGAGCCAGGCGTAAAAAAGGGATCAGTTAATTTTACCGGTCACCGTCCTCGTCGAACCCGTCGCTTGCGACGAAGGGCTCGACGAGCGAATTAACCCATAGACACAAACCACTGAGTTTCTCGCCGGATCTTCTCAGTGAGTCGCGTTTCCGATCCGGTGGTAGATTCTGCGAAGCACTGCTCTTGCTAGGGTCAGTGTTAGCATCACTCCGGTTTGAGCCCCGTGAGCTCACCTACTAGTTAAGGTTACGCTGAAATAGCCTCTCAAGGCTATCAGCTTAGGTAGAGAAAAAAAATAATAATTTTATATTATAATAATAAAAACGATTTGGAAACAATAAAACTACAACACTGCAATCGTTTTATTTTATTCGTCAGGAATTAATTAAAGAATCTATTATATATTAAGCAATCGCAAAGGAATTCGACGTTTTCCAGCCGACGCCCGAAGGAATTGCAATAATGAAAGCAGCATTGTCTCGCCAAATCAGGTCGCCTCATTAAAGTGGAATTGCTTGAGTAATATCTTAAAAAACACCCCCGTTTCCGGGGTAACCTTTAGAAATTAGTTACACCCCCTCGACAAAGAATCCTGTGTACACAAAAGGAAATGGGAACGATGCTTTTTTGTCCGGAAATGAAGGTTGGCGACAATCAAAATCTCTTATCCCGGGGAACGCGTGTGGAAAGACGATTATCGCTACGAGAGCGTTTCATGTTCTCGGCGCGTTTTTTTTTGTTTCACGAAATCGACTTTCCGCCTTAGTTTCTCGATAGCTCCACGCCGGCTTCACGATTGAACCCTAAAAACTATATTTCGGTGTTACATTACCCGGAACAGATAGCAGACTGTTAGCGCTACGTGCGACAGAGATAACGCTATACGAAGCCGAGAAATTAGCCAATTGTCTCTTTCCAAAGCACGATGCGCAATACTGTACTTTAAATAAATGAAATAGCCATTAAGTTGTTTTTTTTTTTGAGATTATTTTTGTACGACGATTCTGTACGGGCCATTATTCAAATATCTTTTACGCGTGGAGTTTACCAAATTTTCCAATATCTTAGATCGCCTAATGGAGTACCTAGGTACTTTGAGAAAAATGAAATAAGACTCCCAATATTTACACTCATCCCCTGCGACACTATTTTGAAGCACTTTGCCTCTTTCGCTCCGGAGTTTAGGCGGTGGTAAAGCAAAGGCGTATCACAAGCGCAGCGGGTTAACCAGCGTTTATATTTATTGATTTTTATTTTTATTGCGTAGCTGAATGATCTCACGGTCCATCTAGTGTTACAGGAGTCCATGGACACAAATAACAACGCGAATGCCGTTTGAACTTTTTTTACTGCTTCGGTGGGTGGACGAGCAGACCATCTAGTGTTAAGTGGTTACCGGAGCTCATAGACATCTACAACGTAAATGCCGCCACCGACCTTGACATACGAGCTATTCAAATCGAAACGCATTACTGCTTCAGGGCAGAAATAGGCAGGATGTTGGTATCTGCTCGTGCTGATTAACAAGACGTCCTATCAGCAGTAAAAAACTTTATTAAGGATGCTAAGCATTCGGTAGGTCTGGATGGATTTTCGGTAGGCAGCGGCTTGGTTCTGCCCCTGGCATTGCTGAAGTCCATGGGCGACGGTAACCACTGACCATCAGGTGGGCCGTATGCCCGTCTGTTTACAAGGGAAAAAAAATAAAAATAAAAATGGATGCGAGTGTCCAATGATAATCGTGTTTCGATATAGACTAAGTGAATGCTATAAGTTTTAATTGACAAAAAAAGAGGTTGTCAATTCGACTGTATTCCTATTGTATATATTCGAATGTGTGCGACCTCAGAACTCTTTTCAAGGCGAATCGATTTTAATTACTCTTTTTTTATTTGAATGCTGGTGATTTTCATGAGTCCGATTTAAAATTTATTGAGAGCTGACAGTAGTTTTTTAGGGATCGTAATGCGTATTGAATTGATGTCGTCGTGGCCTAAAGGATAAGACGTCCGATGCATTCGTGTTGAGAGATGCACCGGTGTTCGAATACCGCAGGCGGGTACTAATTTTTCTAATGAGATACGTACTCAACAATGTTCACGATTGACTTCCACGGTGAAGGAATAACATCGTGTAATAAAAATCAAACCCGCAAAATTATAATATGCGTAACTACTGGTGGTAGGACCTCTTGTGAGTCCGTCCGCACGGGTAGGTACCACCGCCCTGCCTATTTCTGCCGTGAAGCAGAAATGCGTTTCGGTTTGAAGGGTGGGGCAGCCGTTGTAACTACACTGAGACCTTAGAACTTATATCTCAAGGTGGGTGGCGCATTTACGTTGTGGATGTCTATGGGCTCCAGTAACCACTTAACACCAGATGGGCTGTGAGCTCATCCACCGGTCTAGAGATTAAAAATGTTTTTATTTTTTTAAATATATTTTGTGTGTGTATATATTTTGTGTAGTTTTAAGTTTCTTTTATTGTTTAATGTTATATTTAGTGTTTAATATATTTTATGTGAAATTAAATAATAAAATATTTCCGGACAAAAAGTTAAATTTTATGTACATAGTGGCTACGCATTCTCGGCGCCCGCGGCCCGATTGAGCGGCTCCGCTGACGGCCATTCAGTTGGCTCGCAACTACGGACACGTGCGACGTATATGTATTTAAATAACGCTGCTTTCGCTTCGCTGTAATTTATAATCTAACTTCAGCTTTGTCCTGTTAAACTACAAGTTAAAATAAGACATGACTTAAAGGTCTTAGTTACCAGGCCGTACAATCCCTAAAAAAAAAGAATTAAAAATAATAATAATTAAATAACTTTATAACAGTTGGCAGTGAGACCGAGCTTTACGTTCTAATGGTCTCCCGACTCCGAGTCACGTTCCGACTACATCTTACCCCGTCTTATTTAATTAAAGAAAAATATAAATTAAAATAAATTTTAATGGCTTCGAAAGTAACGGTCGACTTAACGCGAATTAGGAATTCCCATTCGAAAAAAAAAGCTTTATGTACAGTGAGTTGCAAAAGTGTATGGTCAGTTTAGTAAAAAGCAAAAAAAAATCATATGAAACTTGAATTATCGTCATCTGTTATTTATAGGGTGTTTACTAAATATTATTTGTATTTACTATTTATGGGCTAAAATTAATTGAGTAAAGGTTATTTTTATTTAATATACGTACATATATCTATGGTATCTTCTCTTATCATATGAACGAAATCTTATAATATGTAGTATTGAAAGAAATACTTTAGAATAAACTGTCGCTTAGTAGCACTGTCTACGACACAAGCAATCTAGATTTTTTTAATAACTTGAATTTAAGTAGTTTAACAGTTACTTTTGGTAATGGTTTGGTAATGGTATAAAAATAAATAATCGTAATAATAAAGTTTTCTTATGAAGATCAGTTATCCTGGAATCAGATATTTGAACATGGCAACTCCACTCTCTTTCCTCTAACAAAAAAAAAACTACGGCTTAATTTTTTCGGTCCGATGAGAAGAGGACCTCGGAATCTTTTGCCTATAAAACTATTGTCTGCGGAACTATTCAAAACTTTATTTAAAAAATATGTATAAGAATCTGTGTGTTTATATCCCGAAATAAGAATCTGTGTGTTTGGAGATACTTTTCAGGAGAATTAATTAGGGGAGGTAATATTATAAGAATCATGAATTTTAAATGACATGTTTTTTTTTATTGTTTAGATGAGTGGACGAGCTCACAGCCCACCTGATGTTAAGTGGTTACTGGAGCCCATAGACATCTACAACGTAAATGTGCCACCCACCTTGAGATATAAGTTCTAAGGTCTCAAGTATAGTTACAACGGCTGCCCCACCCTTCAAACCGAAACGCATTACTGCTTCACGGCATTCATTATATTATTTTTGCTAGTCTGTATAAGGGGCTGGCTGTCACAGAGCACAAGATGTTTCACAGAAGCGTAGGTCTGATGTTAAGTGGTTACTGGAGCCCATAGACATCTACAACGTAAATGCGCCACCCACCTTGAGATATAAGTTCTAAGGTCTCAAGTATAGTTACAACGGCTGCCCCACCCTTCAAACCGAAACGCATTACTGCTTCACGGCATTCATTATATTATTTTTGCTAGTCTGTATAAGGGGCTGGCTGTCACAGAGCACAAGATGTTTCACAGAAGCGTAGGTGAATCTCGCTAACGACGTTTTCAAGCTGAATTTGCGTATATGAAATTTCGGACAATAACATTGACATCGTCAGTCTACCGAGCAATTTCAACCATTCGGTGGAAGATCTTCCTTATGACGATTACCTCCAAATCTGTTACAGAAAATTAATAAAGTGATGCTTTCTTAATTAAACCGCCATTTTTCAATCTATCACCGGATCGGAATTGCGGTAAGCTATGAAGAGCCGGATCTTCTTAGCGGGTTGCGATTTCGATCCGGTGGTAGATTCTGCGTAGCACTGGTCTTACTAGGGCTTTTTTTTTTTGTTCCCCCTCGACCGGGTATCCGTAAATGGATTCACCAGCGTTAAAAAAAAGGGCTTCTTTTTTGTCAGGTGGAAATCGCCGGACTGCCGCCCCTCTCTGGGTCAAAGTCGAACCGACTAAACCTCCTGTCGCTCAACAACCAACGTCCAAACCTCGCATGAGACAGAACTCATGAAAAGGCAAAGGGGGGAAAGTGAAGCGCTTAGTGCGGAGCACATTCTTGCTAGGGCTAGTGTAAGCAATTCTCTCGGTTTGAGCCCGTGAGTTCACCTACACGTTCGGGCAAAGCTGGAATAGCCCCGTAGGCTACTAGCAAATAGACAACGAAAAAAAAACGACAACTTCAGAAGAATTTAGAATCAAATGCATGCGACCGTTCTCAAACAATAGGACAAGTCCTCCAAGCGAGTAATGACATTCAACAGTACTAATATACAACATCTTAGGAAGGCAAGGCAAATTAGCTGAAACAAAAGTTCAATTAGGGGACCAACCAAAAAAGAGCCGAATTACGAAACTTCCTAACGAAAATTATATGTCTTTTCTCGTTACATTCTTTTTATTGCCGCAAAAAAAAAACACCAATTTATCATTCGGCCTTCTGTTTCAGTCGAAACAATGCCCTCAACACTGTTAATTATGTTGGCGGGAACAAAGGGCTGGACGCGCGGGAAAGGTTGGGAATGCCTTGGTAAAAACATGGTCGAAATGCCGCCATATCGTTTCATGTTGACGTCATGTTGGATTTTTATTGTTTTGTTTCTGTTTGTGTTTGAATTTAGCCCTTGTGTTGGGACATCCATCCATAGATTATACAACATATGCAGATTAGATACGATCCAATATTACTTATTAAAAATATTTTCGGATGATAATTTAAGAAAATACTTGAAATCAGAACGAAGGCATCATTGTGTACTAGATTTATCGATCACTGTTTATTTTTGAAAATAAAAGTGGATAGGTAAAGGAAATTACTTGATAAAAAGGACTGTTTTATTCTTCGAAATAAAGTAGTAATTATAATTAACAGGTAATCTCTCTCTCTCACTCTCACATTCTCTCTCTCTCTCTCTCTCTTTCTCTCTCACTCTCACTCCACTAAACACGTAAGGCAATGGCGCGATGCTATCCGATTACTCTAGAGGCCTTGCACCTAACGCCATTAGAGCCCGGAGTTTTGTCACAGCAGCAGGAATGTCAGTTGTCAGCTGCCAGCTGTCAGCAGCTCGGGCTGTTGCTACTCTCAAAAACTCGAAGCGCTGTCATAGGTACTTAATAATGGCAAGTAACGTTATTTTTAAATATGTTATTAAGTGTTTTAAAGACAATGTTAATATCGGTTCTATATTTTTAATTTTTTTTCATATACCTTACCTTAATTATATATCTTGGTTGTTTCATTAGCTTGTAGTTATAGCAAGGGCGGATCCAGCTTTGGCGCCAGGAGGGGGTCACATAGTCGTGGGCAAGCTAAGAACTTTTAATTTAATTTTGATAACAATAGATAATAAATAAATCATGATGTTCTTCAATTAGTCCAAGTTAGTTCAAGTCCTGGAACTAGCTCAGGGGGGGGGGGGTCATGACCCCCATGACCCCCCCCTGGATCCGCCGTTGAGTTATAGAATATGTTCCTATCTTCTTCCCAACTCATCTCCTAATTCCTAAATGGTGCTAAGGCGTATTTTGTTTTCCCTTTACCGTCTAGTCTACTTTTGTTTTAAAATAACCACGTATACAGATCTAAAGAGTGAGATAATTACATAGAAATGCAATTGAGACTTCGATCGCTTAGCGCTTCACATCCGCTGAAAAACAAATGCACTACATCTAAATCCACAGATCATAAATTAAATCCCCAGGTATCACTTAAGGTGTGCTAAAATTGGCACTGTTCATAAAGACTAAGGTTTAGTGTGACCGTGTTTACAGGTAGTCGCTGGTTTGTCGAGAATTTACACGATACACACGGTCATATTCAACGTCGAACTTTTTTTTTTTATTGCTCAGATGGGTGGACGAGCTCACAGCTCACCTGTTGTTAAGTGGTTACTGGAGCCCATGGACATCTACAACGTAAATGCGCCACCCACCTTGAGATATAAGTTCTAAGATCTCAGTATGGTTACAACGGCTGCTCCACCCTTCAAACCGAAACGCATTACTGCTTCACGGCAGAAATAGGCAGGGCGGTGGTACCTACCCGCGCGGACTCACAAGAGGTCCTACCACCAGTAAACGTTTATATCGAAAATACTAATTTTGATATGTCTGCGACGCGGTTTTAAGACTTAGCAAATGTCCGCTGAGCTTGTTTCGTCGGTTATCAGGACTATGTGTAGTTCTTTCTGAGCCGGTGACAAAGTTGAATTAGCACGTGAAGGATGATTTTGATATGCGTCTCTATAACAATGAACTAATTAGTTTTGCTTTAAATCGCTCATTGTAATTTCAGAGTGAATGCCGCCGACAACATTGATGTCCACAGGAGTTGAGGTGCTGCTATAGATCACAGCAGAGCTCGATTGATGACCGCATTTCACTTTCTCAAGAGATTTCATATCGCTTGATAATCCGAACTTGTTAGGATTATATTATAAGTGAAGATCGTTTTAGGCTACTTATGCCCTATGATTTATTGAATTATTAAATAAAGCTAACTAATATTCAGTGTCTGTGTATTTGTCTAGTGGTCATCTATTTTGACCATCATGGGATGGGCGGAGATTGGTCTCATCTGGTGATTCAGCAAATTAAACTGGACCTTTCAATGAAAACCATGAAAGCTGCTTGTTAATCTTCACGACAATGTGCTTATCATAATACTCCAAACGTAGTCTTCGTGTCCCGTTTCACAGAATCGTTTCTTTGGCCCTTCGGACCCTTGTTACGACATCTCCATGCGCCGTTTCTATAACTTACGTGCCTACAAAGGGATTGTCGAGCCCTTCGCCGAACAATCTTTTTATTGATACACGTTTTTCTTAATGACCATCCAACTGTTTTCATTTAAACTTCCGAATGTTTTGTGGATACGACAATATTGTTACACTCTCAGGATTTGAGAGATAAGCCGCTTGTTGCTTATTAGATAATGATTTAAGATTTAAATTTAATAGAGAACAATGCATGTTTACGTATTGTACCTTTAAAAGAAAAACAGAGAGTTTCATCTTATTTAGCAAGTTAAAGAGCTGTTGGGATTTTCTCTAATCGTCAAAACCAGGAAAATTGCTAAAAAGACAGTTAAACTTATGAAGAGCGCCATAAAAATGTTATTTAAACATAATACATACATACAAGTTTGAATTGTTCTAAACATTGTGGTACTCCGTGCAATTTCATTATAAGACCCCGTTTTAGCTGACAACTATTTGCAGGGGGATAATGAGGACTGGTCAGTGGTTTTGTTGTATATTCTTCAAGCGATCCTGTACTGTTGGACGATATACATTGCGGTTCGTCTGTTTATTGTTTATTCCTGAGCCTCTAAGTTGAGATACCATAAGGCCTTTCTTTTAATAGAGTTTGATTTGGCGAGGCTGAATGTAAATATATTTGGATAAAAATTTGTCCACTTATTGTGGATTCTATTGCTGATGGGTCGCTTTTGTTCCCAATGAATCTTTGTAAGACAACCCATCTACCTATTAACTACCATTCCCTGCTCTTGTAATTTTGTTTTTGATACAAAATAAACCAAGAAACCTTTATTAGTGCAGGGCCATAACTATCTGCTCAGTAATTAAATGGGAAAACGATTCTATGACAGAGCTGAAAACCGTAAAATTCGTCGTGGCTTGATCCAGTGGTATGGCATGGGTCATCTACATGTCGCCATACACAGCGGACTAACCACCATGTTAGCATTTTATTCTGATGCCCTATCAGAAGTGTCCTTCGTGTCGGTCGTGTCAATAGGGCTGAGACCTCTTACCGTGCTAACTGTACGTAGTACTGCTATCGATATTCAAAACCAGCAATGTGCATCGAACAATTCAAAAGCATCCAAGCGGAAATACAAGCTGCTGTTTGTGGTGTCGATTATAGTTACCAGACTGAAGGTTCTGCGTTACCTTGCTGCTATGTTTAGGCTTTGTCATTTAAATAAGTACCTTGAGTCGGTTGTCCAATGATCATCTTACTCAACTTTTAGCCTAAAACAGTGGGTTTACTCGTGGCAATAGCGCATTTGGTGTTACGGGGTTATAGGAGTCGGGCACATCACTCGTAATGAGGACTCTATTGAGCGGTTGGTGGTGCAAGGGAAAGTCGAGGGCAAAAGATCTCGCGGACGATCTCCAACACGATGGACCAACCTCATAAAATCTGTGACTCACTCCAACATAAATGTTTGCTCTCACTCTGCGAAACATCGTGCCACATGGCGTCGCATCGCGAGAGCATCGGTATCGCAGGATCCGACTGATGCATGACCACGACCACTCTGTCAAGAGTGTACGATTAGGAAGGAAGGTTATAGGAGTCTGGAGTAGTCTGGACATCACAACATGTTTACCATTCGTCAACATTATAGTATAACATCGAAGTCTCTATTAGACGTATCTTTAAGACACCACGTTTGACTACTTGCGTGCTCACAAACCGTACTACTCGCAGTTACAGATTAGGTCTTATATTATTATAATAATAGGCGTTTATCAAAATAAATGTATCTTGCCCAATTTGAGTTATCATTATGTGACAGAAGTCTTCTTTGCGTAAGAACGGAAACGTTAGAGGGAACAATCTGTTTTGTCGCAAGTAAAAACGAGATAGTCAAATGTTTTTATCCCTTTCAACTGAATTGCATCAAAGCCAATTCAGTATTGAAACTACTTCCTTACCACCTTAGGTACCTATTGCTTAAGTGAGCCCACACGCGTTCCATTTTTATCATCATTCGTTTATTACTTACTAGCAGTGATCACAGATGAGTTGGCGCCACCCACCTTGAGATATGAGTCCTATGTCTCAATTCTATAGTACAAAGGCTGTCTCGTGGCAAAACTAAGCACCCTGCTTACCTGGTGGTACCTATCAGTGCGGGCTCATAAGACGCCCAAATCTTCTTAGCAACTGACATTGTTATAAAATTTTTTGTTGCTTTGACGGGTGGACGAGCTCCCAGCTCACCTGGTGTTAAGTGGTTAGTGGAGCCTATAGACATCTACAACGTAAATGCGCCACCTATCTTGAGATATAAGTTCTAAGATCTCAGTATAGTTACAACGGCTGCTCCACCCTTCAAACTGAAACGCATTACTGCTTCACGGCAGAAATCGGCGGGTTGGTGGTACCTACCCTTGCGGACTCACAAGAGATCCTACCACCAGTAATTACGCCAATTATAATTTTGCGGGTTTGATTTTTATTACACGATGCTATTCCTTCGCCGTGGAAGTCAATCGTGAACATTTGTTAGTACGTATTTCATTAGACAAATTGGTACCCGCTTACGGGATTCGAACACCGTTGCATCGCTAGATACGAATGCATCCGACGTCTTATCCTTTGGGCTACAACGACTTGAGCCAGCTCATTCATGTTAACAGTAAGCAGCTTAGTAATATTTGACCCAACGCATAATTTGAATGTAAATCTCTAGTGGTAATTTTGCCAGAATATCTCAAGGCAGGTCGTAGAAGGTACCAAACGATATATCCCCGTTTTTAAATGATGATATAAAGTTATGAATTTATGTCGGTCCCTAGATGTCACGGCAATTTCTCCCTCAAGCGTATGCCGGTGGCTTCCAAGGTTTTAGGGTACCTTTAGTTAAGATGTTAACGCTATAAACCATAATTTGTGTTAATTTTAGGGTATGGCTATTACACGTAGCTGAACTATTAGTTCATTATTATAGGAGTGCTATGATTTACATTAAGAGCTCCTAAGGTTTAAGGTTCCTTTGGGACAGAACCTGACCTTTCGCCTTGTAGTTTCAAGGTCGATAGGCCGATTCAATAGGCCCTTAGGTACTGGAATCTGATATCAGTGATCTATCAAAAATTGCATCTCGTATTTTACAAAGCTCAGATGAGTGCAACCACGTTACATTTGACGTCAGTTGGGGCTAAAATCAACAAAGGAGTAGCCATAGATCCGACAACAAAACTCGGTGATACCCCTTTGAAAATCGATCAAAATTATCAGATTACATTTATTTAATTAATTATTAGAGTATTAAGCGGTAGGCAGCGGCTTGGCTTTGCCCCTGGCATTGCTGAAGTCCATGAGCGACGGTAACCACTCACCATCAGGTGGGCCGTATGCTCGTCTGCCTACAAGGGCAATAAAAAAATATATATATATATTTAAAATGTGACTCATAGTTAAAGTGATTTGCCTTTAAATCTACGAATAAATAGACTTATTAGTTATTCGTAGGTTTTAATATTTTAATATGATCGTCTATATTCATTGTAATTGAAATTTAAGTTATTACGAGCATTAGTACCCGGATGGCATTGTTTTTTATGCATTTGGGCACCTGTAACACAGGAGAAAATTGATTAAAGCCGTCAGTGTGTTACGAGTATAAATCGCCCTGTAGTGTTCATTTTAAATTCAAATTGAGAGATTCAAAAAATTACATTAGTCTGCCTAACAATTCGTCGGTCAAAACGAATACATAACCTCATTATCTTCCAGCTACTGCTGCAATTTTTTCATATTTATGTGGTATCTTTAATCCCTCTCGGAACTTCCTCCCAAAGGCCTGTCTTGACAGCTGGTAGAAATACGGCTTAGATAATGACTGATATTAACATTCCCTGCCCTGATAACGGGTATTCCGACACTTTTCTATTCTTGAATCCGATTTAGGCCCGTCTTCATCTATCTTTAACCAAAAATTCTTACTGATTTCAAGAGTAGCTATTATACAATACAATGGGAGAGGAAAAATTTAAGATGTGACATTTACTACCAGACTACAACGGCCACGGATTTCGTCTGCCCGGTATAGCAATGAAGCAAATCAAATAACCTATGCGTACATTTTATTTGAAGCTGCAAACCTCATGTAATAAGTCACTCTGATGGGCACATCGACCCTCGAAAACCCTATTATAAAATAAATTATCACACGGAACCCTTGGCCCATAAACATTGTTCTCTTTGCATTAACCCCAAAATGTTTTAGCGAAAAATTAACCAATTAAACAATGCACAGTTTTTTTTAATAATCACAAAAGTAGTATTAACCGTCTTTCGCGTCTTTACCTATGAATATGCATGCAATTATACAGTTCCGATGGGCGGATATGCTCAGGACCTAACTGTTAGGCAATTTTACTCACAATCTGGTATCAATTTACATTTTCCCCGGATCTTCTCAGTGGGTCGCGATTCCGACCCGGTGATAACGAAGTACCTACTACACTTGCTACGGCTAGTGTTAGCATTCTCTCAGGCTGAGCCCGTGAGCTCACCTATCCGTCCGTGAAAAACTGGAATAGTCCCTTAGGCTACCAGCTAATAGATAAGAAAAAAAATATTAGGCAATTTTTATAGGCCATAGGCAACATAACCGAATGTCGTCGCCGGTTTTCGAATAATTGAATAGCCAGCCTTTTAAGATGAAACGCACGATCGCTCCGCTACAGAATCAATCAGGATGTTGTATTAGCGATTAGATGTTTAAGCAATCGGAAGAATCGTAATCGGTGCAAAATCACAATCGAGTCCGAGAGAAGCTCATCAAATTTTCGAGTCGAATGATTCGACCGGGGTCGCTAAAGATCAGTTAATAAAATAAAATCTCTTCATTGACCTGTCAACTCGTAAAACCTCAATGTAATAGAAATTCCCACTACCGCCCAAAAAACCAGTGCAGTATTTTCAAAGTCCATCTATATGAGTTTAATTATTCCACGATAACCTTTTCAATGCCTAACTTACGCAGTCTTTTAATAATTTTTGGAGCAGGACGTACAATTTATCTTAAAATTTAATTTATTATTTAAATAATTAAAGCTTTTAAGGAACACCGCTTAAGTTATGTTTGGTCACTGTTCTTCATTTATGTCGAAAAATATCTACGGAACCAATGTTTGAGGAAGCTTTCATTTTTTTCGGCGTTGTAAGTTGTCCTGCGCATGTTAGATTTGAAAATATTGTTAATGTCCCCGTATATTTTTAGGCTGTGTTGTCTCAACAAACAGCTTGAGAGTTCTCGATGCAGAGTAAATACGGGGGTGTTTTTTTTTGTACATTGCGTTTTGAAATTCTTTGGGAAGTTTCGCGCATATTTTGAGGTAAATGAATGAGTTTCTCATTAAGGTTTGGACTTGTCCGATTACGTATTGTTATTGTTGTTTCCTTTTTATGGTCTTATGTCGGTTCGTACTAATGTGATGTGGCTGAGATTTTAACTTGATATCTCAAGAGGAGTGGAGGTATTTAGTATGTATTCATGATGCAATTTCGAAGTCATCGTGACCTAAAGTATAATAATTACGATGTATTCGTATCGAGCTCTGAGGCTACGCCAGTGTTCAAATCCCGTAGGAAGAGATCAATATTTTTAATGATAATGATACTTAACATAATTTTTTATTGTTGTGGGCAGACGAGCATACGGCTCACCTGATGGTGAGTGGTTACTTCAGCAGTGCCAGAGCTAGAACCAAGCCGCTGACTACTTTTAATGGCAATGGCGAAACAGACTGCACGACAAATTTTGTATCTTTCGTTTCATCGTTGAGAGAAAGACATATATATTCCAGTGCTAGGAAGAAGTATAATATATGTAAATTGAGAAAATCCGAATATAACGGGTAGGCGCAGTATGTCCTCTTTTGGAACGAAGTTCTTTATGGGACGATGCGGAGGGGTACCCTAACCAGGAAAAACGTCCGTAACGTAAGATTTTTATAATTTATGTATAGTCTTAGTATGATGGCTAATGTATAGTCTACGTGATGACGGTTATTATTATTATTCATATAAATAGCTGCTTCTTTGTATATTATTATTATATTATATTTTTTATAAATCATTATGAATAAAATAAAGTTGATAACTTTGTAAAGTAGTTTTTTTTATCAATAAAAATATCGTAATAAAAAATGAATACCCGAATAATTATTTTCTTTATCATCATTTCAGCCTATCGCCGTCCACTGCTGAACATAGGCCTCTCCAATAGATTTCCAGTGCGACCGGTTCATTGCCACCTGCATCCAACGAGGATCCATTTTCTTTATACCTCGAATATAACTTAAAATTAATATGTTTATAATAAGGAACTTCGTTCCTATCCGGTGTCCCACAACACCACACATCTTTTTTATTTCTCTCGCACACACAGCCGATACAAGACTTTTTAGGACGCTTCCGTGTTGGGGTCATTTACTTTCATAAAATATAATATAGGGCCTTATTAGCTTCATGATCATGTTCTCTTTAAATCACACTTGGATTGCATAAAAACAACCTGCTCCATTTCTAAGAGCAAACAAAAGGCAAGGCTTTTAAGTCGCCTAACTACGCTCCCATAGGATTCGAAACTGATGACGGTAGCTGGCGTGTTACGGCGCTCATCCGACTTGGTTCGCTTTCAAATGATCATTCCGTTTGAAAGCCTCCCTTCCGACTCATTAGTTCGTTCTCGTGGCTATACTGTGTTACGTTCGCTCGAGTCCAGTGTTTCTCAAAGTTTCCAGCTTAAATACAAATAGCGCTCATTTAAATGAAGAACATGTGCATAAGGGCAGGCGAATACATCAAGCCGCAATCGCATCTGAGGTTTTCTTATTTCTTCTTCTTCTTCCAGTGCCTCTTCAATCCTGAAGGTTGGCCGTTAGCTTCCTGTATTCATTTCTGTCAGCAGCCAGCCGGAACAGCTGTTCGACGGAGGCAATACCGGTCCACTCCCGGATATTCCGGAGCCATGACTTCTTTCTTCGCCCAGCACGTCTCTTTCCGTTTTCTTATTTATACCACTGAAACACAATTTCATTCATTAGATAGAATACGTTGAGACACTTTTTATTATTTTCGGTAGGCAAAGGCTTGGATCTGCCCATGGCGTTGCTGGTAACCACTCACCATCAGGTGGGCCATATGCTCGTCTGCCTTCAAGGGCAATAAATAAATAAAAAAAATATTATGGTTGGAATGTTAAAGATGATATTCCGTTCAGCGCGGTAGCTAAACTGTTTTTAATTATATCCTGTCAACAATGTCGAACTCTCGATTGCTTTGTAGCAAACTGCGTAGAATAATGATAATGACCCGTGCAAGCGATTCCGATGCCACGATCTTTAGTCACCAATAGAATTTAATATAATTTTACTGTTAGACTGAGGAGATATAATTGCGGGGCCTTGAAAAGTTTGAGAGCAACTGCTAAAGACCTGACATTGAAATTCACTCACGGTCCAACGGGTTTTAAGTACTTATTTGTATTTCTAAAACACGTAGCACAATATTTGCTCCAGTTTAAATCATAAACTGTGATAAAACAGTAAGCAATGAATTGATGACTTGCTTGGACGGGTGATAGAAAAATTCATTGACGAAAATGACGTTCACACTGATGATGTAGAAATCAGTATTTTTGGTATAGTCTCAGACCATGTCCCCAAATTACGCCGCATTTTTTCCATATAAAATTATTATATCAACTAGGTGGGCCCACAATAATTTGAGTGTCGTCTTCTGAAGTCTTGACTTTGAATACGTCAATTGACATCTACATTCAGTATTGCGAACGCTCGTTCCTGTAGCGGCGAAGACTGTCTTTCTTTAATATCGTTAGAACTGAAGGTATAGGGTGTGGTTATAGTGTATACAAATCGGCGATTTCGCAGCTCCGTTTTTCTGGTCTTTTAACCAAATTTTTATTTTTATTTAGTTAGTTTAAGGAATTGGAGTACAATGATATGAGAGCTCCAGCAAAATAGTGGGATTTTTCTGAATGGAATTTTTGAAAGTACCCGCAAAGCTAGCGATTTTTCTTGCATTGTCACTCACAGTCGTGAACAATTCACAAAATTTCGCTCTTATCTTGTCCGCTTAAAAATTAAAATCAATCGCGGAGCTCTTTCTTTATCACAACATTTTTGCATGAATGGTCCGTAGTGCAATGGATTTACTTTACGTTCCACTACTGCTGTGGTCTTCGTTTGTTAAAAACTTCGTTTATACTGGTGGTAGGACTTCTTGTGAGTCCGCGCGGGTGGGTACCACCACCCCGCCTATTTCTGCCGTGAAGCAGTAATGCGTTTCGGTTTGAAGGGTGGGGCAGCCGTTGTAGCTGTACTTGAGACCTTAGAACTTGTATCTCAAGGTGGGTGGCGCATTTATGTTGTGGATGTCTATGGGCTCCAGTAACCACTTAACACCAGGTGGGCTGTAAGCTCGTCCACGCATCTAAGCAATAAAAAAAAATTTTTTTTTGACGTCATTTGTATGTAGCCTCTTCAATTCTCATTTCTCGGACATTATTAACAAAACATTTTTTCATTACAGTGTGGTTCTGTTAAAGTATTTTTTTCATTAATTAGATACATTTTTTTATACAGTTAATTGTGTATTTTTCATTACGTTTATTTCAAGAGCAATACTTTGTTTTAAATAGTAAAAAAGGTATTCATGTGGAACTAACACGATGAAGAGGTAAATAAATAGTTTATTTGTTATATATTTGTTTTGTTTACCTATTTGTTAAATAGGTATATCTACTTTGTGACACAGTCATAAAACTAGTTATAAAAGGATATAGGGATTTCGATATCGCATGGTTGTTGCGAACCTGTCACCTTTTACGTTGTAAGAGACCTGACAACCGTTTTGCAATACAATTGTAACTTCGATCTTGTCTCATTGAACTTGACACTAGGTGGACAATGAGTTCGATTCGCAAGTATTCTTAAATAGATTCTCCAACAGTTTTTCTGGTGCTGCATGAAAGAAGACAAAACAAATAAACATTCTCCTTTATATTATTGTTAATGAATCTTAGAGCGCCGAGCTTACCAAATGCACCTATTTGCTTGAACTACTCATGCGCCGCCTATCGTTCGTCGATGATACCACACGAGAAATATTTCATAAAACATCTGCCTGAATAAAATTAATAGATAATAATTAAAATCGTCAAAATAAAAATCCAAAACAAACATCACAATTATTACGGGAAAAAAAAAACAAACAGAAATTCAAAAATTCCGTTCGGTAATTTTTCATAAGACCGTATTTATGAGTTGATCCAGTTTAATCCGGTGTTTAAACCGGTCGAGGACTGACGTGAGCCGGTGACGGAGCAGCCCACGTCTATGTCAGCGGGTATTAGTTGTGGTTTGTAACGCAGAACCGGACTCAGGCTTGGGAACATCGCAACAACCGGCTAATGAATAAGAAAGCAGAACGAACCGGATAAATGGAGATCTTTAACAATGCAAACAACATCAACTTTGTTTCGCGGCAAAATTGATTCAGTGGTCGTGGCTATTTCGTAACGCGCCCAAAAAAATTCGGACCATTTTGAGATCCGGTAGTAGATTCATTCGCGAAGTAGCTGCTCTCGAGTTGTTAGGGCTCCTTCGGAGGCGCTCGGGCACCTGTAAGCTAATCCCACCCCTTCTGGCTGAGCCTTTGCTCGCCAACCGGCCCTGGTGAAGCTGGAAAGGCTTCCGGGCTACTAGTAATCCTTAAATCATAAAATAATAAAAAAAACCATTACAACCGCGAACCAGTCCTGCGTTCAGGTTTGAAGAATAGTACTGCACTTGTATATGGAGATTTCGGTCCCTTTTTCGAAGTGAATATGTCTATGCACATCAGTAAATAGACGTCTAGAAATTTCGGAAACAAATTAACACCGGTTGGGCTCTAAGCTTGTCTTCTGGTATAGCGCAGACCAATAGACCAATAGAGTTCTTTTTGGTCTTCGTAGTTTATTTTTATTTTTTATTGCTTAGTTGGATGGACGAGCTCACAGCCCACCTGGTGTTAAGTGGTTACTAGAGCCCATAGACATCTACAACGTAAATGCGCTACCGACCTTGAGATATAAGTTCTAAGGTCTCAAGTATAGTTACAACGGCTGCCCCACCCTTCAAACCGAAACGCATTACTGCTTCACGGCAGAAATAGGCAGGGTGGTAGTACTTACCCGCGCGGACTCAGAAGAGGTCCTACCACCAGTAAAAATCTGTCCACCAAACCTTATTTTATTGCAATTCTCAGATTTTTATCCTATCAACATTTTTAAAAAAATTTTGCTCATTCTCCCCATCCTAAGATTTCCAAATCAAGCACATCTTCGCGCATATTTCTGATTATTTGGTTTACAATTATTATAATTCGTCTATCTAGAAGCCTGATTTCGGTAGATAGACCTTCCTTAACTCAATGTGATTCCGAAGCGGCCTGCATTTAGAGTACAAGCAACCTTAGTTTTGAGTTTCTAGCACAAAATCTTAATTAATATTCCGACCGAGTACATACCTTACATCAAGTTAACATGGCGTCGGGCTTGTGCCGCGCAGGTACTGAAGAATGGACCCGTGTTTTGGTTACCACAAGGAATGTCATGTACCTTGGTTTTGTAATAGAGCTCGTTAAAACTATGAGTCAGCACGTGTTATGAAGATGACTGATGCTTAAAATGAGTAAATATGAACTTACGTATGTACACGGTTTAAATGATTTTAATCTATATATATATAAAAATGAATTGCTGTTCGTTAGTCTCGCTAAAACTCGAGAACGGCTCTACCGATTTGGCTAATTTTGGGCTTGAACTATTTGTGGAAGTCCAGAGAAGGTTTAGAAGGCTAGATAAATATGAAAATACTCGGAATTAAATAAAAATAACAATTTTGTTTTTCCTTTGATGTGTCCCCCGACGGACGGATTCCTTTTGGTTGTTTTAAGTATATGTAATTATTTTATACAAAAGTTTAGGTCTTTTATTTATCGATTAAGGCACTACGAAGTCTGCTGAGTCAGCTAGTGTTAACATAAAAAATACATTTCTTGCTTGGTTAACTTTGTAGTTTAAAATCACATTCATCCGGTGACCACTAAAACTGTATTCAAAACATCTGAAAGAGTATAAAAAACGGAAATAAACGCGAGGTTAAACCGTAAAAGAACTTTTAGATTGAACCACGTATTTCATTGTTAATCTGTTGCAAGCTGCTGATGGGATTTAGATCTTATGTATCATAGTCGGGTGGTCCATATTCAAGCTGTGATGCTTGTAATTTTTTATGGCTTGAGTCTGGACAAAGTTAAAATCTACGGTGCTACTTGGAAAAAAAAAGTTGCGTGTACTTATGTACGCGCGTAAGAAGTAATACTTTATTTTTATTAAAATTATTTCTTTTTTTTATTTAAATTTTAATCAATTTGAAAAAAAATCGATTAAACAACATCCTCAAACACGCATATTGGACATCCCTTTTCTTGACATCGTATAAATTCGGTAATTCTCGGTACGGTTCGGAAAGTTCACCTGCGGCTATATTCAGACTCGCTAAGTTACGTCGGTTTAGTGGGCAACTTCATTTCTGTTAATTTTGTGTCACGGTGCGCGCGCATCGTAAAATTTCACTCTCGTCAATTTTTCATAACGCGCCTAAAGAAGTATAACTTAAAAAACATACAAATTGTCTTTTTTTATTGTTTTTATTGCCTTTGTAGGCAGACGAGCATACGGCCCACTTTATTTACGTTACCGTCGCTCATGGACGTCAGCAATGCCAGGAGCAGAGTCAAGTCGCTGGCTAACATTAAGTACTCTCCGCAAGCCTCGTTTGAAGAAGGGCATGTCATAGCGCTCGGGAAACACCGTGTTGGGGAGCTCATTCCAAAGCTGGATGGTGCGTGGCAGAAAAGATCTTTGGAAACACACTGTCGATGAGGGCAGCGGTTCCAGATAATATGGTTGAACTTTGCTCCGATGGCGGGAGGTGTGAGGATAAAAAGGAGATGAGGGAATCATTTCGAATAATTTCGAAGTCTATGGTGGAAGTCAGGTGCGAACCTCGTGAAACGTTCAAATTAATAGTGAATACAATTGATTTCAGATCTTCGTTGTCTGAGATATATTTTAAAGTCACGACTGCCGACTGCCTACAACAGCTTTACGAGTAGCAATGATAAGTCTTATTTGTATTGGTAGAGTTCATTTAAGTTTGTCGTGAATATTGTTACTTTACTTTGAACCAAATTTCAAACTAAATCACTTTAATCAATTACCTATTCTCGCTTCTATTTCCGAGTTTTGTCACGATATGTTGTTATCTAGTAAAAAGAGATAAAGGAGTTGGCTTAGTCGTCATTTCGGATCCTCCCGATCCATTAACAATGCTTTTAGATACCCCAAGCATAAAAAAAAGAAACTAATTAAACCAAGACAACGGGGAGAATATTTATTCAAAGTCAATCAGGTAAGCGCCAAGAAGTGATATGAACGATTGCATTCTTCTAATGCTGTAAAGGAAACTCAGTACGTTTCTCCGAAGCCATTGTCTTTAAGCGATGAAGATCGATGAAGATTAAAACAATAGCGCTCCCCCTGGACGCCGGCACGTTAAATCGTAAGCCGTTCCGTATTTTATAGAGTCATAACGGAGACTGTCGCAGATCTTGGACGAGTGGCCTTTTGGGGTTCGAGGGGCAAGTTACAAACCGAAAGAGTTTATAAGAAAAACAAGAGGTAGGTAATTTAAAAAATAATAATGCGTATGTCCAGTTATAAGTCAAAAGCAATTGCGATATTCAAGAATCTTTCAACCGAGAACGTCCATGATCTTCTTCTTCTTACTTCTACTTTGCTTCTGGTACGGCTAGGCGCGGAGTGAAACGCTTAGGAATATTCCTATTAGGAGGATTGTGGATTCCTATTAGTTTTCATTCCAGGTTTTGGCGATTCGTGTTTCACGAATTGTTTTGTGTTATTGAATGCCATAAAACTTGTATTAATCATACGAAAATAACGGTTTTCGTATCCTTTATGGTAAATGTTGTATAGCAATCGTTAATGATCCAGGTTCAAGTTGACGTAACGACAAAGGGGAGATCTTTCACCGAGCAGGTGATATTGCTCGGTAGACCGACGGTCCGAATGTCCCGTCGGGTCCTCGCTTTCCCGTAGGGTATAGGCTCTCTGCCTAACGAGACAGGGGTGATGAAATTGTTAGGATGAGTCGTATGTGGAATGAGTTTTGTATCTTCCTTTCTTCATTCTTTTTTCTTCTTTCTTCCTTCTTTTTTCTTTTCATCTTCAGGCCGCTTCTCTCTCCCGCATTTTTGTTTTATTCTGTTCATCATCATCATCATCATCAGCCTTTATCTGCCCACTATTGAACGTAGGCCTTCCCCAATGTCTTCCACAAAATACGGTCCTCCGCCTTCCGCATCCAACGACTTCCCGCTGTGCGCACTAAGTCCTCGGTCCACCTAGTTGGAGGACGCCCCACGCACCTTTTTTTGTCCCGAATGTTGTTTTTCCGAACTTGTATAAATGCAAGCTTATTTTGAAAGTGTCGTAAGGGAGGTCCAGGCATCAGCGCGGCGCGACAAAAAATTCTAGTCGTTCGCTTGGCGATTGAGCCCCACGTCAAAGGAGCTCGTGTGCTGTACAAAATCAGCCTCTAAAATTATATGACCCATACGATAAATATTTACTTGAAAGTCTATTTTATTAAGCGACAGTCTGCCCGACACGGATTTAAAACAATTTACAGATGTTTCATTGATTTAAAACGCGGTTCACAGTATCAATCAGAGCTTCGCGGCTCACGATATCAATCACTACGAGCCAACGGACATCAGAACGCGAGTACTGCCAGCAACTCCAGCAAAAGTGTCTCATAGCACAATTGTTTGCAATAATAAACTATTTTGATTTACATAAAATTTGACTGGTGGTAGGATCTTTTGCGCGCGGGTAGGTACCACCACCCCGCCTATTTCTGCCGTGAAGCAGTAATGCGTTTCGGTTTGAAGGGTGGGGCAGCCGTTGTAACTATACTTGAAACCTTAGAACTTATATCTCAAGGTAGGTGGCGCATTTACGTCGTAGATGTCTATGGGCCCCAGTAACCACTTATCACCAGGTGGGCTGTGAGCTCGTTCACCCATATAAGAAAAAAAAATCAACACAACAAAAAAATCTATAGCGTTTTAGTTAAAAAAAAAAAACATTGCCGCCATTTTACTGCACGTGAATTATAAAAGACAAAAAAATCCCACAACGAATATAGCCATTAGCATAGTATAATTGTACGTCATAATAAACTACTTTGATTACATAAAAACTCAAATCATAACAAAGAATCAATCTAAAACGTTTTAGTATTTAAAAAAAAAAAACTTACCGCCATTTTACTGCACGTGGATTATAAAAGAGAAAAAATCCTACAGCGGCTCTAGATTTAGCGGGCGGTCTAGTAATGAGTAGCTCCAATTAGTGACAGCGCGGTAGTCATTCACGACGACATGAAAAGGTAAAAAACTCTGTATGTAGCCTGTTCACTATGTGTTTTGTGGACAAGTTTTTAACAAGCCACTTAATGGTGTTACTACATATATACGATTTAAAAAGCCATTTGCTTGAGAGAGATAATTGTGTTAATTAAACCGGTCAATGTTCGTTAATAGACCTGTTTTAATTCTGATTATACATAGTCAGGTCATAAATTCTGTCACATGTTTAATGTAAAATAATTGAAACTAGTTTATTCATTATGTAACCATTCATATACCAAAATGAACTTAATAAAACATAGATTCTTATGACACTAAAGTTTATTCAAAATGACCTCCGTGATTTTGAATACAGGCCTTCAATCTGCGCGGCCAGTCGTCTATCGCAGCACGAACGAGGTCCATGTCAATATCGGCGGCTGCCTTAATCAAGGATGTCTTGAGTGACTCCAAATTGGGATGAGGCTTTGAGCACGCCTTTTCCTCCAAGTGTTGCCATATCTTGTAATCTAACGGATTCAAATCTGGACTGGAGGAGGGCCAGTCTTCGTGCCGGATGAAGTCGATTTCACGCGCCGCCAGCCAGTCTTGTGTGCTCTTCGCTCTATGAGCTGGCGCCGAATCTTGTTGGAATACCCAGTGCCTGTTATTGAACATGGTATGAGAAACAGGTTCCACAAGGTTCGTCAGGACTGTATTTTGATACACAACTGCATTCGTTTTTACACCTTTCTCACAAAAATGTACCTCTGTTAAGCCCCAATAAGAAACTCCCAACCATACCATGAGCGAGGATGGAAAATGACCTCGTTGGACACGCGGAATACGGTTGCTCGCTTCTTCACTACTGTGTGCGTACACCTTATCATTTTGTTTGTTGTAGCTCTCTTCTACGGTAAAAATTTTTTCATCCGAAAAAAGAATTTCCCGATATTTTTTTCCCGCGTACCGCTTCAACAAAGCGCGGCATCTCTTCAGTCTCAGGTCCATTAGACGAGCATTCAAACGATGTCCTGTTTTTCTTCGATATGCCCGAAGCCCTAAGTCTTCATTTAACACCCTTTTCACCGTGGTTCTGCTTAACCCCATCTGAAGGGCCAACAGTTTCTGCTTACGTTTGGGATTTCTTTGAATTCGCGCCTTCACAGCTTTTATCACTGCTGGAGTCCTAACAGACCGAGGGCGACCACTTCTTGACCTGTCATCTACACTAGAGTCTTCATTGTATCGTTTGATGGTACGATAAACGAATCTTTTGGTTATATTCAAATTTTTCAGTATGTTAAAAATTTGAATTGGCGCGTAACCGCAACGATGCAACGCAATAACTGCAACACGGTCTTCTTTAAGCGTCCACTCCATATTTAAAAATGAGTAAAATTCTAAATGTATACTATTTTTATTTTCATGAACAATTCGAAATTCGAATTCAATAAACTTTTTTGTGGCCAGCATTCTAAAAGAAAAGTTTTTACTGTGTGACAATACTTATGACCTGACTAGGTACATATCGACGCTTGAAAGGCAAACGTGACTAAGCGACAATGCGTGAACTTTACATTAGACTAATTTAAAGTTGAAATACCTGAAAAAAAACTATTTTAACGAATCTAGCTGTAGGATTGAAATGATTTTAATAGACCTAGAAATAAATTTTTTTTGCGCATCGAATATGGTTATTGCCTATCATTTATGTACAAAGCAGCTATTGTCGCTTAGTCACGTTTGCCTTTCAAGCGTCGATATATAGAATTTCTTCACGGACCTTTTACACGAACTAATAACATCGTTCAAAATAAAACAAACTTGTAATTTTTAATATTATTACGCACAACTACTGACGGCAGTCAATTACAGGGCTCTTTTCACGTATGCTTTTGCGTACATAAACACGCTTAAACAACATGCTTGGGTACTGAAACTGATTGATAACGCGAAAGTAAGGGGAAATTTAGGGGGGTTGATTGATTGAGTCTTTGATCGTATACTGGAACACGAGTGGCGTATATCCGTTGTTGTAATTACTAAATACGCTTTATCAAATCTACTCTTACGTTTTTATCTCACATTTATTCCTGTCATTCTCCTCATAATTGCATTGCAATTGCAAAAAAAAAACTTCTCGTGACGGAGCGAAAGGTATTGAGAAAAATACTAGGACCAGTTCGGAAAGAAGACGGTTCTTGGCACGTCCCGAAAAATAAGGATGTGGAGAGGCTTTTTGGTGAGCCCAATATTCTGGGGGAGATGAAGGCACGGAGCCTCGGATGGCTCGGACATGTAATACGTATGGAGCAGGATCGGGCTGTGAAACGGGTGTACACGGGTGTACCGGAGGGACGCCGCCCCGTAGGGAGGCCCAAGTACCGCTGGTCTGACGCTGTGGAAGGAAATTTACGGGAGCTCCAAGTGTCGGACTGGCAAGGTGTTGTGCAGCGCCGGGATGAATGGCAAAGTTTATTGTCGGAGGCCAAGACCCACTTCGGGGTCATAGCGCCAGCTCAGTAGTAGTAGTATTCCTGTCATTATAATATTTCCAACATTTCGAATACAGTACGAATTTCGTGGTAATTATGAAATCTTGCTGATGCTAGGAAGGATGGATGAAGGAAGGATGGTGAGTCCGCACGGGTAGGTACCACCAGCCTGCCTTTTTCTGCCGTGAAACGGTAATACGTTTCGGTTTGAAGGGCGGAGCAGCCGTTGTACTGTTAAAGCGGAAACTGTAGAACTGTAGAACTATTGTCTCAAGGTGGGCGGGGGCATTTACGTTGTAGATGTCTATGGGCTCCGGTAACCACTAAGTTGTGGGCTGTGAGCTTGTCCACCCACCTAAGCAACAAAAAAGGTCTAATATGGTATTACTCGTCATTTAGGTCGGCCAGCGAATAATACCTTAGTTCTTGGTGACCGTAACATTTATTTTAATTATGTCCACGACTCCTTATAGCCAAAGATAATAATAATACCAGTTACTAAACGGTTTACTAATTTATAAACAAAAAAATATATTCGAGGATTACCTAGTGTTGAAATCGTCTACGCAGGAAATAAAATAAATAAATTAAACCTACCATTTAAAAACTCACAACCCTTCGGTTATTCCACAAGCGTTAGATGTGAGAATGAAAATTCGGATAGGCACTATACACGCAATTTGCATTCAAAACGCCTAACCTTATTTAGTACAGCCGTATAACTGTATTATTCAAAACACAATAACCAAAACATACTAAATAAATTATTAAAAAGCACTTGACCCGGTTTCTCCTTCGCTCGAGCTGAACGTAATCCGGTGCAGACTTCGGAAAAGGGAGGGATTATGTTTGGCACGTTTGCTTTATTACGTAAAAGGTATTTTTAATGAAGTTTGGTTCATTTTTGTTGTTGTTGTTGTATGGTCTTGTAACGACAGCCTATAGGGATTAAAGTGCTTTTTTTTGTTCTTTTCTCATACTGTTCTTGGGTTTTTATTTTTTATTTTAGAACAAAGTTCCTTATGGGACAATGCGGAGGGGTACCCTAACCGGGAAAAAACGTCCGTAACGTAAGATTTTGCACAAAGTGTACGACTTAACTTTGTAATAACGTACAAAAAATAACATTATTTTATTATATATTTTTTATAAGTCATTATGAATAAAATAAAGTTAATAAAATCATAATAAAAAATGTATCGGTACCCGAATAATTATTTTCTTTATACCTCGAAAAGAACTTTTTATAATAAGGAACTTCGTTCCTATCAGGTGTCCCACGACACCACACTTTTTTTTTATTTGGGGATGATTTATCTCCTCTCTTATCAAGCAGCCATAGAAATAATTTTGTGAATGAGACCGTGAGGCTACTAAACCCATAGAGACACAGCCCATTGAATTTCTGGCAAGATCTTCTCAGTAGCTCGCGATTCCGATCTGGTGGTAGATTCTGCGAATCACTCCTCTTGCTAGGGCTAGTGTTAGCAAATTCTCTCGGGTGGACTTCACCTATCCGTCCGCGCGTAGCTAGAAAAACTTCTTAGGTTACCAACGAATAAGTAGGGAAAAATATCAATGAAGGTTGAGGTTTACAATTTTTTTTTTATTGCTTATGTGGATGGACGAGCTCACAGCCCACCTGGTGTTAAGTGGTTACTGGAGCCCATAGGCATCTACAACGTAAATGCGCCACCCACCTCGAGGTATAAGTTCTAAGATCTCAGTATAGTTACAATGGCTACCCCACCCTTCGAACCGAAACGCATTACTGCTTCACGGCGGAAATAGGCGGGGTGGTGGTACCTACCCGTGCGGACTCCCAAGAAATCCTACCACCAGTGATTACGCAAATTATAATTTTGCGGGTTTGATTTTTATTACACGATGTTATTCCTTCACCGTGGAAGTCAATCGTGAACATTTGTTGAGTACGTATTTCATTAGAAAAATTGGTACCCGCCTGCGGGATTCGAACACCGGTGCATCGCTACATACGAATGCACCGGACGTCTTATCCTTTAGGCCACNCCTACCACCAGTGATTACGCAAATTATAATTTTGCGGGTTTGATTTTTATTACACGATGTTATTCCTTCACCGTGGAAGTCAATCGTGAACATTTGTTGAGTACGTATTTCATTAGAAAAATTGGTACCCGCCTGCGGGATTCGAACACCGGTGCATCGCTACATACGAATGCACCGGACGTCTTATCCTTTAGGCCACAACGACTTTTGCTGTCCAAGCCTTCAAACCGACACGCCTGACTGCGTCGCGGCAGAAAGAGATAAGAATTGTCGCCATGTTCGACCCTTTAAGCGGACTCAACAACAATTTTCAATCCGATGTCATTGAATAATGAAACGTTTTCCATTTACATAAGGTTCAATGGAGTTCTTTCTATTCACACGGCAACGTTTTCAGATGTTAGCTGCTATTCATGTTGATGAGACAAAACTGGTCCGCATCAGGACTTAGTGTAAAGAACAGCGTTAAACTAAGAAAATTATACTTAAATTTAAACTTACACTTACCTACACCTACTTAAACTTACATGCATACTGGCGTGACCACCTCTTGTGAGTCCGTACGGGTAGGTTCCACCACCGCGCCTATTTCTGCCGTGAAGCAGTAATGCATTTCGGTTTGGAGGGTGGGGTAGCCGTTGTAACTATACTGCAACCTTAGAACTTATATATCTCAAGGTGGGTGACGTATTTACGTTGTAGATGTCTATGGGCTCCAGTAACCACTTAACACCAGGTGGGCTGTGAGCTCGTCCACCCATCTAAGCAATAAAAAAAAAGGTTTGTATAGAATTAAAATGATTGTATATACTTCTGAAACGGAATATGATACCCGCTCCGCCCGCGTCCGTGTACCGTGTCACTGTTTTAGCTAATGAGTAACTCGCACGGTTACCTGTCAGCTCGCGTGGAACGTCGCTCTATGTTAGTGATCTTGGATAATTTTTATTATGACTTCACGTGCATATGGTCGTCTCATTTGAGGCTACGTTGTATAGGATTAGTATGAGCTCTTGCAAGTTGTCATGCAAGGAACGAATTAGGATTAGACGATGCCAGGTGGACGTTGTATATATATATACAAGTAAGAGGTAATGGTATTAGCAACTCGTTCCGGCAGATGATACGATGGACATAAGAAGTTAATTTTAAATCATCGAGGCCTAAGAAATAAGGTGTCCAGTGTAATTGTATCAGATACCAATTTTTCAGATAACAATTTTTTAAGAAATATGTGCTTAATAGTATTCTCACGACTGACTTCGACGATGAATGAATAGCATTGTGTAATAAAAACACACACCCGCAAACATATAGGTAAATTTGCGTAATTATTTGCTATAAAATTGAGATATCGATTTCAAGGTAGGTGACGTAATTCACGTTGTTACGTTGTCAATATATTTCTGCCCAGCCAAAACAACAGGTGAGCCCATTCACCCTTCCAAAACAATTTAATATAGAAAAGGATAATAATGTGAGCGATTTTTACTGGTGGTACCACCACCCTGCCTATTTCTGCTGTGAAGCAGTAATGTGTTTCGGTTTGAAGGGTGGGCCAGCCGTTATAACTATACTTGAGACCTTAGAACTTATATCTCAAGGGGGGTGGCGCATTTACGTCGTAGATGTCTATGGGATCCAGTAACCACTTAACACCAGGTGGGCTGTGAGCTCATCCACCAATCTTAGCGATAAAAAAAACAAAATTGGACGGATAATTTTAAGACAAATAAAAACAACTCGAGGAGAACGAGGCTGCGTGATCGTTTCTTCTGATGTATTAGCTGGACAGACTTCGTGGAATCGTTTAGTCTAAAAACTACCTAGTACTTTTCCATAGAGTGAGTGTTAAAAACTTAATCAAAAATGTTAGTAAAATGTAAGTATTAGGACTTCGCAGTTGAGAAGAATTATAATATTATAGTATAAAATTTATAGAGGTTGGTGTTTGATATTTTTTTTTAATTACTGACACCTCAAGGTTTTTTATGTAACACCTTTTATTTTCTACTAGCGACCCGCCCTCGCTTCGCTTCGGAAACACTAAAACACACATGAAACAAAAAAAAAAAAATAAAAAAAAAAAAAAAAAGTAGCCTATGTTCATCAGGGACAATGTCGGCTTCTAATGGAAAAAGAATTTTTCAAATAGGTCCAGTAGTTTCGGAGCCTATTCGAAACAAACAAACAAACAAATCTTTCCTCTTTATAATATTAGTATAGATATATTTATTGCTCAGATGGGTGGACGAGCTCACAGCGCACCTGGTGTTAAGTGGTTACTGGAGCCCATAGACATCTACAACGTAAATGCGCCACCCACCTTGAGATACAAGTTCCAAAGTCTCAGCATAGTTACAACGGCTGTTCCACCCTTCAAACCTAAACGCATTACTGCTTCACGGCAGAAATAGGCAGGGCGGTGGTGCCTACCCGCGCGGACTCACAAGTGGTCCTACCACCAGTAATTACGTATATAGTAATAATAACTGGGAACAAATCACGCACAGTCATCCGGCCGCAAATAAGGATTCCCTGTTTACGGTTACCAGAGACTGGCATACGTACATATACAGGGTGTCCCAAACAATAGTGTATAACCGAAATCCAGAGGTACAGCATCAATAAGTTTGAGCATGAGTTTTTTATTTTTTTATTTGTGTGTTAAGGCACTTTTTTGTCACTATTGCGCGAATACTTAAGGGACACGTGCCTGATAACTCTGACTAACTGATAACTCGAAAATTATCAAAAATCGCGGAGCTTACATGGGGGTGATTTGGATAGCCCTAATGATGCTCTACCTCTGGATTTCGGCTTAACACTATTTTTTGGGACAGCCTGTATATGTTTAAATATATACGTAATTTAGATAATAAATACCCAGGCGAAGAGCAACCAAAGCTGTTCGTCACACGAATGTTTGCCCGATGTGGGAATCGAACTCACGACCCTCGGCGCAACAGTCAGGGCTACTAACTACTGCACCACCGAGTCGGTCAGCGATATATCTCGTGTTAAAATTCGTTGTACCTCAAGAGTACCGCTCACTTTTCCGCAATGCAGTCAGAGTTCGTCTTTGAAGTCGTCGTGGCCTAAGCGATAAGACGTCCGGTGCATTCGTGTTGAGCGATGCACCGGTGTTCGAATTTCAGGCGGGTACCAATTTTTGTAATGAAATACGTACTCAACAAATGTTCACGATTAACTTCCACGGTGAAGGAATAACATCGTGTAATAAAAATCAAACCCGCAAAATTATAATTTGCGTAATTACTGGTGGTAGGACCTCTTGTGAGTCCGTCCGCGCGGGTGGGTACTTACCACCGCCCTGCCTATTTTGGCCGTGAAGCAGTAATGCGTTTCGGTTTGAAGGGTGGGGCCGCCGTTGTAATTATACTGAGACCCTTAGAACTTATATCTCAAGGTGGGTGGCGCATTTACGTTGTAGATGTCTATGGGCTTCAGTAACCACTTAACACCAGGTGGGCTGTGAGCTCGTCCACTCGTCTAAGATATAAAAAAAAAGTTCAACTTCCGATAAGTTACTCTATAAGAAGATTCACATGTTATTATACTCGAGAACAATAAATGAGGGTCACATAAAGAAACCTATAAATGTTGGAAACTAAACGGAACACTGAAATAATTTTTCAAATCGGACCGATAGTTCCAGAGATTAGCGCGTTCAAACAAACAAACTCTTCAGCTTTATAATCTATATAAATAAAAACTAATTGCTGTTCGTTAGTCTCGCTAAAACTCGAGAACGGCTGGACCGATTTGGTTAATTTTGGTATTGAATTATTCGTGGAAGTCCAGAGAAGGTTTAAAAGGTGAAAAATTATGAAAATGCTTGGAATTATATAAAAAGAAATAATTTTGTTTTTCCTTAGATGTGTCCCCTTGATGTGTCTTTTATTTATCGATTGAGGCACTACGAAGTCTGCCGAGTCAGCTAGTATTAGTATAGATTATACATTAGTTGGTGAATTCTATTTGCAAATCGATTACTCAAGGAGAATATGGAAGTGCGTCCCCCAAGATCCATTAGGTAGAAACCGCAGCTCGAAGTCATCACTCCGCCATCCATTTTGGGACATAGGTCTCTTAGGTATTGTAATAAGAGAAGTTAAAGTTTTATTTAAGATATTTTATGTACGGATAGTTGGCTGCTTATAAAAGTATGTATGAAAAAGATAAAATTTTCTTAACGTGCGTATCGTGATGGGGTCGCACGTGGAAGGTTTATTTTTTAAATAGCTTTACTGGTGGTAGGACGTCTTGTGAGTCCGCACAAGTAGGTACCACCGCCCTGTCTATTTCTGCCGTGAAGCAGTAATGCGTTTCGGTTCGAAGAGTAGGGCAGCCGTCGTACTGTAAACAACTAGGACTTAAGAACTAAAATTTCATGGTGGGTGGCGGCATTTACGTTGTAGATGCCTAAGGCATTTGGCAGAAACTTAACACAAATAAAAAAAATCATTAATTGTGGCTGTCGCAACCTTTGAGACAGAGTGCATGCTTCGCAGCCGAAATAAGTAGGTTCGTGGTGTTAAGGTGCGAGCTTACAATATGCTTTATCGAAAGTAATTTTGCGGAATCAATTTTGATTACACGATGTTATTATTTCTTGGTCGATTGCCCTCATAAGCACGTATTTAATACGTTTTTGACGTGACAACGTCTTATAATTCGATGGAGCCGGTTGCACGCATGAAAAAACATGACTCATTGAGGCGTTCCATTTAAGGCTTGAAGTGCAAGCGAGAGCGCGCAACGAGCGACAAAGAGGCACAGACGGCCTCCGCGTTTGGCAGCGTTCGACATCTGTCTCTCTCTTACTTGAGTGAGCGATGCATCCGCGTGGACAGCTGATATACAATAATACATTTACATGTTTTCGTCAAGTATGAAGTTCAGTGAAAAGTAAATGTGGTGTCAATTGTCCATACAAAATATCTATCAAACAAATAAAATTAAAATTTTCTTTTGAAGAATGAAACCATTCCATCAGTATTTTCTTATGACGTTGTCACGTTCAACTATCGTCAGTAAACCGACTTTACAGACAACCGATTTTTTATTTATTAAACAAAATGGTAGCTGTTTATGGCATTTGTATACCAGAATGGAATCACACCGCTTGATACCAATACACGTCTTAACCTTTGGGTATTCATTCGAACGTTTCCTCATAATGTCACATTTAATTTTACCTTTCTAAAATATGAAGGAAAGAACCCAAAAGAACCTCTTCCGGGCGAGAGCCGGAATAAATAATTCCGAATTGGGCAGATCATTCATAAACTACGTTTATTATGACTGGGGAAATGCGGCTTTTAATTTCAGTGATAAATTACGGCTTTCCCGTAAATAACGACACAAAGACTATCACTTTGCCATAGGATTGAAAAACGATAGAGGTGCCTTCAACTAAATTGGAGAGATAAGAAATTTCAGCGGTGAAAATCAAGCGGTCTACTACTGGCTAATATCAAACTATTTCTTCTAGACTTGAGATTTTTTTGTTTAGAAGCAATTGGTACCGTGATCAGTGAAATTGAAAAAACAGCTGAGGCGCATAATCCTTATGTACAGGACTTTATCCTTGAATATAAGAAGTCCAATAAAAACCTGACACGTGCTAACGACTTTTGCAAGTAAATATAATATGCAAGTAAGTGAGGTACCGAACATCTTCCCTGTATCGTTCTTCGTACTTAGCTATTTTAACTTAAATGTTCGGGTCACAACACTGATTTGCACCACTACCAGTGATGGTTAAAAAAATACCCGTTTTATCAATATCGGTTCATAGCAAGTGAATAGGAAGTGAATAGGAAGGCATACCACCTTCTTTTTTTTTTCCGTACCTAATCGTGGTAGCCTAAGGGGCTGGCTATCCCAACGTGCGCGGACCGGTACGCGAGCTCACATGTTCAACCTGTGAGAATTGCTAACACTAGCCCTAGCAAGAGCAGTGCTAAATCTACTACCGGATCGGTACTACTGAGAAGATGTTGCGAGAAATTCAATGGGCTGTGTCTATGAGCTAGTTCGCATGTAGAACTCTTCGTCGGAGTCGGCGAGTTCGACGAGGACGGTGACCGGACACCAGTTCACAAAACACGAAATTTCTGCCGTGAAGCAGTAATGCGTTTCGGTTTGAAGGGTGGGGCAGCCGTTGTAACTATACTGAGACCATAGAACTTATATCTCAAGGTGTGTGGCGCATTTACGTTGTAGATGTCTATGGGTTCCAGTAACCACTTAACACCAGGTGGGCTGTGAGCTCGTCCACATATCTAGGCAATAAAAAAATAAAAAAACACGAAAACACTAATAAGCCATGTCTATACAGGCTCTCAAGTCTACGTTGTCTGCTTGTTTTCGGCAAACCGAATCGGTTGATGTCGAGAAGTGGCCTACAGTATAATGACGTCAGATGAAAAGTAATTTACGCGGTGACTAGCCGAGCCGGTTGTGTTCCAGCGAGTCACTGGCGAGACGATAATTAACTATTTCGTTTGAGATACGGCCTTTGATAAGACCCGTTTTCGTGTCGACCCAAAAGTGTATGGTTTGGTTTTGAGCAAGTAAAATTATGAGGAAATACTTCGTCTGTTTCATTGTTAGATTCTATCCTTTTTATTACATAGCCAAAATCATGGTGACTTTTTGAAATAAGCGAGATTATGACCGTCATCGAGACTTGATAAGACCTGATACCAGTGTTTAAAATAGCCACTGGAGCGTCATAAATTAGAGAGTACGGGTAGAGAAACAGTGATTTCGTTACTGGTGGATATTTGGTAAGTTAAAGCAGTTCAGTGAATTTACGGTTGCATAAACCATATCTTTATCGGACAAAGTTTCAAGTTTGAAACCGTCATCTTAATGTATATTGTTTTATTGTCATTTAAAGGAATTTTGAATTTGAAAGCAGTTCTAACTTTTTCCGTAAAAGCTTTGAAAATACTCAGCTGAATGCATGGTGTAACTTATTTTTTATTTATAGAAGCAATAGGTGAAAGATGTTTTGACCCACCAAGCTTTAAGTTTTTTTTTTCGCCCTTGTAGGAAAACTAGCATACCCACCTTATGTTGAGTGGTTACCGTCACCCATGGACGTCAGGAATGTCAGGGGCAAAGCCAATCTGCTGCCTACCGTTAATTACACTCTACGAGCCTCGTTTGATGGACACGTCGTAGCGCTAGTCCTTTTGGAACCGAAATGCAGGCTTATACAACAACTTTCAAATAGTTAGAACTTTACCACCGATTCGATGTATTTCCACCACCGAGAAGGAATTGCAGAAAACTGTAATTATATAGAAACTAAGAAAGTTCACAGATTCCTTTAAATTGCAACATTTATTAATTAAAACTCGAACTTCTAGAAACTAGTGCTGATCAAAAATCGGTACAGTATTGTGGCTGTGTGGAGCGGCACACTTCGTAGAAAGTTATCGGTGCGAGATTGACTATTGATTCGGTTTGCTGATAATCCATTCGTTGACGGTAATCGAAAAATATTTTCGTGATAAAAACACCCGAAACAATTCACAGTTCATTTTGACGAGGCGAAATATAATTTAGTTCGAATTAAGGGCGGTTAGTCGCGACCCGGTGTGTAAAGGAACGGGTCACCAATCAAGATAATTACACGCCCGTTATTTTTGTCCTATGGCTCTGTTAAGTTGTATAAATATATATACACTTTGGATTTTGGCAATGTTTTATGTTTATTTTATTTATTTATTTTAATGCCCGTGTAGGCAGACGAGCTTACGGCCCACCTGATGGTGAGTGGTTACCGTCACCCATACACTTCAACATTACCACGGGCAGAGCCAAGCTGCTGCCTACCATTAAGTACTTTTTACTGGTGGTAGGACCTCTTGTGAGTCCGCACGGGTAGGTACCACCGCCCCGCCTATTTCTGCCGTGAAGCAGTAATGCGTTTCGGTTTGAAGGGTGGGGCAGCCGTTGTGACTATACTGAGACCTTAGAACTATATCTCAAGGTGTGTGGCGCATTTACGCTGTAGATGTCTATGGGCTCCAGTAACCACTTAACACCAGGTGGGCTGTGAGCTCGTCCACACATCTAAGCAATAAAAAAAGTACCCTCCACAAGCCTCGTTTGAAGAAGGATATGTCATAGCGCTCGGAAAACACCGTAGAGGGGAGCTCATTCCAGAGTCAGATAGTACGTGGCAAAAAAGATCTCTGGAAGCGCACTGTGGATGAACGCAGTGGCACCAGGTAGTATGGATAAACTCTACTCCGGTGGCGGGCGGTGCGATGGTAAAAACAATATGATGGTATCATCTCAACCAATTCCTCAGAGCACTCCCCATGGAACATACGGTACAAAATACAAAGGGAATCGAACTGCCTTTTTCTGCCGTGAAGCAGTAATGCGTTTGGGTGTGAAGGATGGGGCAGCCGTTGGAACTATACTAAGACCTTAGAACTCATGTCTCAAAGTGGGTAGCGGCATTCAGTTGTAGATGCCTATGGGCTTCTGTAACCACTTAACACCAGGTGGGCTGTGAGCTCGTCTACGTTAATAAAAAAAACTTGCAAGTCTCAGGATGTCGTGACCAAACTGTTAAGAATAGGTCTCTAGCCTAGACCATGTACGGGTCTCTTTCTATTGCTGCCAACATTATTAGCTATCTTTTAAAATATCTGATGCCTTATATTTTAGATGGTTCAAACATTCATTAAAACTAATCTTTTTGAATTGCCAATATATTTTCTCTACCAAAATATCTTCAGTTAGACGCTCGGTTATTGCTACGCAATTCTATACAATTATTACATTTCTGTGCTCTAAATAACTGATTGAACATCTTGAAATCGACGTCTTAAAATAGCGTACTTCCATCTGTACTCCGAGTCTGAAACAAACTAATTAGTGTTGTTATCCGACGCACGTCTCAGAAAGACTCTAGATAAATTTAGTACGGAGTCAATGTAAATATCAAGAAATCCGAACAAAAACTGAGCAAGTAAATCTGTTTCTTAAGATCACTTCACCATGATGTAGGTTTTTTTTGCCTCTTACTTGCTCCTTTTTCATTTCTTTTGTCTTGCTTGTCTTCTCGAAAATTTTGTCAATCGAGAACCAGTAGAGAAAGGTACTGTCTACTCACTCTTCTCCGCTGGTGTAGCCTGTGTAGCGGACGGTTTCTTATTTAGATAATTATACTTTGGATTTGCGAGGAGGAAGATTTTACCAATAAATAAAATTATGATGCAACTTTCGTGGCTGACAGTTTATTCTTAATGACAACTTTTGAAACAAAATTAAAATTATAAAAATATAAATTACAATTGTTTGCAACTAAACTTTTTACTGCGGTTCTGAACAGCCTGCTTATTTTTGGCGCCAAGGAATCGTGTACTTCATTTTGAAATGAGGGACACTAAAATATCCTTGAAACTTCTCTTTCAAGGTTCAAAGGAGTGGTATATTCTGTAAATCCACAGAGGCTCTAAGCTTTCCATGCGATCGGGATCATCCACATTTTCCGAAATAAAAACTTAAGTGTCGTTTGAAGACAGATGCGTGATATCGTTCCGAAAATACCGTAGGGTTAACTAGATCGCTTGAGATCTTTAAAACGTACGATAAAGCAAAAACTGTAGGCTCAATCAACTGGCCAAATTCGTTCCAGATAAAATTCGATCTCGTATCTCGACTGGAATGGGCAGATTCACGAATACCAGTAAACAATTTTTATTTACATAAAATTTTTGGGCTCGTGTGCACGTGAACGCGGCCTAATCCCTCTGTGTACACAGATTAGCGTCCTCAGATGAATATTTTACTAGTCTGAGATTGACAAATGAAGGTCGAAACTTGCTACGGAGTTCCTAATTTATTAGTGTCAGCATTAGTTGTGCCTCACGCTAGAAGATTGAAGTTGCGCACTTGCCTTTAGGGATACATAGGCGCGTGTAAACCCCGAGCTATAACTTATGCGTTCTTTATTTGTGCGTGTGCGAGAACTTGATTTTTGTGATGATTTAGTCATTTTCGTTTTTGTCTGATTTTTCTAATCGCTCCGTGATATGTGTTGATTGTAATGTAAAGACGCTAAGAACGCGCATGTACGTACGTAAATTATGTATTGACGTATTCATTTCTGATATATTTCTTCACATTCATAGCCTTCATCAGCTGGATTTCATATAGATTAATCTTTCTGTGTGTAATTTCATGGGTTCTCAGCTCCTAGCTTACAATTAGTAATCAATCAATTAGGTACGGAAATCTTATCCCAAAAAATATTTACATTCGATATTTGATGGTACTTTTGAAAAGATAATAATCATGTATATCGGACTTTAACTATAATTACTAATGTAACAAAAACCATACAATAAAAATACATTAATGTTATTATTAATAAAAAAAAACATATTTACATAATGTTTTCAAAAATAAACGAAAGTGTCGTTGAATATATAAAGTAGATGAATTCTACTCGCGGGCGTAACTGTTGTGATATATAACTGCAGTCCAGTATATACTGTATAGTATACGTTCATAAGCGGAGCGAGTTTTATATTATTTATTATTAGTAATAATGGCCAATTAATTTAAACAATATGTACCTAGCGAAGGGTCAGGTGGTATCTCGATATCAGACACGGTTTTGACGAAAATAAAAGTTTTTCTAAACACACTAACAAAATTTTATTTTTTATTTTTTTATTGCTTATATGGGTGGACGAGTTTACAGCCCACCTGCTGTTAAGTGGTTACTGGAGCCCATAGACATCTACAACGTAAATGTGCTACCCACCTTGATAAGTTCTAAGGTCTCAAGTATAGTTACAACGGCTGCCCTACCCTTCAAACCGAAACGTTCACGGCTGAAATAGGCAAGTGATCGCCTAGTGATCATCACCAGGAGGGTGCTTAATGCAGTAGGGCCCTAAAAGTCCTTGGACTAGCGGTCTGCTCCCAACACCTTGCAGATCGTCAAATCCCACATACACCGCGCGCCTCCTAGGCGCGGGGATCTCGTAGGAGTTTCGGCCCCCGGCCCGGAAAAAAAAGAGTAGCAACAATATCGGTTGACAGCTGCAACTGTTATCGCTAAGACGGTTGCCACTATCAAAAAATCTAAGCGTTGTCAAGCTTATTGCTATCAATAATAAAGAACAAGGGAATTTTAATTGTTATAATTTCAAAACAACTCGATGACTCCAACGAAGAGTTTGACATGCGAACTAAGCCATAGACACAACCCAGTGAATTTCTCGCCGGATTTTTTCAGCAAGTCGCGACCCCGATCCAGTAGTAGATTCAGCGAAGCACTGCTCTTGCTAGGGCTAATGTTAGAAATTCTTTTAGATTGAGCCCGTGAGCTTAACTATATCAGTCCGCGTGAACTGGACTAGCCTCTTAGGCTACCAACGAAAAGGTAGGGGGAAAAAAGCGACAATGTTATACATAAAACGATAATGGTATTTATCTAAGTGCTTGAGATATTATAATAAAACTAGCTGACCCGGCAAACATTGTTTTGCCATATATAAGATTTCTAGGGAATTTCTAGTGTAGAAAAAAAACTAACTTATTGTAAGTGTGTAAGGATGTGGTAAATGAGTGAAAGAGGTATGTAGTGCTGTGAACGATGAGGGAATATATAATAAAAATAACAAAACCTCATTCAACCACATAATACCTCATTATAACAAAAAAAAAGTCCAAATAAAAAAAACAATGTTAGGGGTGGACAACCCTAATCACTTAGGGATATGAAAAATAGATAGTAGCCGATTCTCAGGCTTACTGAATATGCATAAAAAATTTCATAAGAATCGGTCAAGCGGTTTCGGAGGAGTATGGAAACGAACATTGTGACACGAGAATTTTATATATTAGATGAGGTTATTTATAGTCGAACTCCGATCTTCAAACACTAATTACACTTAAATAAATCATAATTCGCTGCGCTTGTTCAATGTGTCATGTTAACAAACCGCAAACGGCTTGTCTGTTCGCTGCAGAAATATATTGTAGACTTTATTAAATTGTTAGCGGTGCGTTCGATGGCACAAGCGGTTAGAATACGAACTCTAGGACTCGTGTGTGTTTTGAACACGTCAGTATATTATTAATATAGCACCAAGCACTGTATTGTGGTTTAAATATATAGAAGACAAAGATTTTTAGATGCGTATATTTAAAAAAGGCTAAGTGTTGGTGACCAATTCGTCACTTCCTTTTTTTAGGAGGGACGAAAATTTTGTCTTCTGTTCCACCTGACAGTATGGACGATCCGGAATGTATCTAACGACTTTTGTCAAGGATGTATAAAGAAATAATTAGGCTCGTATTATGGTTACATCCTCAGTTTTTGTAGGTAGGAGGACCTCAAAGGAGGTTTCTTCTTGGACTAAATATGTATATGTGCGTATTCGTAATATATGTATGTATATTTTTTTAGATACTACCTCTACCAATATGTTACCGGCCTATCAGTAGAAGCAAGAAAAGAAATAGAAGAATCGAGAATGGCGTAATACAAAATACGACAAATAAACTCGCCCAATGAATTAAAAGGAATCAAGTAATTTTTACTTCGTTTTATTTTAGCCACCTCTTTTGACGAGCCCTCTTCAATGAAATCCATTATCTTGAGAATTCATTCGAATGTTTATTACAATGACGATTTATTCTTTCAGTTTAAAACGGCTACACAATGGTCTTTTTATTGTGAATAAATTATAAAAAGTATTTAAAAAAATTTAGATTGAGTTGTGACATTATAATATTTGGAGTGTTATTGATTATAATCATTAGTTTTACTGGTGGTGAGATCTTTTTTGAGTCCGCATGAGTAGGTACCACCACCCCGCCTATTTCTGCCATTAAGCAGTAATGTGTTTCGGATTGAAGGGTGGTGCAGCCGTTGTAACTATACTGAGACCTTAGAACTCATATCTCAAGGTGGGTGGCGCATTTACGTTGTAGATGTCTATGGGCTTAACCACTAAACACTGGGTGGGCTGTGAGCTCATCCACCCATCTAAGCAATAAAAAAAAACGTTTTCTCATAATGACGCTTCGCATCATACTATGAATTGTCTTCCTGGACAAAGTAACATGTCTAGTTTGTACACGATATGCTTACTAGATGGTACAACGCGGTAAACAATACACATTTCGATCCTTGTGACATGTGACGGAGCACCTACTATCGGTCCGTAAAAATGCTCATACGTTATGAGATTCGAGATTAAATAATGCAAGTTTTAATTCAAAAGACACATTTATAAATAAACGTCACTTAAGCAAAACACTGTTTCACACTCGATTGTAAGTTTTGGACTAGAAATCGCACTGTTTCTGGCACGTTCGCTTTTTCGCAGAGTTAGCAAAAAATCATACTAGACCTTTTTTGTAGAGCGTTAAATTTTCTACAAGAATTATTGTTTTCCGACATGATCTGTTCGTCCGTTCATGACGTAAAAAATTCTAAAGTAATAAGAGATTTTTTCCTCTGTTATTTCCATTTAGTTAGTTTGGTTATCGGGGGGCCGGGTTAAAATTAAAATTAAGAGCTATAACATGGTATGATTTTTTTTTAATACATTTAGAATCGGTTTAGGACTATCGTGAATTTTTTTCGGACGAACCTCTAAATAAGGACCACCCGAATGGACATGCACTGGATACGGAACGCAGTCGAACTTTCGCGAACGTTCCTCAGAATAGTTGATATGACATATAACGTCTCGAATGTTCTATGCCGTTGACCTACTCCCTGTTAGTTACGTTATTGCAATATTTGCTAATGTCACTATCCTACAATAGATGGTTCTCATGGAGAAACTGGTACTTTTTAAACAAAAACTATGTCAAAAGAACCTTTTTGTAATTAAATAAGAATTGTTGAATTAAGAGATCTAAGTTGTTGTTTTTTAAACCGTTCAAAATGATTTGCGCCGCCTCTACCTAACGTAGTAGCACCAAGACGTGTGATTGTGCGCTACGACTTGACATCCATCATTAACATTCATGAAATCATTTAATCATGAGATTCTGTCACAATATAAATCAATTCAAAAGATGAACAACGATTTGTCTTTTCTATGCTTTTCCTAACAAAAAAGTCACTATCGACATTTAATCACCTGTTTACTATCGTGAAAACATGGTAGGGGCTGTTCCTGTCACTCGCAATGAAAAGGGTACCTCGACATATGTCTACCGTAAGCTACACAGCCTTAATTAAAGGTCGCTTCATTTCGCCGGTACCCGCGACATTGCGTCTCCCTCGAGTACAATTACTTTTTAATTAGAAACGAATATATACCTTTTTAATACGACGTAACAGGTAAGGTTGTATTATATAGTTTTTTTTTTTGTTGGAATTACTCTGTATTTTTACAGAATTTCGGAATTTAACTTTGAACATTTGACGTTGTGGCGGGTAGCCATCATACAACGCGAGTCACGAGATATTTGACAGATGCCTGGATCTCGCTTACGACATATAGGTGGACGAGCTCACAGCCCACCTGATGTTAAGTGGATGAACATCTACAACGTAAATGCGCCACCCACCTTGAGATATAAGTTGTAATGTCTCAGTATAGCTACAACGGCTGCCCCACCCTTCAAACCGAAACGCATTACTGCTTCACGGCAGAAATAGGCGGGGTAGTGGTACCTACCCGCGCGGACTCACAAGAGGTCCTACCACCAGTAAAAAAGTTTTCAAAGTAAGCTTGCATATATACAAGTTCCGAACAACAATATTCTCCGGTCATCGTTCTCATCGAGCCCGTCGCTTGTGACGATGGGCTTGACGAGTAAATTAACCCATAGACACAGCCCATTGAGTTTCTCGCCGGATCTTCTCAGTGGGTCGCGTTTCCGATCCGGTGGTAGATTCTGCGAAGCACGACTCTTGCTAGGGTTCGTGTTAGCAACGTCGTCAGGTTTGAGCCCCGTGAGCTCACCTGCAAGCTCGGCCAATCTAAAATAACCCCTCGAAGTTACTAGAATAGATAGGAAAAAAAAAACAATATTCGGACCGTCGGTCTACCGAGCAATATCACCCGCTCAGTGGAAGGCCTCCACAGACTTAACAAATAATGAAATGTACACCACTGAGGAATCATTCCCGGAGCTTATGGAGTGGGATCAAGGAGAAATGAATTTTGATTAAAAATAGCATAAATTAAAAAATAGCTGGGAGCAAATCACGCATGGTCATCCGGTCTAGGATTCCCTGTGGTCCCAGAAAAAAACACACATACTTATATACGTTTAAATATATACACATTTAGATAATAAAATAGTAAAGAATACTGTTAATCACACGAATGTTTGCCCGATGTGGGAATCGAACCCACGACCCTCGGTGCCAAAGTCACGGGCGCTAATAATAGCACCACCGAGTCAGCATCGATGCGTGCGGATGCTATGTAGTCAGAATGATTAAGTTTTGCTGAGTTATGCGACTGTAAAACGAGTTAAAAAACCTCAAATAATTACTAAGCGTACAAATTTTTATTTTATTTTATTGCATAGATGAGTTGCATAGACTATAACGTTAATGCCACCACCCACCATGAGCTATGAGCTGTAAGGTCTTAGTATAGTTACAACAGCTGTCCCACCCTTCAAGCCGAAACGCATTACTGCTTCACGGCTGAAATAGGCAGAATAGTGGTGCTTATCCGTGCGGACTCACAAGAAGCTCTACCGGCAGTAATTAATCTATCGCTAAACATTTTCGTCTCACAAAATAACGAAGACTTAAAACGCGTTAATATATTATGTGTCCAACGACAAAAGGATAAAACTGCGGTATTCCTAAAAAAGGTACACTGCTGAAATTTCCGAAGGGTTTCCTTAATAAAAGTCGCAAATAAAAGGTTTGCGGTTTCTGCCAGATGCCTGATAAGCGTTTCCGTCTAATTTAATCTCCCCTTCTTTTTTTCATATACAACGTGTATTATTATCTAATGTGGAAATTTGAGAAAAAAGTAACCGTGAGAATTATTTTCACGGTCTTCACAAATATTCTTGACATGATCGAAGGTGCGTGCGGCTGATTTTAAGCACACTTTTCCTAACTTAGCCTGTAGTCTATCTAATAGAGTCATTCAAGCTAATCTTCACTGACTTCAATACGTCTAATTGACTTTGAAATTAGCACACGTATCAAGGACCGATGACAAAACAACAAGTTTATTATTTTGAACTCTTTTCGGCATCTCTGTAATTCAATAGAAACTTGTTAGCTTTTTTGTTAATTTATTGTGGATAGTAATTTTGTTTAAACAAAATTTGGTTTAATATAGTATAAAATATCTGGTCAAAGAATCTTGTCTAAAGAAGTCCCGAATATGTTGGTGACGCTATAGGTAAGGGAATTGTATAAGCTTGTACGTATAAGTACTGCCTCTGCTGTTCTATTTCTGCCTGAAAACAATCATGGGTTCCGGTTTCAAAAATAGAACAGTCACTATCAGAGAAAGAGAGAGAGAGAATATGCTTTATTGCACACCAAAACACTAATATTCAACAGTGAACAGGCGGGTATTTTATAATAGGCAGTCTTATCGACCGTTTCCTTCCCAATACATTTGAGATACCGATCTTATGCATTATGATCGTTTGCCCATAAATTAACTGAGGTGTCTATAATATAGTCCAATGCGACCATAAAAAACGCGGTTATGCCTTTTTTAAACAACGGACCTTTAGTGAACCAAATAAACAGTTTAACGTAAGTAAATACTGAACAGGCTATACTTTATACCGCAATATTTACATAGTATTTTCGTATCATTCATTAACAATTCGTTTTACAATTTCCAAAATAATCATATTCATCACGACCGACGAAATCTTTTATTTTTTTATCTTTTTTATGATTGAAGCGAAACTTGGTTTGTTCGCAAGGAATTCATAAAAAAACTTCAAGTGTTTGTGAATAGGTGCCTGCGTCAGATTTTGAAAATCTTTTGCCTGAGAAGATCAGTGTGGAGGATCACTAAGCAGACACCAATGGAGAAGGAGATCCTTACGCGGAAGTGGCATTAGATAGGTCACATTTTGAGAAATCCCGATACCCACCTATCAAAGAGAGCACTGACCTGGAAAGTGTCTGGCAAGAGGAAGAGAGGCCGCCCCAGAACAACTTGGCGTCGCTCGGTGGATTAGGAGCTAGGGGTCTTGGGCATGACGTGGGAGGAGCTAGAACAGACTGCCCAAGACCGATGTAAATGGAAAAATTTGATTCGAGCCCTACACTCCAGTAGAGGGTAATAGGAAAGAATGATGATGATGATGATTGAAGGATTAGTGGTGGCCCGGAGGCCTTTCCAGTTTCACCAGGACAGGTGGGTGAGCAAAGGCTCAGCCAGAAAGGATGGGATTTGCTAACAGCTGCCCGAGCGCCTCCGAAGGATTCCTAACAATTGAACAGCAACTGCTTCGCGAATGAATCTACTACTTGATCGGTATCGCGACCAGCTGAGAAGATCCGGCGAGAAACTCAGCGAGCTGATGGATGGGTAAGGTTACACGTCGACCTCTTTGTCGGGTTCGACAAGTGTGGTTACCGGGGTCCCAAAGCCTGCTCCTAGTGTTAGAGCTGAAGGCGTCTAATGCAAAGGTAATGAAATGTCGCGCCAACAGCCATCTTATAACTTTTAAGTGTAAAATCATGTTTATTTACGCCCAAAATGAACCAGCAGTTTTTAAAATCTATACTCTATATAAGCCATTTTTTTTAAACTTGAGTATTTTTTGGCACTTTGAAATGCAACAGAAAAAATAGCAGGATTATGGTAAACCGTAAATGAATATTAAGTAGTATTTAAATTCCATCTCTATAAATAAACTCAATGAACATTCATAAATGCAAATAACAACGAAGGTTGATACTGCATTGTGGCACTAGCATATTAAGTTGAGGGTAAGTGACAGCTGTGTAAGCCTAGACGCCTGAATAACTTAGAACTTCACTCAGTGTACTACTGAACAACTTAGCTTGGATAAAACGGGTTGACGGAAAATTTGAATCATGTTAGTTTTAAGTATTTAGATAGTGGTATTTATCCAACAGAATTTACAAGGGTTACAGAACCCGCTTAGCTGTTTTTTTTTATATATTTTTTTTTTATTGCTTAGATGGGTGGACGAGCTCACAGCCCACTTGGTGTTAAGTGGTTACTGGAGCCCATAGACATCCACAAAGTAAATGCGCCACCCACCTTGAGATACAAGTTCTAAGGTCTCAAGTATAGTTACAACGGCTGCCCCACCCTTCAAACCGAAACGCATTACTGCTTCACGGCAGAAATAGGCAGTGTGGTGGTACCCACCCGCGCGGACTCACAAGAGGTCCTACCACCAGTAATTACGCAAATTATAATTTTGCGGGTTTGATTTTTATTGCGCGATGTTATTCCTTCACCGTGGTAGTCAATCGTGAACATTTGTTGAGTACGTATTTCATTAGAAAAATTGGTACCCGCCAGCGAGATTCGAACGCCAGTGCATCGCTCGATACGAATGCACCGGACGTCTTATCCTTAAGGCCACGACGACTTCACGACTTGTTTTTCGGGGCTAAACACCATATCGATGCACGGACATCGAAGATCGCGCGGCGCGTGCGCCGGGAGGAGGACAGCGGCGCGGGGTAGCGGATCTACATCTGCTTCGACATTTCGTGCAGCAACGCCGCCCGCGACACTTACTTGTTTTCATCTTGTTTTACTCTTTTTATAAATTTACCAAATAATACAGTCCACTCTTTTATTTTATATATCACCGGTCTACCCCAGAGCAATTCGAAACACACCTTAACGCACTGCATAGTCTAGGTACAGTACCCGACGTTAAATGTTGAACATCGGCCTTTGGTAATAGACAATCGGGTAATTTCGACTTCGTAGAACGTTAGCTTCGTAATTGCCAATCTGATTTTAAGTGAACCAGAGCCCACAGATATGGCGTATAGTATAATAATAACATTAAGTAAAGGAACTTGTGTTTTTGTACGGTTTTATATTCAATAGCCTAATCTAGAATCGTTTCCCGTATTATGGGTAACGCAAAAATGACTTAAGCCCTGAACTGAGTCATTGAGGCGATGAAAAAATTCGATGTGAATGTGAAAATACATTTTTTTTTTCAATAAAATTTCAAAGGCCCTATCCACATTACTGAATTCAAAGAGCCCGAATACAATAACATTTGAATCGGTCTGTTTGTGTGGCTCACTCGAGCCTCTTGAAACGTTAATATTAGATTTTTAATTTCGAATTCCATTTCCATTAATCAACGTAGCTTTTACTTTGATTTGTTGAGTATTTTTCTGAATTTTATTTAAGTTACGAAAAAAATTAGATACGTAAATAAAACTGCAATTTGTGGGTAGACAAGCTTGTGCCTAAATTAATGTTAAGTTCTGGACGGCTCCCGAAGCACACCACAATTGAGGTTTGAGGTTTTATAGGGCTCTGTAGAAGTCTGCTTAGGTATCTGTTCTGGACCGTCACCGCGGACACGGGCACTGGCGAGCACTTTGTAATATAAAACTGACATAGCGCCCGTAGCAGCAAACATAGGCAAACGTTCCAACCCCATACAAATTTGAGTTAACTTTTACGCTATCGAGAACGTTAAAAATTCATACTAAGTACACATACGTAGCCAAGAGTGAGACGTTCATCCGGGAAGCGTACTCCTGTAGCCTTCTTTATAACAGTGGAAACCGAGCACGGAAATAAAAAAAAAACCCTACCTGAACTTGTACAAAAGATTATTCTGTAACAATTCCTTGAACATTTTTCACCATTTAAATTCAGCCGCGACTTACGAGAATTGAACAAAAACAAATTCTAAAGAACTTTCATTCCGATTTAAGCAACCGACGCGCGTGGACGTGCTCATTGTTCGTTCGATTGCCCGACCTCGGTTCGTGGCACATCTGGCGTCCAAGTGTTTTGTCGGAAGTGACTACCGGTGATAATAGATCATTGTTCGTGGCACATCTGTGGCCCAAGTGTTTCTCGGAATTTGCACCTGCGCCTAATTGCAAGGCATTGCCGCCCGGGAACTGTGCAGTGGTTCTATTCACTCTAATTCTATTCTATTTATTCTAGTCACTAAAATTTCTAAAATTCCTAGAATCGCTTCGGCCAATTTAGTGTTACCGACGCAGGGGCCTCGCCGCAAGGCGAGCGCGTGTTTAAGTCCCGGGGCCGCCCCCCCCGGGCGAAAATCACGTAAAGATGGAGGAAAAACTTTTCATCGACTTCATTCGGGAAAAATATCCGTCAATCGCGCCCGAATTCGAAGCCTATAGGGCCTCATTTGGTAAATATTCTCCCCCCGCATCTCTCGCCGCCGTCGCCAAACATGCCTCGCAGGCATGCCTCGCGTGCCCCGCCGCCGGTCCGTGTTCAAGCGCACGTACGCACGCCGCCGCCGTAGCGTCTAACGCCCCCGCCCCCGCTACCCCCGCGCCCGCGTCAATCACGTCAGTTTCGTCCGTCGCGACCTCAATAGCGTCTAGTTCAGGCTCCGATACCGAATCGGAGATGGACTTCGAGTCCGCGACTAGCCCTCAACCCGGAACCTCGGATGGGTTCCAAACTGTAACGCGCGGTAAAAAGCGTACTCGCGTCGTGGAGTCCCGGAGCTCCATGACGAAGCAAACCAAGTCCGCGACCGCCTCCCGACCGCAGGTAGTCGTAACGCCGGAGTCGGACTCCGCCCGCCGCGTAATCCCACCGCCGCGCCCAAAAACCGCGCCCGCGCCTAAAACAGTTGTCCCGCCCCCGCTGATACTCCAGGAGAAGTCAGCGTGGAATCGCGTATCCCAGGCCCTTCAGGCCAACAAAATTAATTATACCCATGCGCGTAACGTCGCGCATGGGATTCAGATTAAGGTCGCAACGCCGGGCGACCATAGGGCCCTCTCTGCTTACCTCCGAAAGGAGNATTGAGAGAGAGAGAGAGAGTATTCTTTATTGTACAACAAAAAACAAATAAACAGTGCGATACATTAAACACAAAAAGCGCAATTGGCGATCTTATCGATAATAGCGATCTCTTCCAGACAACCATCAGGTGGACAAGAATCATTTGGAAACGAACATTGATACATTGATACATAATGTTATCTTACTTTAAAAGAATGTAACTAACTAGTAAAAAATAAAAAATAAATGTTGCAAAGATGATTAATATTAAAAATATCACATGTTAAACCTTTAAAACACTCTCCTGTAAAATTAGTAAGTTTTGAGATTATACAGTTTTAATGCGAGAAGACGATATTATTACATATGTCCATATTATTATAATAATATGTGTGTCTTGTTAATATCAAAACTTTAATTAAATACATTTCTTTATTGGCCTTGTAGGCAGACGAGCCTACGGCCCACCTGATGGTGAGTAATTACTGTTGCCCGTAGACGTCAGCAAAGGCAAGGGCAGAGCCGAGCCGCTGCACACCTTTTAACTTTAGCTAATATTGAATCTGTATTAGAATACGATTGAGAATCAAAGTCGTAGTATTGTCGAAGTAGGTGTCTCATCAAGCACTTTTTTATTACTTAGATAGGTGGACAAGCTCACGGCCCAACTGTTGTTAAGTGGTCATTGGAGCCCATGGACATCAACAAGATCATGTGGACCGTGAGCTCATTCATAAATGTGTGCGATAAAAAAATCATCAAAAGACACCAAACCAACTTCATTATATGTTAAAAATATACTGAAAGGATAAATAAATAAAAAAATACTCATAATTTTTGCGAAGGCCGTGCGCGGTTCTCATTTCGAAATTTTGTTTCATACCTCAATCAGGGGCCAGGGGCATCCTTTAAAAAAAAACAAGTTGCGAACCCTTTTTTACTGTACTGAATCCATTTTGAATTCCATCACAAGCGCATTTCCATCATAAATCGTAACCGACATATTCTTTTATTATCTATATATTAATACGTGAAGCAAAAACTTTGTATCCCTTTTTACGAAAATTGCGCGAACGGAGGAGTATGAAATTTTCCACACTTATGGAGAATATAGAGAAGAAGTGCACAATGCAATTTTTTTTTTAATAATGCATAAAAGATACATTAAATCAATAAAGAAAACATTACACACACTACATACCATGTATTTGACGCACACACGCATGCATACTATTTATTGTCAAACTTTTGTTCTTGACGTCTGTTGTCAAATTGAGAATAGATTAAATATTGTTTGTCTTTGTTTATATTTTTCATAGTGTAGTCTTGGCGAAATTTGTGATTATAGAAGTATAAAATACAATCATAATAGTGTACAAACTTACAATTCCAATTAATTATAGTCGAATTTCGACTACTGCGGGACCTCTAGTTATTATTATTATGTATGTAATTGTCAGAACGTATTTGTAAGGGTTTTCGTTTCTCGAACCAATGGCGTATTAACATATTTTTTATATTCATAGAAATCGCGGCGTATTTGTGGATTCGATGTGCGTAGCTATTGACAAGTCTGTTTAAGTTTTTCCGTTTGACAGGCTCTCTCCTGGACGGTTCGAAGGATCAATATCTCTTTTGATTTTGGTAATCTGTTTACTAAATTAGGGTTACTTTTTTATTTTTTTATTGCTTAGATGAGTGAACTAGCTCACAGTCCACCTGATGTTAAGTGGTTACTGGAGCCTATAGACATCTACAACGTTAATGCGCCACCCACCTTGAGATATAAGTTCTAAGGTCTCAAGTATAGTTACAACGGCTGCCCCACCCTTCAAACCGTAACGCATTACTGCTTCACGGCAGAAATAGGCTGGTTGGTGATACCTACCCGTGCGGACTCACAAGAGGTCCTACCACCAGTAAACAGGCTCTATGCTGGACAGTTCGAAGGATCAATATCTCTTTTGATTTTGGTAATCTGTTTACTAAATTAGGGTTACTACTACAGATTATTACGGAGTTAGGGTCGTTACGGAAAATAAACCGCATAAATCGGTTAATATTTTCTTGCAACTTCTTGAGCAAATAAGGTGCATTTTAGTATTTCGTTTCTCGAGAGCTGTAGACGTAATTAAAGCTAATTTTACGGTTAATTTCGTGTTTTTTTTTTTGCTTAGGTGTGTGGACGAACTCGCGGTCCACTTGATGTTAAGTGCTTACTGGAGCCTATAGACATCTACAACGTAAATGCCACCCACCTAGAGACATGAGTTGTAAGGTCTCCCTTTTACCAGTACAACGGCTGCCCTGCCCTTCAAACCGAAGCGCATTACTGCTTCACGGCAGAAACAGGCAGGGTGGTGGTACCTACCCGTACGGACTCACAAAACATTCTACCGCCAGTAATCACGCAAACTATAATTTTGCAGGTTTGGTTTTTATTACACGATGTTATTCCTTCACCATGGAAGTCAATCGTGAACATTTGTTAAGTACGTATTTCATTGGAAAAATTGGTACCGCCTGCGGGATTCGAACACCGGTGCATCGCTACATACGAATGCACCGGACGTCTTATCCGTTAGGCCACGACGACAAATGTTATTTTATTTTTATAATATTGTTTCCGACGCTTCGAAACTGAGTTATCGAGAATCGGGTTAAGAGATTAAACAACAAACGTAGTTTTAACAATAAGCTTCCTAAAGAGCGTTTCCTAATCGAAAACAAATTTAAAAATTACTCTCATGTATAAGTTTTTCTTCAATCTTTCGTTTTTTTTTTTCATGCAAAGGGCTGAACGTCGTGCGAGGTTTCCGTGCCTTCAGGGTGCGTGGGATTTGTGGATTTGTGGGTCTTGACGGTCTGTAGGTGATGGGAGTAAATTTCGGCCCAAGGATGATTTTAGAGCCCTATCCATCAAGACTCAATCAATCAATCATCAATTACTGGTGGTAGGACCTCTTGTGAGTCCGCGCGGGTGGGTACCACCACCTTGCCTATTTCTGCCGTGAAGCAGTAATGCGTTTCGGTTTGAACCACCACTTAACACCAGGTGAGCTGTGAGCTCGTCCACACATCTAAGCAATAAAAAAAAAAGAATCCTCTTGCACTCTCTCACCCGACATCGGATCTCCACCCGTGGTCACAACCCGGGCAGCGTGGGGATTCCTGTGGTCAACACTGCCTAATGGTCACGGGCTGTGTGAAAATCACATATAATAAACCTAATCATAATTATATTTTGGAAATCCTACTTACGCAAAACGACGAGTTAAATAAATTTTCAATTATCATAGCCAATGTACGTTGATTTGTATTGACTAAGTATAAATGTTTAGCGTTTAATTAAGCTGTATATAAATAACAATTATTGAAGGAGTCGAATGAGAGAAACACGTGTCTTGTTTCGTAAGCGGACAATAATTATACTGAACGTAAATGAATTTCGTTCTAAAGGCTTCGTCAAACAGAACGCGTAATTAGCGCGCATCAGAACGCTAAACTGACGGCGCGCTATGACGCCGAGATGTATTGTACTACTATGGTAACATAACGTCAAACAGAGCCCCAGCACTGAGTTTCTCGCCGGATCTTCTCAGTGGGTCACGTTTCCGATCTGGTGGTAGATTCTGCGAAGCACTGCTCTTGCTAGGGTCAGTGTTAGCAACTCTCCGGTTGAGCCCCGTGAGCTCACCTACAAACGTTAGGGTGAAGCTGAAATAGCCTCTCAAGGCTATCAGCATAGGTAGGGGGGGAAAAAAAAGAACCCCAGAGCTATAAGTACGCAACACTCTGTCGCGGCGTTAGGACGCTTTGACGTCAGGCGTTGTAATTTTTTACAAATTTTATTTTAGCGTCCGAGTAAATGTGTATTAAAATACTGGAATTACTGAAAAATTGATAGGAATAGTTAGAAAATACCTATGGTTATACAAAACCACATGTGAATCACTCGACATCTTAATATTTTTAAATTTTCAGACTGCTCTAAAAATGCACTATGATTTGGCGTTACGTAGCGTCAAGGAGCGTTGGTCTCATCTAGTTAGTCAATTTCTGTGACATGAAAAGAGCGCGACGTTAAAACGCAGCGCTAAGTACGCGTTCTGTTTGACGCAGCCTTAAACACAGTGCTTTAGCGTAGCACGTATGTAAGTAAACATCCCGTATAATGAAAGTAAGACTTCGCACGTATATTTAATTTGATTCTATATGCTTCCATGAAAGTTACAATGAGCGTACGTTTGATAAATTATGAAAATGTACTTCAAAGGGCGTGTGTCTACTTCATACGAGCTTAAAATATGTACTCGTAACTTATTGTGTGCGATGTTGCTTCAAAACGTATTATTTGCTTATTTGTTTTATTTACGCATATAAAGTTTAGTTTTAAATAAGTTTGGTTTAAGTTTTAATTAGCATCGCCTATAATCCAATGTAAGATCCAAGACGTAACGTGGGACGCCCCCTGGCTAGGTGGTGCGATGACCTCCGAACGGTGACCGGCAAGAAGTGGATGAGGGGAGCCGTAGACCGGGCTCAGTGGCGTGGATTGGAAGAGGCCTATGTCCAGCAGTGGACGACTGTGGGCTGTTGATGATGATGATGATAATGATGATAATCCAATGATATAATCGATAATAATCCAACAATATGTTAATTAATTAACGTCTCATGAATTATTAAAAACACTTAATTTTCAAATGTTTCGTTACAAGGTTTCTTTTTATTTTGTTTTGTGTTTAGAAGTAGTTTATTAAGTTGTAAGAACAAAGACGTAATTGGCAAGGGTTTTCAGCGTTATGGTTAACTCGAATTGTTATAACAGATATAACAAATATAACAGACATAACAGATATAATATATATAACAGATATAATATATATAACAGATATAACAGTTAATGACAGTTATGGGAAAACAACATCTATAAAATGTGTCCATGTGTTCTTTTCTCTCCCTATAACCCCCCATCTCTAAATTAGCATATTGCCCGAAGATCGCTAACAAAAATTCATAATGGCCAGATACTATGGTAAAAATTACGTGTAAGTTTGTGGCGGTAGCCATCATACCACACACGATATTTGACAGATGCCCGAATCTCGCTTACGACATTTTCAAGATAAGCTTTCATATATACAAGTTCCGAACAACAACATTCGGACCGTCAGTCTACCGAGCAATATCACCCGCTCGGTTGAAAGATCTTCCCTTCGTCGTAAACTTACACAAGTTAACACGTTCGCTGCGGCAAGTAAAATCTTAAACCTTTGTCTGGTGCGGCGGCGGGCCAAATTGTGCCCCCAATGATTTTTCCGCCAGTGCGTGGTAGGTCTTTTTCGACACGTCAGCACAAGGTTAGATTAAATTGCTATAACTTTGCGAAAACATAATGTAGGTGAACAGTTTTGGGACTGTTGGAAAAACCTTTAACCCAACTTCTTTAGATTTGAATCGCCCCGGGATCTGCCGAACAGAAATGGAGAAATAAACCAGGGAAAGTGGCGGGTCGATATCGACCAGAACCGCACTAGAAAGTATTTTTAGTAGTGATGGGAAAGACAAAAATAAGGGGATATCGAAAATAAAACAGAATTGAAGTAAAGAAATAAAAATTGTTTATTTAATTATTTATTAATGGCTGTCTTTAAAACATTTCGCACAAAGATTTTGCTTGCACATTCTGCAGTATGTTTTATTTTTTTTTATTTTTCTTTTCACCTCGGAACTCTTCATGATTTCCCGCAGTTTTTCATTTTCTTGAAGGAAAATATCTTCTGACTGCTGTCACTATCACTATCTGCACCGCAAATTAATTTATTTTCCAAAATATTTATCTTTCTTTTGTTGCCTGACATCGTGCCTTTAATTTTAAGGAATAAAAAAAACGTGACGTACGTCAGTTCCGATAGCTTGCCCAACACTAAGGGCCTGGCCACAGCTACTGGCGGTGCGTTTTGCGGTGCGTTGCGAGGCGCGGCGGGCGGTGTGACTTGCGGGGGTATGCCACAGCTAGACTAGTTGCGACGGCGGCGGCATCAGAGGTGCACGTATTTAGAAAGCCCTATCAAATTTCCCTTTCAAAAGTGGCACGATATTACCTTGAAATAAGTGCGTTCTTAGCTGAAGATATTATTCAATTAAGAATAGGCACCCAGTTAGAAAAAGAGAGGACTTGGCGAATTTCACCCTATTTATTAGGTATTCTATTAGGAATATTAGGAATATAAGAACTATCCCGATAAATNGGCCTGCCGTGATGTTTTTATAGGGAACACCTATACTTTTGACCACAATCTCAAATATATATTTGTCTTTGTCGTACCTTTACAAACACCTGAGATAATCGTTCCGCACCAGCGAGAGGGACATAGTTTTCTTCGTCCGCACCAGGTGAAATTCCGCGGCAGGCTGATTTGGGCCTGTTCCGCAGTGAACGTGTTAATCTATTGGCCCGATGTCACTTGTCGTTATTTAAAGAGCATTTGGTCTTTAACAAATATACCACTGCATCTAAGACTATAATAATAATCGGATCTCAAAGTAGAGAGCGGCATTTACGGTGTAGGAACTTTGGAAGCAGTTTATGATTCATTCACTGAGTCAATTTGCTGTCAAATATCTCTTTCTTTTCTTTGTAAGTAACGTCAAGTCGCACCTGTGGATATCAAAGACGGAGAAAGTTGTACCATTTACCAGAGCAACTACGGGTAATTGTATAAATTTAAAATAGCCACTGAAATCAGCTGATCGCTACCGCATTGATGCCTTCGAGATGTGGTGCTGGAGGAAGATGCTACGAATCCCGTGGACAGCATATCGGACTAACGCATCCATATTAAGACAGCTCAATATCCAAACCAGGCTCTCTACCATCTGCTTTAAGAGGATATTTGAGTTTTTCGGTCACATTGCCAGAAAGAGCGGTGAAAATCTGAAAAAATTGATACTAACTGGCAAGATTGTAGGCAAAAGATCTTGTCGCCGCAATCCAATGCGCTGGTCCGACCAAATCCGCACCACACTAGATACCACCATCTACGATGCCATACACACCGCCGAGAACAGAGGAAGATGGCGAAACAGCATCCAAAGAAGAATAATGGGAGGAGATGGTCACGACCCTCAGAAATGAGGAATGCGACTCAAGGAAGAGGAATTTTTGGCGTGGATGTCATTCGACCTAATCGCTATTAACAAGGGGATTTGAATGTATTCACAGTCATTGAAAAAATAAAACAAGTATTTCAAAATACTAATTTTAATCAGAGCGATTCTCTTTAGATGTTTTTACGTGAAATTCATAGTGTATTTATTGTAAGGAGCTAGCTTTCTTTGAGTGAATCGGGAATCGTTCTATATTGACTAGTATCTCGGAGTACTCACGAAAATACAAAATACATCTACTATAGAATGCGACGAGTTTCATAAATATGTATTAAGCTATTCGGGTATAATCGCAATGTGCAGGTACGTATTGAGACACAAATGTTATATTTACACTTTGTATGAAGTTACAAGAGTTACGTGATGTGACTATGGAGTAATAATAAGTCGTGAATATTTTAAGTTCGATTTCCAGTCGCTCCTTGCTTATTTATCGACATAAGGATTAGCAACTATGTGTTTATTTTTAGGATGCTTAAATAAAAGCGGCTCTAAACAAAATAATAAAATGTTTATTTTTATGTAACAAAAGTACAATCTGATTTTCTAATGGCGGGGCTCATGGCCTCCTGGATTTTTTTAGCCACGCATGCGCGTGACGAACCAAAGGTTTCGCCACATATTTTTGATCAAACATAATAAAATATAGATCTGAGAAGAAACTTTTTGGTTTGCGCGCAATGTATCGCAATAAAAAATCAAAAGGGGCGCGCATATACAGTCTCGTAAAACGCGAATAACTACCGCCTTTTTTTCAGTTTTCTGACTCAAGAAATTTGAATTATCCCTAATGAAAATTATATTTAAATTGTTTCGGAAACGACGTGTCTATTTCATGTTATTGAAATTGGCTTCTATAATCGCCTAATCCCAGAAGGGTGGATCGAAGAGCAGTAATAAAATTATTATTCTCGATTTGTTAGGATGACTTATATTCATAGTTCAATATTTGGTGGGATCTCTTGTGAGTCCGCACGGGTAGGTACCACGGCCCTGCCTATTTCTGTCCACCAGCCTGTCAATTGAATCACTGATGAGATCCGGTAAATCACTACCGTGAAATTACTAAACCTACAATATCTCAATTTTTTCAGTTTCTTCTTAAGCATTACCAGGCATTAAATATTAAACATTACAATTGACTGGTCGTAGGACCTCCTGTGAGTCCGCTGTGAAGCAGTAATGCGTTTCGGATTGAAGGGTGGGGCAGGCGTTGTATACTGAGACCTTAGAACTCATATCTCAAGGTGGGTGGCGGCATTTACGTTGTAGATGTCTGCTGTACCAAGTGGGCTGTGACCATCTCCACAGACCTAAGCAATAAAAAAAAATCAGCCTCCAGAAATTCTTCACACCCTGTAGAGTATAAGCTAGCGTTGGATGTTTAACTTTTTTGATATTTTTTTTTATATGCGCGTAGTTTGTCGGTGCCTACAAGGGACAGTGCGGAAATGGTTCGTGTGGCTCTTATACATTTTGTGATTCGGTCGCGTGCGGATGTTACGCCGCCGCGCCGGTTAGTTTCATTGTGATTTGTAAGTCCGTTATTTTTATACAGTTTCATTACTTCTTTGGGTTTATCTTTAGTCTGTTGGAAAGTCGTATATAGAAATGACTTGATGTCAAATAAATCTCAATCAGGTTAAAGATGGCCAATTTCAGATCACGTTTGGTGGATTATTGGTATTTTAGATCTTCTGATCTTACTCTGGAGTATTAAAAACAGTTAGTTGATGATGGATCATTTAAAATTTACATTTTGCTCCATACTTTAGTAACCATTCTTTGTGCTCCGCAATCATAGCAACTTTTATCACCTACCTCCATTTCAATACTATATAAATAAAAAAAGGTTTAAAAATAACCAAAAATTATAAAGATTAGCACAAAAACGAGTCGACACAATATAACAGTATGTAATTGCGATTAACTGAGACTTTTTTTTTTTGCTTAGATGTGTGGACGAGCTCACAGCCCACCTGGTGTTAAGTGGTTACTGGAGCCCATAGACATCTACAACGTAAATGCGCCACCCAACTTGAGATATAAGTTCTAAGGTCTCAGTATAGTTACAACGGCTACCCCACCCTTCGAACCGAAACGCATTACTGCTTCACGGCGGAAATAGGTGAGGTGGTGGTACCTACCCGTGCGGACTCCCAAGAGGTCCTACCACCAGTGATAATTTTGAAATATTTTGCCAAAGTGACAAACTAATACAGGTATAAGAACAAAAACTCATTAGGGTATCAGGTATAAGAACAAAAACTCAACACAACAATACATTTATAATAAAGATTCACACAACTTAAACATAAAATTCAATATAATACCAAATGGCAACGTTTAAAGTAGTATCACCCTGTATAAAGATAAAAACACTTTGAGAACCACCAAAATCACACGTCCAGCTCCGACTCTGTTATTTCACATTAAATATTCAAATGCATGCGATTGGCTGCAATATTAGGAATGCTGGGTTATAGCTTCAGCCGTGACGTATATGTCCACAGTATTCCCAATGTGACATTTCCAATTTACGCTTCAACAGTGACGTGATGCGTAGATACGACGAAGAACATTCCAAGCCTTCGTTGTTGGGTTCTCATTCACAATCTACGCTTCGAAGTGGAAGGCCGAGAAGTCGTAGTTCTGATTGTATGGGTATAACTTACTCTTAAATCTGGAGGACTCAATTATACCGCATTGCGATGTTTTTCACTGAATATTAGTTGTTTTAATTTTTATTTTATTTATTAGTAATGCCCACTTCTCAGTGGGTCACGTTTCTGATCTGGTGGAAGATTCTGTAACGCACTGCCCTTGCTAGGGTTAGTGTTAGCAACGCCTCCTGGTTTGAGCCCCGAGAGCTCACCTACTCGTTAGGGTTACGCTAACATAGCCTCTCAAGACACGTTCTTAAATAGGAAGAAAAAAAAGCCTTAAATGTCAAAACGAAACGGCAATCATCTGTTCCTACCAAAATAATTCCGGTCCAAGGCACAGTGCGCGAGTGAACCGGTATGGTGATGTCTGTAAAAATGTAAATTTTATTGCTAAAAGGGAATCCGTATAATCGGAGACTACAAGAACGGGCAATGATGTTTTCTTTTTTTGTGAATGAGTTACTGCTCATGTGGTTTTTAAGGCAATATTTTCTAGCATCACATATACATATAGCACTGGCGATTGCATGCAGCAGAGATGCGAATGTTGCGATGGATGTGTAGAGTAACGAGATTGGACAGAATACGAAATGAATATGTCAGAGGAAGTCTGAAAGTGGCACCTGTGACAGAGAAATTGAGAAGTGCGCGTTTGGGAATGTACGGGCATGTGATGAGACGAAATGAAAATGAGGTTGGTAAGAGAGCGTTAACTATGAATGTGGAAGGATATAAAGGAAGAGGTGGGCCTAAGAAGAAATGGACGGATTGCGAAAAAGACGATATGTGTAGTTGGAAGAAGCGAAGCAAAGAAATGGTATATGATAGAGGAGTATGGAAGGAGAAATAATAATGCGCCGATCCCAGGTGACTGGGAGAAGGGCAGGAGAATGATGATACATAAAGCACTGGCAGTATCTATAATGGTAAGCTATCTCTGATAACACATCCTAACAACAGATATAAGTTTAGAGAAAAAGTGTACTTTGATACTGTCCTTCATATTATTTATGGTTTTTATATTTCCTGCATACATATGTACCAATGTCCTCGAGAGCTATTCTGCTTTTACCTTGATCGGTGGGCGAGTCATGGGGTTCAGCCTGAGAGAACTTGCTAACACTAGCCCTAGATCTACCACCGAAATCTACCACCCAATCCGAATCGGACCTACTGAGAAGTTCCGGCGAGAAACTCAGTGGGTTGTATCTATGGTATAAGTTATAAATCGAATCTATCCACGAAACCTGTAGCCGGATTTTGGATTTCCTAAATGCTCCACATATTGGGAAGTTTCACATCACAATATTGTATATTTATAATGACTAATAATACTTGGACATCCAAAGCACTACTAGGAGCTTCGTATGAAAGAATCTGAAAGAATGAAACTGATGATTCTAAACGATACGTGCATCAAACACCAGACAGCGGTTTGATAATGCCTCTAACATTCCTAATACCTATAAAAGTCGGTGATCCCGAATTTAATTGTTCGAATTTAATACGATAGATTTTATGGAACATTTTCAATCTGGTAAAATGAGTTTTCGGCTCGTTTGTCTTAACGCAGATTTAAAAAAAATATATCGTTTTAAGTTTTACAAATTCAGTCACAATTTGTCCTTTCGTATGCTCTCCCTGTAATCCGAAACAGTATGAATATTTGAAGTTCAGTCGGAGTGCAGTACGGGCATGCGCTGTGGATTTCAAACGGTCCCCGTTGACACCGTGGGACATCAAAAAATAATCGACTATTTCGAAGTAATTTTGTATTTTGAAAGGGTTCTTTGAGCGACGCTTCTTTATTGAGTGTGCCGGTTCTGCAGGAATTTCCTGTAGCTGGCAGTGCTACTACGTAGAGTATTTATAGAAAGTATAGTCTCAATATCCCTAGGGAAGTTCAACGGGTTGTACGCTAACCTAAACTGAGCAAAAGTAAAAATGAATTTAACACCGCATTAATATAAATTAGAAAACAATACTCATCCGCAAACACTGAAACTGGTGAAGAATGGGTTAGTTCATCTATGTGTCAACTTTTTTTGTTTCCATTGACGAACTTTTGTTTCTTTTCAGATTAAAAAGAAAAAAGATACGATCAAAAGATAAAGACTAAATGAAAGCTAAATCTTGAGGTGACTATAATAATTGAGGTAATTAATACTTATCGTGTCAGCGAATTATTCGTGAGTCAGAAATCAGAAGTGAAGGTAGTCACTCATTCTCTTTACGTTGCACAAGAACGTTGACCTCGAGCGTCTTCTGATTCACGTTTGTGATACATTGCGTGCTGTTTAAACATATTGTAAAGTATGGAATTCTGATTGGAATTTTGACTGTTACCGTAACAGGAATTGACAGCACAGTCACTTAAGATACTCTTCTATATTGTTTATAATTAAAATATATGCCTATTTAATGTAGCGATTCCAGTAAATTTAATCATTGCCTATACGTATATCAGGTATCGTCTTGGTTGTGCCTCGTTGCTGATGCCCGTGAGTGACTTACTGTCTTACTACTTACTATCAGGTAGGCCGTAAGCTCGGAAGCCTACACTGGCAATAAAAAAAGTTGATTATCTATTTTTTCATTCAGGAAATTGAATTTTAAATAACACTCTATGTATACCTGCCTTATTAATCATGTTAATTTCACGAGTCTTGTAAATTGTGGCTTGTAAATAGGTTAATCAATATTCATCGAAACAAGAATATTAACAATCGAATCCACTGAGTAATATTGATACTAGAATAAATTCGAATGTCGAAGATAAAGAAGAAAATACGAAAAATATCTACAAATAAATCACAATTCTCTCCACATTTTCACACCGAAGCCAACTTTAAGATGTAAATCAAGGAATTTGAAATTACAAACTTTAAAAGCGGCACACGTTCGTTCCCATGGGAGGAACGGGGATGAAGCATGGTGCATGCAGTACAGGCGTTTTCGTATTAAATTTTCAATATGTTTCAGTCACGTATGTAAATATTTAGATACACTACTAAGATGAGAAATATGATATCTCCTTCGACGAAATCACGCGTTTCAGTTCCAAGGGTAACAAACAGTCCTCGAAATAATCTCTCTATTAAGATTGTGTGAAAACAAAAAAAAATTGTAGCATTTTTTTTTATTGCTTAGCTGGGTGGACGAGCTCACAGCCCACCTGGTGTTAAGTGGTCACTGGAGCCCATAGACATCCACAACGTAAAGGCGCCACCCACCTTGAGATATAAGTTCTAAGGTCTCAGTTATAGCATAAGGAAATCATTAAACCATACAATTTTACTACCTCTGTGTGATCGGAAAATAGTTTTAACTGATAATCGAATCGACGCTAATCAACTGTTTAATCCTTTATGAGCGTGCAATGGAAGGCGTACAAAATGCGGGTTCAACGAACAGCTTTAAGTCTAATGAAAAGCTTTACAAGAGGTCGTTCTTGTGTGGTTGTTTCGACATATTCCTCTATGTATAAATTTCCATAATCTTTATCTCTAAATAATTTCAATGCATTTGAAACTTCGATTGCTTGTATAAATGTAAATTCATTCAATAAAAACCAATTCGGTGTGAGCGTAGCCACGGTTCTTGTGATTCTACATCAACGTCCACTAAACGTGCCTTCTTATGCACCGTTAATCTTGTTTATTATACTATTTATTATACGTATGCGGTCCGAGGTAGTTTCCTAATTCGGGGATACTTTTAAAAATATCCGAATTAAAGTTTTTGATGTAGCGATAGGGGAATATTGCGGTTTCATAGCTCTGTATTCGTTGTGGATTTCTTAATTGATATTCATCTACAAGCTATTAATAACAAAAAAAGAGTATGTACCTGTGGTTATTGAATCAATAAACAAAGTGACTTCATTCTTCAACAAAATTAATGTCTTAATTATTACGACACGCCTCTCGATTCACTGATACATAAAAGTTAATTTTTGGTGGATCCATAACACAAATGGAATGCAAATCTACTGGTGTACTCGAGCAAAAAGATTTCCATTACAAAAAGGATTGTCATTCTATGACACATTACCTGTAAATGTCCAAAAGTTTGTTGTTGTTGTTGTAGTCCCAGGGTACCCCGCTGGTACATAGGGCCCTCACAAGTTGTCTCCACTTTACCCTGTCTTGCGCTTGCTCCTTGACATCACTCCAGGTCACGTTGGCAGTCCTCATCTCATTCTCCACGGTGCGTCGGCAAGTGTGTACAGGGCGACCAGGTCTTCTCCTGCCAAAAGGTACTTCTTTAATAATAAAGGCAAGTTTTGTTTCTCTCTCACACTAGTATGTGATCTTTATAAATACATTTGCGATTATTTCGGCCAATAATAGGCTTAGAATATAAGAATAGAATAATCGATGAAATAATTTGCTAATGGAGTGAGTCACTTATTGTAGTGTATATTTCAGATATTTATCGAACGAAGCGGCGGTTTAGGGCAGGACAAAATTTGAGTCTCGTATATGCGATACTCCTTAGTCCCAAGAGGCTATTATTTTAAGTACTACGGCTTGAAAATACTGGAATATCTACTAATAGCCGTACTGTTTATAGCCCTATGCTAATTAGCTGACCAGTAGGGTACGTTTTGCTGTAAATTTACATTCTAGCTCACGGTCATTTTTTTATAAAGGTGCACAGATAGATGTCCTACTATAACTATATATAAGGGCTGGGCAATTATTGTGATAGTCGTGCCACATTGCAGATGAAAATTTGACCTCGGGCCAAACAGTTTTTTTCTAATATTACTTAAAAACTAATATTTGTGTTTTTAATAATAATATACACATATGTCTTCATGGGCCAGACTAAATTCTACCGCAGGCCTGCTATATATGCTATAAATACCCATCATCATCATCAACAGTCTACAGCCGTCCACTACTGGACATAGGCCTCTCCCAATCCACACCACAGAGCCCGATCTACGGCTCTCCTCATCCACTTCTTGCCGCCCACCGTTCGAAGGTCATCGCACCACCTATCCAGGGGGCGTCCTACGTTACATCTTCTGCTGTACGGTCTCCACTCGAAAGCCCGTCGATATTAAATTACAAACACAGTATGCGTGATACAAATCTATTTTGGCTGTCTCATATGCGTCAAACTCTGTTCATTATTGACGAGGGAAAGCTTGCACTGGAACTACAAAAACAGTAGTCAAAAAGGGGACTTGCCTTTAGTCCTCTTATTGCTGATGGTCATGAGCGATGGTAACCATTAACCATTAGGTGGGCTGCACGATCTTCTGCCTACAAGAGTAATGAAAAAAATCCGCAATAGCGTACAACGTATATTTGCTAGGAAACGTTCTAAAAATCAATGAACCTTCCTACTTTTTGCCTTTAGTTTCTCAAGAAAAGTTGGTTCAATAATTCGCTGAGAGCATAATGATACTTTAGTTCGGTCTGTTAGTCCTTATCTATTTTCATTATGCGAGCTTATTCCGTTTCAGTTGCGGGACAAGGACTAAAGCTCGCTGTTTTACATACTATAATAGGTTTTCAGTTTGAAAAACGTTGTGTCAAATAACCTTTAGCATGGTCAGATTATTCGTCCCGTCGCGAACGCAGAATAGACTCTAGAACTAATTTATTTTCTAAAAAGAAAATATCGCACATCCAATGGATATTCATTTTGTTCTCTTTGTTTGACTTCTATGTTTGTTCGAACGAGTTTGAAAAGAATTAGCGTACGTATACACACACTCCGAAAGATATTCGACACATGATATCGTCATCTCAAAGTTGTCTCGGCTTAAATACGCCTAGTGTGCTAGTATCAATCTTTTTTTTTATTGCTTAGATGGGTGGACGAGCTCACAGCCCACCTGATGTTAAGTGGTTACTGGAGTCCATAGACATCTAGAACTTAAATGCGCCACCCACCTTGAGATATAAGTTCTAAGGTCTCAAGTATATATACAACGGCTGCCCCACCCTTCAAACCGAAATGCATTACTGCTTCACGGCAGAAATAGGCAGGGAGGTGGTACCCACCCGCGCGGACTCACAAGAGGCCCTACCACCAGTAATTACGCAAATTATAATTTTTACGAGTTTCATTTTTATTACACGATGTTATTCCTTCACCGTGGAAATCAATAGATACGAATATTCGAGTACTCAACACCTGCAGGCATGTGTAACTGTCTCCTTAACGAAACTTCTTAAGCTTCTTAAATACTATAATTATGCTTAACATGCAATAGCATCGTTTAATGAAAAAATCAAAGCCGCAGAAATTTTTGTATGTGTAATTACTTGTCGCAGAATGGACTCTTCATTTTTTTTTTTTTATATCGTGAAGCGCATGGTGGGTAATAGTGCAAAGAGCTTGTGCAACACTAAACGATGACAGTTCCCTGAGACGCCTCCACTCTTCTTAAGCCAGGCAACGAAAATGTCTTGATTCCACTCGAGCGATGACATCTCGACTCTACCGAAGCACATCACCCGAATTAAGCCGACGTTTGACGAGTAGTTGCGGCTTACGCCCACTAGATGGCACACTTTCGTTTCGTTTGTCGTGTCTAGTTGCGACATCTATACTACTCTATACTAGTACTAGTAGATTTATATACTACTAGTACTAGTACTAGTAAGTACAGTGGTTTTTACGGATGTTCCGTTATAACTACTGAACCATGCACCCGATTGACTTGAAACTTGGTATCTATGTAGAAAATACATATACTTAATGGATAGGCTAATATTTATGTGAGTGTTAGACTCCCTACATCAGTTGCGGGGGCGTTAATGATGAGAACCTTTGTGGGGGTGACAAATAATAATGTGAAGTTTAAATGCCCAGCGAAGCGGACGGGTACAGCTATTACTTAATAACTGTAACAAAGGTCTCAAGTTTCAAGGTGGGTGGTATCATTCACGTTATCACTTAATACCAGGTGGCTCTGTGCTCATTTAAATACAACCCAATAATAAACGTATATAGTTCGACCACTGGCCTTTCGAACTGGAACGCAGAGTTCAATGGGGTAATTTATAACTAAAGATACCTAAGAGTAGCCCAAAGATCTAGCAAACGCAAAACGTAAAACAATTTTTTTGCAAAAGTTATGCGGAGTAGATACAAAATGTACGTAAACTTGCACTCATAATGAATAACAGTTGATTTGCGACAGAAACGATTGTGGCTTCACAATACACTAACGGTAATTTACATTACAGGGCGTGGCAGCCGTTTTTAAATCAAATTGCGACTCGGAATGGCGTTTCGAGGTGGTAGGTCGTATTCGCTATGTGATGTCCAGCTCCACTAATTACTTACCTGGTGGGCTGGGAGAACATAAAGAAACCGAGCCTACAAAAAAAAAACTTTAACCCTACCATTGTCTCGCACTCGATTCCCAATCGAAGTAAACAGCTTTTTGGAACGAAGTCCCTTATGGGACGATGCGAAGGGGTACCCTAATCGGGAGAAAACGTCCGTAACGTAAGATTTTCATTATTTATGTATAGTCTTAGTATGATGGATATACAGTGTCTAATGTATATTCTATGTGATGACAGTTATTATTATTTTTATTATTATTATTGATATAAATACCTGTTTCTTTGTATATTATTATTATATATTTTTTATAAATCATTGTGAATAATATAAAGTTGATAACTTTGTAAAATATTTTTTTTTTATCAATAAAAAAATCATAATAAGCAATGTATACCCGAATAATTATTTTCTTTATACCTCGAATAGAACTTAAAATTAATATTTTTATAATAAGGAACTACGTTCCCATCCGGTGTCCTACGACACCACACATCTTTTTTATTTTGCGTTTGCGCGGGTGTCTGTTTCCGTTTGCCGCAAAGAAACTCCATTAAGCCTTCGCTGAACTATTAATAATTCAAAGATTTTAATATTGAGATTCGTATTGCACCCGATCGTAACACATACAATATGTTAACTCGTAAATCGACTATTGTCCGACGTCGAAAAAGGCCCCGAAGGCCGGCGGATGACAACTTAATAACACTAAATCAACGATCAGCGCCCAATGTTTCCATTCGAGGGTTAGTAACGTGCAAAATGAAAGTTTATTGTGGTTCGAGCGTTTGAGGGGTTGAGTTATAAATGGGCAGTTTATCACGAGTCTCAACGGTCTTTGAACAGTTTCTCATTAATTTGGGTTGGTTTTTATATGGACACTTTGGTGCATATACAAAATTTGCATCCTCTGAGTTTCTCCACCGGATTTTCTCAGTGGGTTGTTATTTGAATCCGGCGCGGTAGATCATGCGAAGTGTTACAAAATTCTCACAGGCTCAGCCCGTGAGCTCACCTACCCACAGGGCTTTTTTTTTTATTGCTTAGATGGGTGGACGAGCTCACAGCCCACCTGGTGTTAAGTGGTTACTGGAGTCCATGGACATCTACAACGTAAATGCGCCACACACCTTGAGATATAAGTTCTAAGATCTCAGTATAGCTGGAATAGGTCCTTACGCTATCAGCATAACATAAAAGTTATGTCTGCCTGCAGGATTTTAACACCGGTATAGTCGCGTCACTTTGTTACGAGTACATTGCGTGTCTTATGTTAATTCTTTAGAGGCGACGACTTCTGATGACGAGATTATGAAACGTATTTCGTGTATTGCATCATTATTACACGTCATTACGGATCCTCCCAATCTATTAAAGGTGCTTTTAGGTACCTCAAGCAGAGGGCACCGTCCTCGCCGAACCCGTCGCTTATGACGAAGGGCTTGGCGAATAACTGAACCCATAGGCACAGCCCACTGAGTTTCTCGCTGCATGTTCTCAGTGAGTCGTGTTTTCGATCCGCTAGTAGATTCTGCGAAGCACTGCTCTTGCTAGGGCCAGTGTTAGCAACACCTCCGGTTTGAGCACCATGAGCTCATCTACACGCTAGGGTAAGGCTGATATAGCCTCTCTAGGCTATCAGCATAGGTAGTAAAAAAAGCCTCTTCCCAGCCTTGAAGCTGATATCCGCCGTCCTATGAAACATCCGCCCACGAAGAAAGTACAAAGTGGCTAACTTTAAAATAACGCTAACTCTATGCACGGCAACTAAAGCAAAGAATGGCATAGTTTTTATCTTTACATTTCCAGTATTTATTTAGTAGTGGACTCCGGGTGTCTTATTTAGTATTTTATGGGCAAAGTTTCTGTAACTTTCAGAACTTACTAACAAGAACGAAGGCATAGTTTTATTATGTTTTTGAACCGATTTCAAGAAAGGAGGAGATTACATGTATGTCCGACCGAATACATGACCGATTTCTTCAGTTTTTTCCTTCTGTGGAGCGATTTTGAAAATTATGTTGTTTTTGTTTGAAGTTGTCTGCGCTCGATTAATTTTAAATTTAATTTATTCCATTTTCATAAAATTATTATTAAAATACAGAAAATGGTATAAAATGTCATATTTTTATGTATTTTAGTATTTGAAAATAATAAAAAAATTGTAAATATTTTTAATTATAAAATGCAAATCATAGAACCAAAAAACGGATGAATACACCATAACACATACTATGTATACACCATGACGATAAACACCAATGGAAGAAATAGGAACAGTTCTTCTCTGTGGCACGTTGCAATAGATATATAGAGATGTAAGGAGGGTTGACATCAAACATGAGTCCGGTCGTAAAACTCATGCTGAATTCTTATGCAGCTTGATAAGAAAACATAATAAATAAATAAATAAAAATAAAAATAAAAAGCCTTTTATTTCTTGCATTTAAAAAAAGTTACATTACAAAAATTATAAAAAAATTGTTGATAATACATTAATAATAATAGATATTAATTATGATAGAATTCTTAATTAATTGTGTATAATATTAGTCGGATCAACATAAAATATATAAAAAAGGTTATATTAATTTAGCATGCAGGCATGCAAGAACCCCTCTTATGTGAGGGTGAAGGCCTTCTCCAGACTTTTCCATTTGTCTTTATTTTTGGCAATTGTCTTCCAGTTCTTACCAGCGATTTTTATTACATCGTTGTCCCAACGCGTTACCGGTCTTCCTTTCCTTCTAATACCTGCAGGCCCCCGCCATAGCGTGAGTCTACAGGTCCAGCGGTCATCGCTCATCCTGGCTACATGGCCTGCCCAGCGCCACTTTAACTTTTGTGAGAAATCTAGTGCATCTATAACTTTAGTCTTTTCCCGTATGACATTATGTGGGATTTTTTGTATTTTTCTNTCCTTCAAGCGTTTGGAGATTTCTGTAAAAAATTTCTTTGCTTCAGGGCCCCAAGGGCCCATCGTCTCAACCGCGAAAGGCAAAAAAGAATAAGAAGACCCCAAACCCGAATACTTCCGCTTTTTTGTAATTTCTGCTGAAGCTGCAGCTGAACCGGGGCGGGACGAAGTACCATCTAAATGACAGGGAGCCACAGTATCTACACAAGTAGCATCCCATACCAGGCACCTACCAACTGACCATGGAATCAGCGTGACTCCATCGGGCCTTTTCCCATCTGACCTTAAAATTCCGATGGGTTCCAAGACAGCCGGAACATTGATTGTAGTGAGCGCCCTTCTTATCATATCATTTAAAGACGCGTGTCTTGGAATGCGCCCAGCGCTTTTCTGGCAGCTTTTAATTATAATTTAATATATTAATTCATTTATTTCGCGGATTTAGTTCTATTACACAATGGTTTTTTTTCATCGTGCCACCCTACAATTTTATAGAATTTTAGCTACACCACTCCGTTATTAGTTAGGCCAAGAACTGAGGAGATATTTACATCTACACATGGAGCTTTGCGCTTTGTTAGGTTTCAAAACGAGCAACTCTTCTCGCGGATTCCCCAGCGCTATGATTTAGCCTTCTTCTGATGGGTTCCAAGGTCCCCTTAATGCAGTTCCGCAGGATATTTCCTCGGTAGCATTAACAAATTGATAGTTTTTATATAAACAATAAAATAGTTTTATTTTTATTTAAATTGAGTATCTTTGACGGAGACCTTTACCCTTTAGGGGTTCACGATAATTTAAACTTCCATTCAATTCCTAAAATCAATTCGAAATAATTAAATAAAAATAATAGAATAATGGCGTCGCATCCCGAGAGCATCAGTATCGCAGGATCCGACTGATGCATGACCACGACCACTCTGTCAAGAGAAGCCTAGGATAATAATTTATAACAAAAAAAAAACAGATTATGTAAAATGTATTAGTTTTTTTAAAGGGTAAAATAAAAGACTTATATTATTTTATTTTTTATTTGTTACATAATAAAATAGTATTTGTAAAACATAAAATATTTTTTATACTTGTGTGTATTGTGAATAGCAGGGTTAATAATTTAATAGGTTTTTGATTTATAATCTAAAAAATTTGTACAAATAGGCATAAAAGAGGATTAAAGAAGGGGACACCCGGGTTTGAACCGGGGGCCTATCGATCTGCAGTCGATTGCTCTACCACTGAGCTATATCCCCGATGTTTTTAGACTATGAACATTTCTAAAGTAAACAATTATCTGCATTGTTATTGGAAATAAAAATGAGGTGTAGGGGACACCCGGGTTTGAACCGGGGGCCTATCGATCTGCAGTCGATTGTTCTACCACTGAGCTATATCCCCGACGTTTTTAGACTATGAACATTTCTAAAATAAACAATTATCTGCAATGTTTTTGGAAATAAAAAGAAAGTTTAGGGGACACCCGGGTTTGAACCGGGGGCCTATCGATCTGCAGTCGATTGCTCTACCACTGAGCTATATCCCCGACGTTTTTCGACTATGAACATTTCTAAAGTAAACAATTAATTATCTGCATTGTTTTTGGAAATAAAAATGAGACTTAGGGGACACCCGGGTTTGAACCGGGGGCCTATCGATCTGCAGTCGATTGCTCTACCACTGAGCTATATCCCCGCTGAGTGTACATTGGAAAATGATGATTAATTATTAACATTAACGAAATGTTATTTTGCAATATACACACATTATTGCAAGACATTGTGACGTATGTACAAAGCAATGAGTCATAATTTTGTAATCACAATTTTACGATTCATATTATGTCACGTACACAATAAGTTATAGTTTTGAAATGGTTAAGAAGAATTAAAACTAAGATGCAGTTATGTTGAATGGTGCTGAGTGGCTATCGTAGCCCGTGGAAATCACGGTGTCAACATCGTCACCCGTCGAGAAATGTGTCAGTAATTCTTTAAGCCGGAATGTATGAATCTTCTGGGTATCAATATGCAGTGTGTGCTCTCATAAAACCGCCCAAAGTGAATCTTCTAAAAAAAAAAAATGTTTCGGCATTCATACTTAATATTTCGTATAAGCTTACTGTTAACGCCTTTGCCGTATCTGCGTGTCGTCTATAATCTATATTAAGCTAACTACTCTGTAATTAAAATATAATCTGTCTCCTAACACTTTTTCGAGGAACAATTCCCGCTTCTTTTTCTACCTACTTAATTCAATTTATACAAGCTTCTTGCTTCTTTACATAATTACTTCATTTAATTCATCAAAAATACAAACTAAACTTCTCTACTCTAAACAAATTATTGTACAAATATAAAATAAAGTCTCGTAATAGAAAACAACGGGATTTCATTGTATCATCAGATACACTTACTTTTTTGCCACGCACCATCCGGCTTTAGAATGAGCTCCCCCCACGGTGTTTCCCGATCGCTATGACATGTCCTTCTTCAAACGAGGCTTATAGAGAGTACTTAACGGTAGAGAGTGGCTTGCTTCTGCTCCTGCCATTGCTAAAGCTCATGACGGTAGCCGCTTACCATTAGGTGGGTCGTATGATAATCTGCGTAATGTAAAAACTGTTAAATATCGGAAACGTAAGGAATAATGCAGTGACAACAAAAACACGAGATTAAGCAGTAAAAATAGCTTTAAATGTATTTAGAAGTGGTTTGCCGAAAGCCCTTCCACAGATACGAACCGACATTAACAAAAGCCTTTAAGATGCAGTTCGAGATACGAATCGCCCTTAATCCGATAAGCGAAAGCGTTGCCAAGGGCCGTAAGGCGTTAGGAATTTGCGTGTGGCCGTTGTTAATTCATAGGGCATGCTCAGTCCACACTCTTCTAGTAAAAACCTTTTCAAACACACACGGCCGACCGGACTCTACATCCCATCGCTCGTGAGTACGAGATTGAAGTCATTGAACGGGTTCGAGGCAGTATAACAAGGGACACTTAATGGTAATAATAATCCAAGCCATATGGGCGATGGAAAATACTCCACAATCTATGCATTAACAGAATAGGGTACAATTGGCTTGGGGGACCTGGGTTCCTCTTTAATGATTATCATAATTCACCCTTTTACTGGTGGTAGGACCTCTTGTGAGTCCGCACGAGTAGGTACCATCATCATTCACTCTCAAACAGACAGACAGAAGTTACAATCACCATTAATTATAATAATACGAACTCAGACCGTTTTTAATTGCAAGATAAAGTAAGTGGCATTGGTTATTTGCAGCGTCGTCTTTACTTTGTTGTTTAATTAAATCAGCTTAGCGCACGTACTCACATTTCAAACTTGATAATACGCGAGTTATTGGTGACTTTATAATGATTTCAAAATATTTGACACGCACGTATACTCTATTTCTACGTATACTCATTGATAAAGGGATTTTACGAGCGTTCCTTCATCGGGGATATAGCTCAGTGGTAGAGCAATCGACTGCAGATCGATAGGCCCCCGGTTCAAACCCGGGTGTCCCCTAAGGATTGTTAGTTTTTTTATTAACATTTTCAATAATTAGATTTTTCTTGATAGCTGTTCAGTAAAAAAACATCTAGAAACAAAGTATTGTCTAGAATTCACTTGAGATCAGAAAGGTTTATTTAAACCAGTATCCGAATTTTTTTTATTTTTTTATTGCTTAGATGGGGCGGACTCACAAGAGGTCCTACCACCAGTAAATATCGGGCATTCGGTAGTTGGCGGCATTTACGTTGTAGATGTCTATGGGCTCCGGTGACCACTTAACACCAAGCGGGCTGTGAGCTGTGTTTTGCGGTAGGCAGCGGCTTGGCTCTGCCCTTGGCCTTGCTGAAGTCCATGGGCGACGGTAACCACTCACCATCAGGTGGGCCGTATGCTCGTCTGCCTACAAAGGCAATAAAAAAAAACTCGTCCACCCAATAAAGATAAAATAAAAGCATTTTTTTTCTGTTTGCACTTTTAGAATCAATATGTCTTTAAGTTTAAAATGCCTGCCTGGAGCTAAAAAGCTCGTTCATCGATCTATGTGATGACTTAAAATCTGAATTTTCTGACCTTAATGAAGATTTTGTTCTATAGCATGTAAAAATTGTTTTATTTGCGGTTCTTCGGCTGCTATTTTTTTGCATGTGCGTTATGCATATTTTGACAACTTTAGTCATGCAGCAATCACAGTGTTTTGGAGATTAGAACATTTCTTTCGTTTTAATTGAGACTTCAGTGGCTAACATCAGGTCTCAAGGTAGAAATTAGTTGGCCCTCCAAATCCAAATGCAAACACCCTGTCTTTATCTTTCTAGAAGCCTTGAAATAGCTTTAGAATCAAAAGACATACATATCGTCTTTTCGCATTAAAAGTCCACAATTTCCAAAAATATTCGAAATTCAGTTAACATGCGGAATCATTTGGTAAAATGAATATTTTTCTCATAAATACTGTCAAAAGAGCGTAGTTTAGTTTTAATTATTTTTTTTTTGTTTACCTATGTTTTGACTACATTAACAAAATATAATATATAATTTTATCATACTTTAAAAGGCAGATAATGTAACTGGTAAAAAATTAAAAATAAACATTGCAAAGATGATTAATATTAAAGACTAGCTGACCCGGCAGACTTCATAGTGCCTCAATTGATAAATAAAAGACCTAAACTTTTGTATAAAATAAACTTAAAACAAACAAAAGGAATCCGTCCGACGGGGGACACATCAAAGGGAAAACAAAATTGTTATTTTTATTTAATTCCGAGCATTTTCATATTTATCTACCTTTTAAACTTTCTCTGGACTTCTACAAATAATTCAAGACCAAAATTAGCCAAATCGGTTTAGTCGTTCTCGAGTTTTAGCGAGACTAACGAACAGCAATTCATTTTTATATATAGAGATATCACATGTTAAACCTTTAAAAAAATCTCCTGTAAAATTAGTAAGTTTTGAGATTATACACAGTTTTATTGCGAGAAGACGATATATTCCAACAAACAGCTAAATATTAAAAAGTAAAACACAAGGGCACTTTACCTCTCTACTTGCCCTCTGCTGTACTACAAACGGAGCACTTGTACACACCACACGTCGCAGACCGAGCAACCGGATTTAGGGCTTTGCTGTAATCTAGCGGAACCCTATTGTTTGCAGCGTTTATGTACACGAGTGAATATTAACACAGAGACCGGGCTTACTCATCGAAAGCGCATATTGCACCTTTAGAATTGAAGTTGCTTAACCCGCAAAATTATAATTTGCGTAATTACTGGTGGTAGGATCTCTTGTGAATCCGCACGGGTAGGTACCACTGCCCTGCCTATTTCTGCCGTGAAGCAGTAATGCGTTTCGGTTTGAAGGGTGGGCCAGCCGTTGTAACTATACTTGAGACCTTAGAGCTTATATCTCAAAGTGGGTGGCGTATTTACGTTGTAGATGTTTATGGGTTCCAGTAACCACTTAACATCAGGTGGGCTGTGAGCTCGTCCATCCAATTAAGCAATAAAAAAAAGCTTAACTTAAAATTCTTGTTTTTAGCAAATGCCAAAAATTTAATTGAAGAATTTCAGTTTCGTTTTTAATGCTTTAAGCCTTAAAGCGCATACCTTAAAGCTTAAAATATGCGCTTGATTTAAAAGAGACGGAAAGTGTACATTGTCCTTTTCTAAACTAAAATTTAAAGTTCATTTTTAATTTTATAAACAGATTGAATACATTTTTATAAGTCGATCAAAGAATAAAACTTATTTTCTTAAAATTTTCAGTTAAGCCACTTTCAATTCTAAAGCTGAGATAAACTGATTTATGGGTATTAATGCGATTAACAAACGTTTTTTGGTTTAACTGAAAACTGTTTCCAATAAATTATTGATGTTGACTCATGGTCAGAGTCTGTTTTTTGACGATATTGATGATGGTCATGAGAGATTTTCAGGATTCACAAATGTATATTTTTTTTATAGCTTAGATGGTTGGATGAGCTCACAGTCCACCTGGTCTCTAGCGGTTACTGGAGCCCATAGACATCTACGACATAAAATTTGCCACCCACCTTGAGATATAAGTTCTAAGATCTCAAGTATAGTTACAACGGTTGCCTCACCCTTCTAGCCGAAACGCATTACTGCTTCACGGCAGAAATAAGCAGGACGGTGGTACCTACCCGCGCGGACTCACAAGAGGTCCTACCACCAGTACAAAAGTTAACATGAACGACGGCAACCATTCACCATCAGTTGGGCCGTATGATTCTTTGCCTATGAAAGCAAAAAAAATAACATGAAGACCTTCTCCCGATACTCCAATTACGTACGTTGGAAGTTGGTTACGTTGGTTACGTTGCGACGTACCTTGACTTGAGGGTTCGTTTACTCCACTCCGGTTACGAAAATTTTCCAAGGACGTTTGAGCGGAGTTTATTTTTACGACTAAGCATACCAAAACGCGCGTTGGAATTTGAGTCGAGTCGAGTTAAGCTCGTGTGAACGACTAAAGATACGGGGGTTAGACTCATAATTGGTTAATTATTTAGTAGTCAAATAAAATAATTGTTATTTTGTAATATCAACTCTCCCACGAAAAAGTACCCCTGTCTATAAAATTACAAAAGCCTACCACGTTCGTTCCACGTTCCGTTTCACGTGTGGCTGGCTCTAAACTTTTTAGGCTGTGACATTTTTATTTTAAGCACTCTGACAGTGGTAGTCAAGTTTTTTTTTTTTAACACATTCTGGAATCACGTACGAACATGGAACGTGGTAGTTTAGTAGATCTGCGACAGACGCGCTCTATGACGGATTGTGTGAAATGATATTTAGTTTTATGGTTCATTTGTATGTTAGTTTGGACCCGCCAAATTATAATTTGCGTAATTACTAGTGGAAGGACCTGTTGTGAGTCCGCACGGGTAGGTATCACCACCCTGCCTATTTCTGCCGTGAAGCAGTTACGCGTTTCGGTTTGAAGGGTGGGGCAGCCGTTGTAGCTATACTGAGACATTAGAACTTATATCTCAAGGTGGGTGGCGCATTTACGTTGTAGATGTCTATGAGCTCCAGTAATCACTTAACACCAGGTGGGCTGTGAGCTTGTCCACCCATCTAAGAAAGAAAAAAATAATAATTGATTAACGAAAATGAAGGCCAATGTCGTTGGCCAATAATTAGGCCAACATAAACTCCAATCCAATAACACATCACCGAAAATGGTTCGAGACTTCAACGTTAATGCACAACCGACATTAAAGATAAGTCGAGCGGTAGGCAGCGGCTTGGCTCTGCCCCTGGCATTGCTGAAGTCCATGGGCGACGGTAACCACTCACCATCAGGTGGGCCGTATGCTCGTCTGCCTACAAGGGCAATAAAAAAAAAAGTCGAATTTTTGCTTGTAATTGTAATAAAAAAACATGTATTGTATTCTTCAAATCGGTACACAATACCTTTTTTTTGCTATTGTTTACAGACGAACATCCGTGCCACCTGACGTAAGTAGTTGCTTCTGCTTAGGGACATCAGAAATGCCAGGGGTCCTGCCAAACCACAGCCTATTGCTGAGGACTCTACGCAAACTTCCTTTGATGTACCTACACGTGCTATTTATCTGGATCAATGTGTTTTAACACTTGCAAACTGTAAAGTATACGTAACGTCGAATAATTATCTAATTAACATTGCTTATTAAACACAGATATAAAAAAATATACTATCAGCATAAAATCAAAACATGCATGTACCATAACGGTGGTAGCGGCTTTGCCTCTGGAATTGTCGACGGTTATGAGCGACGGTAACCATTCCCCATCAGGTGGGCCGTATGCTCGTTGGCCTACAAGGGCTTAAAAAACAAAGCGATTAAAAGTAAGGGTATCTTCCTCAGATGTCCATTGGGTAAATGCGCGCATTGTGAAAGAACATGAGGCTATGTTTATAGTATTCCTATGTATGTCTCTTAAGTCAAATTCGAAAACAGGAAAAGAATGACGCTTCTGATACAAGCGTATCAGCATTCCAGCTGCATCCGATCCCAGAGTCTTCACAAGTAAATTTTATGTTTTTATCACAGATGTGGAATCGCACTGGATGAGACATAAATCTGATCTTATAAAATTTGTGCAAATTCAAGAAAACCGTACTGTTTTATGTAATGTAATTTATATTGTAATATACTAATTATGTCCATTGGGAACAGCTTAACCTAGAAATTTTGTATAGCAATCAATACACTCAGAGCATGTAGGTGTTTTGGCCACGCCTCTAAGACTTACTGGCCTAACAAACTTTCTTTTGTTATAGTTCATCCAAACTAAATAAACCTCAGCTTGATGAATAATTCTAACATTCAAATGCATTACCGTGTCTCAATAGATATACATACGTAAAACGATACGTGAGTTTACGACGTCAGTACTTGAGGTCATAAAGAAAAATACTCTCGTTGGGTCCTCGTGTCCCTTTGCGGAGGCACGGATCGGGCCTCGGGGCAATCGCCTCTGCCCGGGCATGGACTCCCTCTCTGACGAGGCAGGGCCGATGAGGTTGCTGGTACGATTCCAGAGTGGGTCGAGTTTGGAGTTTATTTATGTGGGTTGAATTGCGAATTTGGCGTGTTGATTGTCTTGCTCTTCTCTTTTTACTTTCTTTCTCCTTTTCTTCTTCTTACTTCTTCTTCTTCTGTCTTCTTTCTTCTCATGGGGGCGTTCAGTAATGCAGAGGTGTGGTGACCTCTCCTCTCCTTCCTTTTGTATATATATTAATTAATTTATGCGCACCTGCCCAAACATTTTGGGTACGGTGGTCATAATTTTCGTCATTATACATTATATTATATTAAATTAATTACATTAATAGAGAAATATACACGTGATGTACTCATATTTGACGGTGATAAACGACTCTTGAATCTCTAATTTAACCAATACTAACCTGATCTCGCAAGAAGTCCCGATTTGATTTAGGTAGGCAGTGGCTTGGCTCTGCCCCTGGCATTGCTGAAGTCCATGGGCGACGGTAACCACTCACCATCAGGTGGGCCGTATGCTCGTCTGCCTACAAGGGCAATAAAAAAAATCCATCTACTTCGTTAATACTTCTTACAAATAACTTCTACGGTGAAGTAATTAATACCTAACATTATGTAATAGAAATTAAATTCGCCAGACTTGTAATATGCGTGATTATTTAACAATTTAAATACGTACGGGAAATTTCAAGGTATTTTTTTATTATTATTGCATAGATGGTTGGATGAGCTCATAGCCCACCCGTTGTTAAGTGGTTAATGCCGCCACCCACCTTGAGATATGAGTTCTATGAGGTCTCAATATAGCTACGGCAGTAGGTGTCGGCATTGAGGATGTGACGATCTGTGTAAATCCGCTTAAGCAATAATTAACCTTATTTAAAACCGGGGGGTAATAAAGGGTTATTGCGTGTAACTACGCAGGCTATGTTCGCATTTCTCCTAATTCGTAGTCAGACTAACTATGTATTGTTGTCTAATATATATTTGATATATCTCTAATCTATACTAATATATAGATCTACAGTGGTTTTACGGATGTTCCGTTATAACTACTGAACCATGCATCCGATTGACTTGAAAGTTGGTATCTACGTAGAAAATACATGTACTTAATGGATATGCTAATATTTATATGAGTGTTGGACTCCCTACACCAGTTGCGGGGGCGTAAATAAAATAAAAATAACAATTTTGTTTTCCCTTTGATGTGTCCCCCGTCGGACGGATTCCTTTTGTTTGTTTTAAGTTTATTTTATACAAATGTTTAGGTCTTTTATTTATCAATTGAGGCACTACGAAGTCTGCCGCGTCAGCTAGTATCTAATATGTATCTAATTGACTATCTTCTGCGATAAGTCCTTCCTTAAATCTTAAAAAAAATGACAAAGTAAATGGTAATTTGTTTTCGCCACAACGAAAAAAAATACCTCATCTAGTATTTTAATGTTACGATATCAGAAACTTTTTTTCATTAGAAAACTGTTCTTTGTTCCGTGAGCCTTAAAGTCGGTATTCCTTTGTACCGTAATTTCTGTATTGAGAGCCGCGGGAGAACTGAAATATTGAATTACATTATCCTTTCCTCTGTCAGGTCAATTTCATGTTTCACCGTCGGGAAATGCAACGCTAACGTAAAATGTACTGAAATGAACTCCTCAGAAATGAATGGGAAATTCATTTTCGTACCACAGGTTACATTGTTAACAAAGAGAGAGAGAGAGAGAGAGAGAGAGAGAGGGTGAGAGAGAGAGAGAGGGTGAGAGAGAGAGAGAGAGAGAGTATTGTTTATTGTACACCAAAAAACAAATAAACAGTGCGATACATTAAATACGAAAAAGTACAATTGGCGGTCTTATCGCTAAAAGCGATCTCTTCCAGACAACCATTAGGTGGACAAGAATCATTTGGAAACGAACTACGCGCGGTGTACCAATCCAGTGAAATACATATACATACATACATATATGTACACAAAACAAAAAGTTTCTTCCATTTTTTTTATTGCTTACATGAGTGGACGAGCTCACAGCCCACCTGGTGTTAATTGTTTACTGTAGACAGACATCTATAACGTAAATGCGCCACGCACCTTGAGATATCAGTTCTGAGGTCTCAAGTACCTATAGTTACAACGGCTGCCCTGACCTTCAAACCGAAACGCATTACTGCTTCACGGCAGAAATAGTACTAAGTCAGTATAGTCCTAATCAAGATGAGCTCAATGAATAAAGAGGAATGATCGTGATGCCTATTTCTGCCGTGAATGCGTCATGTGATATACTATTGAGACCTAGAACTCATGTCTCAAGCTGGGTGGTGGAGTTTGATAGACCGTAGAATGTCATGCACCTCACCCGGGTTCTATCCTTAGGTGGGCAGCTTGGTCATTCTATGGGACAGGCGTGAGGATTACCCTCACACTGTTCTGCCCACATTTCTTCAATGGTAGTCTCCACAGAGGCACTGGAATCCGACGTGCATCTATACAAAATAGAAATCTCTGATTAAGTACATTAACAAAACATTGAGAAGCTTCAAGTCACGGGCCTCGCATCGAGATGCATATTATAAAATCAGATCTTGCTCCAAACTTGTTCAATTATTAATTAAACATTTTTAATATCATCTTCCAAACTAAATATTATAGTGACTATTTTTTAAATAATTTATTTGAAAACACATTAGAACTGTACAGTTACAAGATTATACACACCAAATCTATCATGTACAAATAAAAAAAAAAGGTAGATTAATAAAGTAAAAGAGTATGGATATTAATAACTGTAGCGTCAATAGATATGCCGTATTAGACTTTTGAATTTCTTTTGGACTTGAGAACTGTATTCGGTTAAATTAAAAGATCGTTATTTTTTGAGATACCAGTTGCCGTGTGTGTGTATTTTGAATTAGCAATCTTACAGTTTTATAGGATAGTGGGGTAAGGGAACAATATTCTTATCCAATAGCAACCGCACTCGTTTCTAGCGTCATACACAGCTCGATTATAATTGGTCGCGAAAATATACAATAATACCAATATAAAAATGCTAATAACAAAATACAGATACAATTATTTCACGGATCGACATCCTCAGCATTGTAGAGTCGTGAACAATAACATAAATTGACATAAACTGATGATGATGATGATATATTATTATATTTATCCCTAACGGGAAAGGCAAAGGACTTTAGTCCATACAGCCAGGTCTTGTTCTTGGTAATAATTGGAGAATTTTTGTAGTTTTAAAGGATGACATAACTGATTTGTTTGATAATTAGCACGTCATTTATAATAATAATAATAAAATGTTTATCGTTCTATTCAAGAATCCTACTGGTGCTAAGAGTATAACGAATAGAGTTTCGCAATTCAATAAACAGATAATACGCTACTAAACAAAATTTTCTTATTACGTTACAATAAGTAAATACACGCTTTATAAGCAACGTAGGCAGTTTTGTGGCGTCACCGACGCGACGCATTGTTCTAAAAACATCCGCAAAATTTCCCGGCAAACTAATTACTCAGCGAGGCATGCTTCGTTCGTCGCAACAAAGAAAAATACACACAGAAGTCTCAAATTATATTCGTTTTAGCGTTTTGCGAATTTAATTATGTTGAAGAAAACAAAATATACGTAGTACTACTCAATAAAGTAGCCGTTGTTATTAGTTACGTCAAGCTCCACTTTAATTAGTGATAATTCAAAACATCGTTTAAATTATCGCACGCAAAAATCTTCTTTAATGGATTAAATCACCATCCATTGGTTTAAGTACATACAGTCAAGAACGCACCGTTTCTATGAGCCACCTTCCGAATCTTCAACCGGTATTCCCAATAGTGAGTTGCGGGCGCGGAAGGCCCATTCTCGGCGGTCCGTGCTCGAGTCGTGGTCGAGGCGGTTGGCTAACGCCACGTGGGGTCTATGGACCATCGAGACGGTTTACCCGGTCTTTGATGATTGGGTGAATCGTAGCGGAGGACGCCTCACCTTCCGTCTGGTGCAGGTGCTGACTGGGCACGGATGCTTCGGGAAGTACCTGCACCGGATAGGAGCTGAGCCGATGACGAGGTGCCACCATTGTGGACACGACCTGCACACGGCGGAGCATACGCTCGCTGTCTGCCCCGCTTGGGAGGTGCAGCGTCGTGTCCTTGTCGCCAAGATAGGCGCGGACTTGTCGCTGTCTGGCGTCGTGGCATCGATGCTTGGTGGCGACGAGTCCTGGAAGGCTATGCTCGACCCTCTATCTTGCACTACCATTTCCATACATCTCCTGTCCTGTCATGTCACATGCATCTCCTTTCTATGCATCACATGTCCATGCCACGCTAACCGTCCGCTCATTGACGTTTACAAAAAAAGAGATAATTGGCAAGCAAAGGTACATAGCCTTCTGGTTCATAGGCCTTCTGTTGAGGAATTGCTTGTGTCGTTAAACTGGTGATGTGACCTCGGCTCGAAATTCGCCTTGTTTACCTATTAGCGGCAGAAATTACGTTTGGAACTCGCCTCGGCGCGGTTTCACTGGATCGCCCTTTGTAGAACTGAGACTGCGACGTAATGATTTTTTTTCTGGTCTTTGGTTCGCTGTAATATCTCAGATAATGAACGAGAATTATACTATACCGAAACTGTATTTTCGATTTAATTAAATAATATTGATGTCTTTGTTCAGCGCGGATGAGTGTTTTTTTTTTTTTTTTTTATTGCCCTTTTAGGCAGATGAGCATACGGCCCACCTGATGGTGAGTGGTTACCGTCGCCCATGGACTTCAGCAATACCAGGGGCAGAGCCAAGTCGCTGCCTACTACATACCTGATTGGATATAATAAATATATCAAGGGGTGAAACGCTACACGGCTTAAGCGACATTTCGCTTTATACGCGAACTTTGTCTTTGTAATTAAAGGTCGGTTTTATTTTGTATTAGCATCAAAATTCGACGGTTTTAATTGAATTTCAATGAAGTTTACTCCATTAAAATCGTTGAAGAAGTTTTTTATTACGATATTTTTTCCGAACCTTAAACTTTAAATGACTTGAAAAAGTGTCCCTTAAATTTCACCGCTCACTGCTCGATATGTATTTTACAGCATAGTAGGAAAGATACTCCAAATGCAATACAATTACTAATATTATCACCATTCCTCTCTTCGTCGCCCGATGAATCCAAAATAACCCCTTGAGGTTACTAGAATAGGTAGAAGAAAAAAATAACTTCGGACTGGGTTAAGTTTTATTGGTAAGGGCGTCTTGTGACTTTGCAAGGGTAGGTACTACCACACCGCCTGTTTCTGCCGCGAAGTAATTATAGGTTTCGGCTTCTAGGGTGGGACTACCGTCATCCAATGCAAGCATATTAGAAGTTAACTTCATGTTTCAAGGTTGGTGGCAGTATCTTCTGCCTTTTTTTATTTTTTTTATTTCTTAGATAGGTGGACGAGCTCACAGCCCACCTTGTGTTAAGTGGTTACTGGAGCTCATAGACATCCACAACGTAAATGCGCCACCCACCTTGAGATATAAGTTATAAGGTCTCAAGTATAGTTACAACGGCTGCCCCACCCTTCAAACCGAAACGCATTACTGCTTCACGGCAGAAATAGGCAGGGCGGTGGTACCCACCCGCGCGGACTCTCAAGAGGTCCTACCACCAGTAATTATGCAAATTATAATTTTGCGGGTTTCATTTTTATTGCCTTTATACTACATCACAAATTTACGCAGAAATCGAGAATGAAAATAAAAACTAAAGTATATAAGAAAAGCTCACTCGCGACTCAATCGCCCGCAGCGTAAGTATATAGGATCTCTAAATTGTTCGTTAATTATTAATATCAAACACAACAAGCTCCATCTCATTCCGCAGCCTCTCCTGAGGTTAATGCCATACTTAATCTTCGAGCGAAGGAAAAGTTTTGTTAATAAATTTTAAGGAGTGTGTAGTGAAACTCTCCGAATTAGCTCCCGTAAAGCTCGTAGAATTAAGTCCGTGATATTTTATGAGTAATGCGAGCTTATTCATAACAGTATTATTTTATTTGAAAAAAGAAAAAAAACAAAGGCTATCTTTTTTTTTATTCTTGTTATATCTCGCACGTTTTGAGGCAATCAACGTTGTCTAAGTGATTCTAACAATTATGCCCTTTTCATTCGTTATAGCCTAAAGATAAGAGGGTCGGTGTACTCTTGACTAGCGACTCTGCCGGTGCTCAAATTCCTTAGGTAGGTACCATTTCAGCTTAAGAAATACGCACTTAATACACAGTCACGAATGTCAAGTCCTCTCCTTGAGATTTTATTTAGTTTTATCTATTTTTGTTAGTTTTCTTCAATGTGCAGACACACTGGATTCTACTGTTTCATTATATAATGTATTGACTTCCCTCACATACATCACTTGACATAGCATACAATTACAAGGCAGTCGTGTGTCATTAGTATGTTATTGGTTACATGAACTTTTATTTAGAAGTAATCACATTGATCAGGCAAGAAATAAAAAATACATTTAAAATTCACCTAAATCACTTAACAATACTTTATTCAAATTATAAATTACCTAAAAAGTATAATATAATAAAACGTGTGTTGCATATCGGCACGCTGCTACTATTTACTTAACTTATTATTGGTAAAAAAATGCTTAGACGATATTCAAGCAGCCATTGTCGCGCCTTACATACATTTTTTTTAAGATTGACGGTTTACTGGTGGCTCGGAGGCCTTTCTAGTTTCACAAGGACAGGTGGGCGAGCAAGGGCTAAGCCAGAAGGGGCGGGATTTGCTAACAGCTGCCCGAGCGCCTCCAAGGGAGACCTAACAACTCAAGAGTAGGTGCTTCGTGAATGAATCTACTACCGAATCGCAATCGCGACCCACTGAGAAGATCCGGCGAGAAACTCAGCGGGCTGATGCATGGGTTAGGTTGCACGTCGAACTCTTTGCCGAGTTCGACGAGTACCTACGGTTACCGGGGTCTCTACTCCTAGTGTTAGAGCCAAAAGCGTCTAATGCAAGGGTTATTGGATCTGATGGATCCGTAAGGACGATCTGATACATTCTGACTTGAGTAACCTAATATGGTGGACCTCTGTTGTATTTGTTTGACCCTTGGAATTAACGGAATTATTTGGAAAAATAAGTTTTAATTACTGTCATCATGGAAGACAATAATAATAACGAAGGGAATGACGTCTGACGTCACCCCTGACGTCATCATTTTAAAAACAAAATGGCGCCAGTCTCTGTCATGCATAAAGCAGGCAATATAACAATTGCGCATCACATTTATTGTTAATGAACGAAACATTGAGTATACTATCTTGATTACTGAATTCTGGCGGTCGTGCGAATGAGAGTCCTACCTCATGTCGCAAAACGGATATTGCGGCTTACCTACTGATGTCTGTGGGCCACAAAAATGAATACCAGAAGGGCCGTGAACTCGTCCAGGCGTCTGGTTCAATAAAATTGAAGTATACAACCGAATATCCCAACGAAACACATTAGTTTAGCGCCGTAATACGATCTATTCCCGAAGGCCTGGTTTATTGAAATAATATATTACAGTAATTTCAGGCCGCACTCCGGGGACCATGTGTTCGGAATTTAAAATAAAAACGTACGAAAAAAAATTCATTTTTTATTTCTATAAACTTCCTTTAATTATTATTTGATGACTTAAGCTATTCATGCCATTTCCCTCTTTGAATTAAGTTTTAAAAAGAGGCCTTATCTTTAGCGCAACGGATTATCTATGGTATTGCTGACATTTACGAGTGGTGATGGCTACTTCTACGTTCTGGTAGGTCAAACTACTACGGGACATACAAATAGTAATGTGGGGGTATACTTCCGAGAAGGTGGTTTGATATTGTTCGGTACCCAGCGACGGTCCGAATGTTGTGACAAAGAGAGAGAGAAAGAGTATTCTTTATTTATTTATTTATAACTTTGTATACTAGACAGTAGAAAGGTGGACTTAATGCCATAGGCATTCTCTGAAGTCTACCTTAGGGGGGTGCAGAGATGAACCTTGGTAGGTGTGGTGTGATAGTGATATTACTTAAACATATGTGTATATATAACATACATAATATTTATAGGTACAGATACTCGTACTTAAATAAATACGTCATATACATAAATATATACATATAAAAATATATATAAATAAATATTATCAATTAGATGACTCTGCTAACTCTGAGAAACAGTGTTGTACACCACCTTTATTGTACACTAAAAAATAAACAAACAATGCGATACATTAAATACCAAAAAAAGTACATTTGGCGGTCTTATCGCTAAGAGTGATCTCTTCCAGACAACCACAGGTGGACAAGAACGTTGTTGTTCGGAACTTGTATATATAATAATACGTAAGTGAGAATCAGGCATCTCTCAAATATAATGTGCTGTATGATAACTACCGCCACAATAAGTAGGTGGTCAGTACCGATTCATAATTATACAATTTCTCATCATTGGAAAACTAAACTAGAATGTTACGTTTATGCATATGAGTGCATGTTCATTTGCATACTGATGCTTAGAACAGCAGAAACACGACTGAACTTAAAATAATCCAGACAATACAAGGGTTCTGGGCTACGTTCTTTTGTAATATTATGTACTAGCGACCCGCCTTCGATTCGCTTCGGAAACATTAAATTGTATTAATGATAGGCGAAGCCCGGCATGTTGTGCGCGGTACGACAATAAATGCGGGTGACGCCGCGTTGCGAAGCTAGTCTAAAAAAAGTAGCCTAAGTTACTCCATATATCATCAGCTACCTATTAGCGAAAGTCTCATCAAAATCGGTCCAGCCGTTCCAGAGATTAGCCGGAACAAACAGACAGACAGATAGACAAAAATTGTAAAAAATGTTACTTTGGTGTATGTACCGTATTTATATTCATATGCATGTAGTAAAAAGCGGTTATTTCAATACTACAAACAGACACTAATTTTATTTATATGTATAGATTGCGATTACCTGGGTGTGAAAGCAGATGGTAATGTGAAGAGCGGGCGTCTTAAAAGACTGCTTGGAAGAGGATATGTAGGACTGCTGGGTATAAGGTGTGAGGGCAGAGATGATGTATGATAAGCCTGAATGGTAACAGAAGACATGCTGTGCCGACCACACCAAGTGTGGGATAAAGGAAAGTAGAAATATAAGAATCAATCACATGACTCATTATGTTATCAAAGCGATAGTATTGTTTGATTTAATATCACGACGCACAGATTATATTGAAATAACATAATTGTAATAACGACACAGTAAATAATGTCAAACAACATTCAGTCCATAAATTAAATTTGAGGCGCTTCTTAGCGCGCATTTGTTTAAACTAGAGGTCCCCAGGAGTCGAAATTTGACTATAATTAATTGGAATTGTAAGTTTGTACACTATTATGATTGTATTTTATACTTCTATAATCACAAATTTCGCCAAGACTGCACTATAAAAAATATTAACAAAGACAAACAATATTTAATCTATTCTCAATTTGATCACAGACGTCAAGAACAAAAGTTTGACAATAAATAGTATGCATGCGTGTGTGCGTCAAATATAAGTACATGGTATGTAGTGTGTGTAATGTTTTCTTTATTGATTTAATGTATCTTTTTTGCATTATTTTAAAAAAATATTAGCATTGTGCACTTCTTCTTTAAATTTTCTATAAGCGTGGAAAGTTTTATACTCCTCCGTCCGGGCAATTTCCATAAAAAGGGATACAAAGTTTTTGCTTCACGTATTAATATATACATATTGTAATACATACATACCAAAACTATCGTCCTCAATCACATGACTGTTCAATATTATGTTTATAATATTATCTTGAATGAAATGAAATTTGAATATGTTTAATTTTAAATTTTCTACACGATGCCTAATTTTACAGTTCAGAAGTTCGAATTCAAGATAAACAACAGATCGCCTTCTCAAACTTCGCGACTTTCATAAGCGCAATATTAAATTGGAAATATTAAAGTTTCATCAAATTTTCCAGAGACAAACAGACCGTTTTAATTAGACTCGATTTTGTCACAGAACTTGGAGTGATTTTAGAAAAAAGAGCTGTTTACTATTGTTCAAGTTTTTTTTAGAGTCAAATATGTTACGATTTTGTAGGGTAAGTAATCTGGAAATCAAACAATTCTATCGAGCGAAGCGTTCTGGTTTACAGTAATAATAATAATAATTGTTCTGAATAAATAGGTAACTGTCGAAATAGAACTAATCTGATTCAAAATTTGAAATAAATTTGTATTTACAATTTTCCAAAACGTACGCCATTTTATTTTACACTAGCGGCCCGCGCCGGCTTCGCTCAGGTATTTAATAAAAAATAAAAAATAATAATACACACATAAAAAACCTTTCTATGTATTTGCATCAGGCTACGCAAAAAGAAAATTAATAAGGATACCAAATTGTTTTGAAAAATAACAATAGCCTATGTCAAGCGGGAATAGTGTAGCTTCGCAACAGTGAAAGAATTTTTCAAATCGGTTGAGTACTTTCGGAGCCCATTCAATGCAAACAAACAAACAATCAAATCATTCCTCTTATATTATTATATCTAATATTATTGTATAGATAATTTACATTACTTTAATTTACAGCTACGGATACAGGATCTTGTAACTCAGTACCTGTTTATATAGATCAGTGAATTCATTTGTGTTATTTTATCCATTTATGTTTCTTTAACAGCCCACCCCCATTAATTCGTTTGGGTCAAAATAACCGTGCTTCGTGCCAAACAATCGTTTAATATCATTACGCTGTTGTCTAAATGAAATACCGCCACAATCCCGTTGGGTATTAATTCGTTTGAACGCATAATGCGATTGGGATAAATAATCAAATAAAATGAATATTTTGAGGTATACGATAGAAAATGTCTATGCATTTGTCAGTACAAATACATAGTAGACGAGTGATCGAAATTCGACCACAATACGTGCTGCCTCTAACTTCTTTTTATGTATTTCCTCTTTGGTTTTGTGAATAAAATTTATAGAATAATATCGTTGCGCCGGTAAGAGTAACGCCATTAATCGCCGAATAGTCAAAAGAATAACGAAGGACCTAGTAGCACCTAGAATGCTCGAAAAGTACAACGCCATCTATTGTCAGATGGCGGAAACACAATACTGGAGATGTGTGGAATATTCTCGATAATTCTAGAGATGGGTATCGACTATAAAGCGTTGCAGAGATGGCACGCAGTTAGTAATTGGAACTACTCGAGGCAAAACAGCGAACGGATCACCCGAAGCGAAGCGGAAGAAGCGAATTGAGAATTTTAAAAGTGTAGTGAAGTGTTTTAAGTATTCTAAGTGTTGAATACAGTTCTTAGTTGTACTTTGGTGGAATTTTATTTATCCCGAACCACAGCGCGTAACAATATTCTATATAGACTCGTAATGTTATATTCATTAATCACGCCAAAATTCGTCAACGGTAATTAAGCAAAAAAGGAAAATAGGTTAATTCAAAACGACTATCGAAAAAAAGCCTAGTTCTGCGAGTTCTGCCTAGTTCTAAGCTTGCGAGTTCCTAAGACAGTGAACCAAATCGAAAGGGCTTCATTAATGAACGAGATATCGTTTTGTTTTTATAAAAAAACAGTTGTTGTAGCCTAAAAGAACAGACGTCCGGTGTATTCGTATCTAGCGATGCAACGGTGTTCGGATCCCGCAGGCGGGTACCAATTTTTGTAATGAAATACGTACTTAACAAATGTTCACAATTGACTTCCACGGTGAAGGAATAATCGTGTAATAAAAATCAAACCCGTAAAATTATAATTTGCGTAATTACTGGTAGTAGGACCTCTTGTGAGTCCGCACGGGTAAGTACCACCGTCCTAACTATTTCTGCCGTGAAGCAGTAATGCGTTTCGGTTTGAAGGGTGGGGCAGCCGTTGTAATCATACTGAGACCTTAGAACTTATATCTCTAGGTGGGTGGCGCATTTAAGTTGTAGATAGCTATGACCAGTAACCACTTAACACCAAGTGGGCTGTGAGCTCGTCTACTAAGCAGTAAAAAAACAAACAATAAATTAAGCAATAATTTTAATTCTACGAAACAGGATATTTGACAGGTTAATCAAAAATAAAATCCTATATTTAAAACATTCAAGCAAATTTAAGATTAATCGAAACATAACAGTCATTTAAACAACAGCAAATACTCAATTAGAAGCTATATTAATTATGCATAGCACGTAATTAAACTAATTAACCAGTATTGTGAACTCGTTAGGGCATATACAGAATATTGTGGTATTCGATTACCGGAACAACAGTTGATTCAATGTTTAGTGACGATCACTTACCTGATTGGGGATGAGAGGGTTGCCAAGGCGTTGTTCATCATAACTTTTCCATATTAATGTATTGGTACATGCCTTGGTTTGGGATAAATATAAATTCTACCGAAGTACAAATTAGCACCGTATTAACGAGCACATTAAATTTCTCAACTCACTTCTTCCGCTTCGCTTCAGGTGAACCGTTCGCTGTCTCGCTTCTCGCTTCGAGTAGTTCCAGTTACTAACTTACTTCGTAACATCCCTGCAACGCTTTTATAGTCGATATGACATTCCTAGAATTATACATTCCTCACAAGTCGAGTTTCAATATGCGTTTCCGCCATTTGACAATAGATGGCGTTGTAATTCTTGAGCGTTCTTGACTTTACTTGTTTAAATTTGAACAGGAGTCTATTTTGTATTGAATAGTCCAGACAGTAATGGTTCCTAATCCTTAGTTACTTTCTTGAGAATTTCAAATATCGCGCACGGTGTTGTTGCTCTTGTGACAAAAAAGTCAACGAAGCAAAAGTGACCTTAAATGCAACTTTATAATTAACCAAAAATACACCTTAATTTAACCCATATGCAATCGCTGCTAATGTAAACTGGTTTTAGATTTGGTCCTGTCGTAGCGTCCGAACCGATCGGATTCTAGTTAACGGCCGACCGCAGTTCAAAGTCCTGTGTTATCGCCAGGGTCACCATAAAACAGGCTTTTTAGATACTTCTCCGTTTTATTGGCGGTTGCGTACTATAAAAGCGGATTTATTTTTATCTATCATGTTTGAGGACGAATTGAATTCAATGGACAAGTCTCCGTGGAGTTTTTTTTTATCACGTGAATGTACTTTTAGTTCAATCTTTCGTTCTTTTTTTCGTGCGTTTGACACAAAATCATTTGTTTAGAGCAAGGCGATTTCATCTTTCTTCATAAGCTGATTGAAAAATTGCCGACGATTATGGTTTATGGGTTTGATGAAAAAGATAGCAAAGGCGGCAAACTCGGGTTTTTATTAAATTTTTTTACAGCTGGATGGTACATGGCAAAATGATGACCTAAAATGCACTGTCAATGAACGCAGTGGTTTCAAGTAATAGGGATGAGCTCTGCCCAGGCGACTAGACAAACTACTTTTTTTAGGTCCTGAAATTGAACGTCCCACGAGGTTTGCATGCCTGGATATATGGAACACAGCGGCCGAAAATGTTGAAGACAGGAGCTGAAGATATTAAAAGCCCACTAAACGATTTTTCTGGACTCTTGTCCGACGCTCGATCTTCACCCGAGACAGAACCCGAGCAAGGTTTGAGGGTTTCCGCAGTCAACACTACAACCAGACAAGCAGCTCTCCTCAAAGACGGCCAGCCAATGGAGTCATAGAGGTGGGCATTTCAAACATCTACACTCTCAAAGGTCACTCACTCCGTTATGTCTCAAGATAGTGACTGGACACATTGCGATGAGTAACTTAAACTCTATCTGCATTGAATGTTTCATAATTGCGTAGTTCTTGGGTTTCTTGGATATACGGTAAGTTAAAATTTTGTTGAAGCAATGGCATCGTAAATTCTGTTAATTAGTGAAATTCTTTCAAACGGCATTATCCTTTTAGTGCATTATTCTAATGTAATCGACTTCGACTTGTCTCTGGAGAGAGAAAAGGTGGAGTGCGAGTTAGTTTTATAGGTACCAGTAACAGCTAAACAACAAGGATGTGCGTTCGCTTATAAATAAAACTAACTGTCTACTAAACTGACTCCGTCCGCTTGGAATAGTTAGTTTGGCATAACGCAAAACTTTACCCCCCACCTCATTTACGTAGAAAGTGAAAATATTTTTGAACTATAGAATGTTAAGGAAGCTATTTAAACCCTTATTTTGAAATATTTTTTACTGGTGCTCCACTTGCTTAGCGTGATCTTATATAGCCTATAACCTTTCTCAATAAATGGGCTATCTAACACTGAAAGAATGTTTGAAATCGGACCAGTAGTAGTTCCTGAGATTAGCGCGTTCAAACAAACGAACTCTTCCGCTTTATAATATTAGTATAGATGTATCTGAAAATCATACGAAAATGCAATCCACAAAAAAAAAAGGTATTTTAAAATTTTCGTTTCGCGTATATTCTCGTGCAAAGTGAACGAATTGTGAAATAGACGAATTTTTACATGCCCGTACGGTGCGTGGGCGGACTTGTTAGTGCTTTTAGATTTTTTTGTTACGTTGTAGTAACGAGAGTGTTCGTGAATACTGATGAGCGCTTTGAAAAACATGTAAATAATATAACGATTTAAAATGAATTAGTAAAATGAACTAAAATTACGAAACACTCTCTGTCTTCGGAATTTTGTGCGATGTTATCCGAAAGGTGAGCTATTTTCAAAGTTTTAAGCCTTTAGCTCACCAGAAAGAGAATTTAGAATTGGTTACAAAATTCAATTCGAAAGGTACAAAAATGAGAAAAGCATCTGAAAATAGGATGCTGTAGTGTAATTTTATGATAAATTAACTGCGCCTGCGATTTCACACGCAACAAAACGTGAATTTATATTAAAATAAATAATAGTTTAAAAAAAACTAAAAAAATACGAATTTATAGAAAATCCAACTAAAACATAGAAAATAAATTTTAATAAATTTCAATTAAAAATAGTGTAAGAAAAAATTATTTTATTGTAAAAAAAGCGTGGCGTGCTTTTCAGAATATTATCAAAATAGCCCAAAATAATAAATAGCGGTTATTTAATAGAACTGACAATTCGACCTTATGTCGCAATATAGGTAGTGGCATTTTTTTTATATAAAAATTAGGCTCCAACGCTTTAGGCATTGATTATGTCAATGTCGTAAAATGCACAAAAATGACAGTTACTTAGAGAGAAAAAATCTAAAAGCAAATAAATTTGATCAGTTTTTCACACGCGAATCTGTGATTCTAAAAACAGCACAAACAAATATGTTAGATAACTACTTCAAAAATAAATATTATTAGTACATAAAAAATTACATAGAATATTTACATGCTTAAAGTATAGTAAAGTTAATAGAGTATCTATATATTAATACGTGAAGCAAAAACTTTGTATCCCTTTTTACGAAAATTGCGCGGACGGAGGAGTATGAAATTTTCTACACTTATAGAGAATATAGAGAAGAAGTGCACAATGCTAATATTTTTTAAAAATAATGCATAAAAGATACATTAAATCAATAAAGAAAACATTACACACACTACATTTTTTTTTTTTTGTCAGGAGGAAATCGCCGGACTCCCACCCTCCACTGGGGATGGAGGGTGGGGCATGTCGGAGTCAAACCGACTAAAACCTCCTGTCGCTCAACAACCAACGTCCAACCCTCGCATGAGACAGAACTCATGAAAAGGCAAGGGGAGGAGAGTGAAGCGTTTAGTGCGGAGCACATCTCTCCAATCACCCTCCCCCTCGGGACCACGGGCCAGCGATCGTCGGCGCCACGACCACCAGCCCTCTCGGTCGGCAGGTTGTCCTCAAGCCCGCCTAGATGGCGCCGGTTTGAATAGGTTATCCTACGAAATACCCCGCTGGGTCAGAACCAGACACACACTACATACCATGTATTTGACGCACACACGCATGCATAGTATTTAATGTCAAACTTTTGTTCTTGACGTCTGTGGTCAAATTGAGAATAGATTAAATATTGTTTGTCTTTATTAATATTTTTATAGTGTAGCCTTGGTGAAATTTGTGATTATAGAAGTATAAAATACAATCATAATAGTGTACAAACTTACAATTCCAATTAATTATTGCGGCACTTCTAGTTAATATTAATAGGCAATATTAGTGGCATTGACGTTGTCATGTTTAGGAGCTCGACATTTAATTTTTAAGCGGACCTGAATTTACTATTGCTTGAATATAATAGGAAAATTTTAGCAAATATAACCATTTAAAAAAATGCTTAAAGACGATTCTGTACGTAAATGCTCAAAAAAAAAGAAGTAAACTTTAATTTCAATCAAATCTATCAGATTTAAATCTATATAATCTATCTAAGATTATAAAATATAAAAATTTGATGCGGGATTGATCGTTTTGTACACATAATCTTATAAAAATTAATTGCTGTTCGTTAGTCTCGCTAAAACTCGAGAACGGCTGGACCGATTTGGCTAATTTTGGTCTTGAATTATTTGTGGAAGTCCAGAGAAGGTTTAAAACGTACCTAAATATGAAATATCTCGGAATTAAATAAAAATAACAGTTTTGTTTTTCCTTTGATGTGTCCCCCGTCGGACGGATTCCTTTCGTTTGTTTTAAGTTTATTTTACACAAAAGCTTAGGTCTTTTATTTATCGATTGAGGCACTACGAAGCTTGCCGCGTCAGCTAGTCATTAATAAAAAACAAACTGAACAATTACTGTAATAACCAAAATGTAAAAGCCAAAATACAAGCAGTGCTAGTTTTAGAAGTATACCGAAAACCATGGTCACCCCATGGATCGAAGTCTTAAGTTTTAATTGAAATGCTCGGATGGAACTGTGAAATTTTATGGCCTATTATGCTGAGCTTTATCGAACCTGGGCCCAGCTTGTGGTTTCGGCCCTAGAGTACTCAACTATCATAGTATAGAGACGACCAGTGTAGACTAACGAACCTTCAAAACTAAAGTTTGTCAATTGAATTTTGAAATTAAATTAAATTTAATTATTCAGTGTTCGAAAACTTTTTAAATATATAGCGTGTAGTTACATAAATAGTCTGTTAGAGAAACTCCATTAAAAAAAAATATATATTTTGCAAGCGAATAAATATTTTGTACATATATGAATATTATGTCAACTGCTCACATTAATACTAACTAAAACAGAACCTTTCAGATATATGAAATAAAATTTCTGGTATAATTCATGACGATTTAATTGTCAGTATCAACAAAAAAAATGTGTTGTCCACATATATTTTTAACGGTGTCCTTAAAGTCTGTCAGTTATGGTGGCCATTTACAAAGGGATTGCTAGTTCGTCTTTAATTAAATTAAATATATAGAAACATGTGGTCTAACCTTAAAATGAGTATTTGCATGATTCCAATTCATAAAAAAAATCGTTGAAAGTTTTTGGTTAACCGAAGAGAAAATCCTAAAGGCTTAGTACTTAAAAGCTACTTACTATTGCTTAAAGCAGTAAACAGTGATTAAATTATTTTTTGTTTAAACTCAAGTAAAAGCTCAGCTTTTTGTTTTGCTTAAAAGGAAGATAGTTCGGAAAGCCGATTGACTTTTTTTTGTCTTTTGAAATTTTGTTTTATTCTGTCGTAAAACAGACATAATATATGTGATCGGTAGCAGTATCCACTTTTTATTCTTCAAGGAGGTCACATACCTATAGGGAAGTTGTTTTCTCTATATTACAGGTTGTATCGAAGAAATGGGTCGATAGTAATTAAATTTACGTCTATACAGGGTGTGTCATAGCCGAAACTAGAAAAGCTATTTCTTCAACGTGAACTAAAAATGATACAGTTTTATTAACATCTAGAAACAATTTAGTACCATGTTATTTCTATGTGAATCAAGCGATTATCAAATTTTTCTTTCAGTTACATATCTGTTGAAGAATCTGAATGTAATCAAAATATTTCTTGGAAAAAAATCACTCATTTACAGCTTTGCACAACAATCCCAAAGACAGAAGAGAAATTGAAATACATAAATAGGTCTTGCGGTGTCGAAGGCTAAGAAGCATGAATACGTGTGGTTTTTATATCTTCACAGTTAAGTCGTGGTGTTAGGTAAAATAGTTAGCAGATGAGGCCTTTGTTCTCTCGGGACGGTCGATACTCCGCTTTAGTTGATTCCGGCTTTTTTACTTGGCGTACAAAAAATAATAATTGTGAAACGATTTGAAAAATCCAATTGGGTTATATACGCTATAATATATCTCTAAAATACTACACCATATAATGTAACTTGAATGTGGTAAATTTTTTTTATTGCCCTTGTAGGCAGACGAGCACACGGCCCACCTGATACTGAGTGGTTATGGCCCATGGACTTCAGCAATCCCAGGGGCAAAGCCAAGCCGCTGTACCGCTTAATACTCTCTACAAGCCTCGTTTGAAGAAGGACAGGAATTTCAGACGGCTACGTTTAAATTATAGACACATGTGTTTTATTTTATTTCCTTGCATATTTTTTCCGACAATTAAGTTATATTTATGTTATATTTGACAGATACTATATATAACGCTTCTACACAATAGATTTATAGTGAATAGGCAAGTACTCGCATACAATTCAACGTATCATCGTATGACGCCTACGCTATGGCTTGTTTGTATCAGCGAGTGACGGCCATTATTATTGTTGATTAGTTTCATGTAAGTGCGTGTTATTGTTATTATTGTTCATTGCGCTTTGTTTTTTATTTATTTATTGCTTAGTTAGGTGGACGAGCTCACAGCCCATCTGGTGTTAAGTGGTTACTGGAGCCCGTAGACATCTACAACGCCAATGCGCCACCCACCTTGAGATATAAGTTCTAAGGTCTCAAGTATGGTTACAATGGCTGCCCCACCCTTCAAATCGAAACGCATTACTGCTTCACGGCGGAAATAGGCGGGGTCGTGGTACCTACCCGCGTGGACTCACAAGAGGTCCTACCACCAGTAAAAATTGTAAAATTGATCTGATCAATTCAAGTAATAAAACTCGCCATTCTTTATCTTTTTATCTTCCCTGCACGTCGCGTCAGATCTGTTTAGTGTGTTAAACCCAAAACAATAAACTTCCAAAACAACCACTTCAGATTAATTAATTACCCATAGAAGCTCTTGTCACAGTATTATTTTACAGTCGTCACACGATTCAGTTGAGTGTCGTTTGATAACGTAAAGCTCCACAAAACGCTTAAATATTCCACGGCCGGAATCAAACTTTCCTATAAGTAGGTGGAAACTTCAATCTCGGAAGTTTTAATTGAAGCCCCCGAGTCTAGTCTCCGGGCTGTGGTATTGTTTGCCTGCATTATGATAATAATTATAATTGTATTCCGCGCAGGCCTGAGGTTCTGTGCAAGCGGTGCAAGCGGCAAATCTACATCTTAATATATATAATTCTTTTGTCTGTGTGTATTTTTTTGTTCACGATTGATTTCCACGGTGAAGGAATAACATCTATACCTATATATATAAAAATGAATTGCTGTTCGTTAGTCTCGCTAAAACTCGGAAACGGCTGGACCGATTTGGCTAATTTTAGTCTTAAATTATTTGTCGAAGTCCAGAAAAGGTTTAAAAGGTAAATAAATATCAAAATGCTCCGAAGTAAATAAAAATAACAATTTTGTTTTCCCTTTGATTTGGCCCCCTTCAGGCGGATTCCTTTTGTTTGTTTTTAGTTTATTTTATACAAAAGTTTAGGTACTTTATTTATCGATTGAGGCACTACGAAGTCTGCCGGATCAGCTAGTCGTGTAATAAAAATCAAATCCGCAAACATATAATTTGCGTAATTACAGGTGGCAGGACCTCTTGTGAGTCCGCACGGGTAGGTACCAACACCCTGCCTATTTCTGCCCTGAAGCAGTAATGCGTTTCGGTTTGAAGGGTGGGGCAGCCGTTGTAACTATACTGAGACCTTAGAATTTATATCTCAAGATGGGTGGCGCGTTGACGTTGTACCTATATGTCTATGGGCTCCAGTAACCACTTAACACCAGGTGCGCTGTGAGCTCGTCCACCCATCTCAGCAATAAAAAAAGTATTATTAGTGAATTTCTCCTAAGCGGCTGGACCGATTTTGATGAATTTTTGTTTGTTTGTGTATTCCAGTGAATTCCTATAGATCGCCCCATAATCTTCCTTGGGGAAGGTTATCTCTTATAGGATTCGGAACCGGGCGAAAGCCCTCTTCCGACCCTCGGCGGTGACGTATCGATGCGGAGAAGTATGAGCTTTCTCTCCCTCCTTACACCACCTTCTTCTCTGAGATGGTGAGCTCGCAATAGTCCTGCTCTAATGGCCACGGTAAAAAAGCATTTTCCTGCTCACAAAAAAACTCCTAATTAATTTTAAACCAATCATGACCAGAGGCTCAGAGACTCACCCAGAGACTCAACCAGAGAATCATGTATACCAGTAAAAAAATCGTTTCCTTCTATTATATCTATTACTTAAAATTTTAAATTCGCTCCTACTTAAAAATAGGCGGTCACGAATGAGTATAAGCATCAGAATCATCAGAAGCAGAATCAAGTCCACAGCACCTCAGAGCTGCACCTTTTAAGCTTAATCCCGACAATTTGTCGTCCAATACAAACGAGAGAGTATTGTCATAACGATTTCTCAGAAACCTTGTACATTGCTCGGTGCACCTTATTACACGAGAAACTGTTTAGTGCAAAGATATAGATTTAGTGTTATAGAAGTACCATTTTAACTTGGTCCTTTTCTATATTAATATAAAAAAGGGTGCATCTGATGATGAGTTACTATCGTCGCCTATAGAAACGGCTAAGCCGCTATATACAGTGCTGTGACCTCTTTTTAAATCTCATTTGAACAAAGGCATATTTTCTATCTCAGAATACCCCGTGGAAAATAGTTAGTTGCATTTTGCTACGAGCCAAAAATGATCTCTCGAAGTGCATTGTAGATGCATCCTATTGGTACAAAGTTTTATTTTATTTTATTTTTAATTGCTTAGGTGTGTGGACGAGCTCACACCCACCTGGTGTTAGATGGTTACCGGAGCCTTGCGGCCGAAACGCATTACTGCTTCACGACAGAAACGGGCAGGGTGATGGTACTTATCCGTGCGGTCTCACAAGACGTCCTACCACCAGTAAAAGTATGGGGTTCCCATCCAAGTAGTAGGGATTCAATGGAATAGGATAGGGTTAGGATACTATGTTTATCGAATGCCGTTAGAGCGTATTATGAACAACAACAAGTAGGGCTCTAAACGTGCTTTATTTTACCCCGAAGCAATCATAAGGTCCACTATAACTTGGAAACGCCAGCATTTACGCTGTGTATGACTTTTCATAATTTTCCAAAAGCGATTTCGTTTTATAACCCATCTTTTAAATTTATATGCGTGTTAAAAGCCTTTACTTCAATCTGGCGTGAAAATCCAGGCTCTTTCTATTCTGCACAGAGCGTGCGCAGTACCATCTAAGCTCTTTAGCGGCATCCACGTACTGCGTACCTGCTTATAGCACGCCCGTCAATTTTATATCTAGGAAATTCTGTCATGCACATTCCCAGTGCGAGACTGCGCCTTGCCTTATTGCTTTGTTCAATTACGTGTTTTGTTTAGTTAAAATTGTAGTTTGCAAAAAAGCATTACAATGCTTCCTGACCCTTAAGCATTGAAGTTCACACTAGAAACTTCGGTTCATCAATACATTTCAATTAGAACTGGACTTTGGTTTGAATCAGCCGAAATTTCGTGCAGTGAAACTAAGCGAAGTTAGTTAATTGGTTTGTAATAGTGTTGCAGTGTATCGATAGTTTTATCGATTTTCGTTGGTTGTCTTGAATATTAATCGAGCGATTTTTGTTGTTAAATAGAAGCCATCAGTTGATATGATAGGAAATGGTTACACAGGCAGTGCCTAGGGCTTTGGAATTCTATTTGTCATTGAAAAAGAATGGTTGAAATTAATAAATCATAGTTTAAAAAAACTAACAAAATACGCTTTTACAGAAAATCCAACTAAAGAATTGAAAATAAATTTGAATTAAAAATAGTGTAAGAAAAAATGATTTTATTGTAAAAAAGCTTGGGGTGCTTTTCAGGATATTATCAAAATAACCCTTCTACTCATATCAGTTCATAAAATATTTATAGCTACTGGTACCAATAGACCTAAAGCCAAAAGCATGTGATTACCTCCATTAACCTTGAGATATAAGGTCGAAATTACAATTATATAGTTCATCTGACCCAACATTCAAACTGGAACGTATAACTGCTTCACAACACAAGATACAAGTATTCAATCGAAAGCCTAAATGTAAATTATATAAAAAAATACACACTATAAACCTTACCTTAACTGCGTATTCAAGCAAATAACATAAATAAACTTTAAAAATATAATATTTACTATGAGCAATGTTGGAACGTGAATCAATCGTATTAAACAAAATAAACGATGTCCGAAATTAGGTAATTGATTCCGAATAGTGATGCGATGTATCGACAATTATACCGAAGCGATTCGGGACTCAATTTTAAGCCGATGTCGTGTTTATCGGCTGTTCATTATAAAATAATTGTATTGTAAACGAATCATATTGAATATTGCATTGATTGTTGGATGGTTTTATTCAGTTATTAACAATGCGTACACATTTAAACATTTAAGACCGTAATTTTCATATTCTATCTAAATAAAAATGAATGCTTGTTACTGTGTTTGTCTCGTACATGTTAGATAACCATTCATCCGACATTGATGAAGCGTGGCGCAGTTAGTATTGTGTATTTCGGAGAAAGCTTTTTTATAGTTTTTTTTTATTGCTTAGATGGGTGGACGAGCTCACAGCCCACCTGGTGTTAAGTGGTTACTGGACTGTTACTGATGGTAATGGTAGCCATTAATCACATTTTTTATAACCTGTTGACACTGGTCAGTAAATTAGAGCGAAATTATAAAATTGCATTGTCATCAGTTTTTGATACATACGTAAATTTTCACCTTAATCTGAGATTTGAAGAAAGTAAAAATTAAGTCTAAGTATTCCGTTACTTACAAAGAAATATGCGTCTATCGTCTATACCAAGCTACTAAAAGCGTGTCAAAAAATCAGGACATTCCTAAAAGTATGGTCGTATTAGATACAATACGGTTTTGTCTCTCACAATAAAAAATGTGGGAGTCAAAGCCGAGTTTTGGTCTATATTTTTATTGCGTTAGGGTTAGTCCATAGACATCATATTGTGAGATTAAGTCGAAGTCTCAACTGTATTGAATAACGGCTTCCCTACAAAGCGGAATGCACGAATGCTTGGCGGCAGAAATACGCAAGATTTTATTACCTACCCATGCCGGCTTATAATACTATCATCAAATTTATATACATACGATTTTGATATTTACAGAATAATATTCCCTTATCGTGTAAAATGTTTGTATTCAAGTAGTTATTACGTTAAAAAACTAGTATCTACCCGCAAAATTTAAATTTAGGCAAATACGCTTCTCTTCACGCGATCATATCTCTTCGATTCTCGATCAATTATCGATTCTCAAATACAATTTGTCGATATCGATAAAATCAGCCATCACTGTCCTTTCGAGTACGTCGCCAACGTAGCCGTGGTCGAAATTAAATGACCTGACATTTAACTTAATTGATGTAACGACTTCGGTGAGTTTATTTAGCGGAGAAATTTAAATTATTTTAAAATTTCCTCACGTTTCCGAGATATCAAACGAGCAAGGAAAATATAGAATTTCTCAGTTATCGTTGTTAATTGTTAACGCGTCGCTTGGGCTTCGTTAGAAACATTTTACTTTTGGGTTTAAAATTTTTTAGCTAAGCTAGCTAAACTAGCTAATCTAGCTAAAGTAGCTATGTTAGCGAATTTTTTATTTATCAATCGTCGTAAATCTTTTTCCCTCACAGTCGCACTTTCATTTTGAAACTAGTTTCATTCAGACACGTAATAGTTAAACCTATAACATAATATAATATAATGATTTCAAATTCTGCTTACTCTTCTCGCTCAGTGATCCAGTGTGGATCTTAGCTTCCAAAATCTCTCGTGCTATTTGTTAGCTAGAAATCGGCCGGTATCTCTTCACACTTCTGAAGACGTCGTGGCCTAAAAGATAAGACGTCTGGTGCATATCTAGCAATGTAACGGTGTTCGAATCCCGCAGGCGGGTATCAATTTTTCTAATGAAATACGTACTCAACAAATGTTCACGATTGACTTCCACGGTGAAGGAACAACATCGTGTAATAAAAAAGAAACCCGCAAAATTATAATTTGCGTAATTACTGGTGGTAGGAACTCTTGTGAGTCCGCGCGGGTTGGTACCACCGCCTTGCCTATTTCTGCCGTGAAGCAGTAATGCGTTTCGGATTGAAGGGTGCGGCAGCCGTTGTAACTATACTTGAGACCTTAGAACTTATATCTCAAAGGTGGGTGACTCATTTACGTCGTAGATATCTATGGGCTCCAGCCGCTCCGGTAACCACTTAACACCAGGTGGGCTGTGAGCTCGTCCAACTACCTGGCAATGAAAAAAAAAACACTGGCGACCGTGATGTGACGAATGATGAGGATACACGGTGGTTAACATCCCGTTCTGCCCCTAGGCATTCAAGGTTATCGAACAATGAAAATATAAGGGCTTGTGACTTTTTAAATAATGAAAATCTGTTAATTTGGAGTGTCATAATGTTTTTTCCTCAGTAAATTATTATTAAAATAATAAGGCAAGTACATTGCTAAAGCAATTATTAAGTTTTAGTCAGTCTTTTTAAGAGTGGAATCGAATGTTTATCACGGAGAAACTAATGTAAACTGGCGCAAAGCTGGATTTTGGAAGATTTTATGTACATACTGATATATTTAAGGAGCGTGACATTTCTAATTGACATTTAATTCGTTCAAAATTTTACGGTTAGCCAATTATTCTGTCAATTTGATAAAGATCAATCGTTTTTGTATTCGAGTAAATGGGAAATTTAATTAAGAGCTGGTAACACTGAATGGCGTTGCGTTTGCGTTGGAATGGTGGGCGAACTTCAACTCATTCATTCTCTTGTTGACAGCAGTCGTACGTAGTGCTCATTCGTATATCTATTGGACTTAAATAATTAATTATTCTTGTAATCCGTAATTTTTCAAGTAATTTAACGAATAATAATAATAAACACTTATTCCAAAAAATAAAAATAAAAAATAAAACAGAAATAAAAAATAAAAAAACTGAACTAAACAAACTAAAAGAAAAATACCTCTCTGTGTAAATAAAATAGTGAAGAGTCAACAATACGGTTCTGTCGTCAGGTTTGAGCCCCGTGAGCTCACCTACTAGTTAAGGGTACGCTGAAATAGCTTCTCAAGGCTCTCATCTTAGGTAGGAAAAAAAAACAGTCTATATATTTTAATGTTTCCTGAAGTTCAACGCCACCACAGATGCGTTGAATTCGTGAATCAATTGTATCTGATAGCCAGGACTTCCGACGCCACGAAATATAATAAAAAAAAGTAACTAATTTCAATTTGAAACAAAATATATGCAATTAACAGCTACTATCGTTACTACGACGCTGATTTCATTATTCTATTCATCTCATTTATCTCTCCTCTCTCTTAACCGAGGAACCCAAAAAAACTCAATTCAAAATGAAAAAGCACTTCTCCGAAATTAAGCTCTTGTACGGAGCTTCCGCTACTTATATTACTTTCACAAACGGAGCTTGCTCAAAAACGGAATTGTTCGTGATTTGATTAATTTTCAGCCAGATACTCCTTCACCGACAGGGTTTCCAATCGAGGTATTTTGAAATTTTCTGGTAGCAAAGCATTTTTACTTACTTCAGACCGGAACTTATGTGGCATAGTAGATAAAAAGTACAGACTGCTAGATAATTAATCTGTGGGTCAATCAATCTTCTTCCTTTTGGCCTTATTCCACATTATGCGGGGTTGACGTGACGAAGCATGCCTCCTCATCTACATAGGGATGTTGCAAGAGTTTTATGAATGGCCTGGAATGGCCTGGAATGTGGAATCTGTCTGCTTCATTCGGAATGTTATTGTTAGCATGAGATGGTAGTCAGAAGAAGTCTCTTAGTCGTCTTTTACGTTACCTAAGCGAAGATAATAATATGGGTCGGGCCAATTCTAATCCACACAGCACTTCCGTGGTTCATTCAGAGCAGACACCTTTATTTCCTGAACATTCAGATAACTTTGATGTAAAAACCTGCGCGGGTAGGTCTATGTATGGTCTACTTTTCCATGAAACTGTGACCGTTTCTGGTTAGCAAGTTAGCTATGTTCCTAGAAGATTCTTATCACTTGGGTGGTTATGTCTGAATTCCAGCAAGAAACTAATTTTTGGGGGCAATAATAGCTCATCCACTTACCTATGCTGACAATATTTTAACCTAATTATAATTCTTCTTTGAATCATGGCTCAGAGGATAAGGTACCCACCCAGTGATAGCTCATGGAGCAATGCGAGCATGCCGGGGTTAAATCTTGCAACACAACCCTGAAAATATTGCTTAGTATTTCAATTTAAATTAAATCCGAAAATATTGATGACCCTAAATCATAAACAGGTTAGATATTCTCTTGCCGAGTACAAAATAAAAACAGTTTTTATATTTTTGAAGGAAATCTTGAAATGCCCACCCTAATTAGATCCGCTGCTTTGTATAAAGGTTCGCGAAAATTGCTCGGCACAAGAAGTGTAAGAGCTCAACATAAATTGGTGATTTTATTAGAGGTCGTACGTACATAAAAGCCTCAGAATTTAATTAATGTAGGTAACATTCTTTCAGTAAAAATGCGAAGAGAATGTTGTTTGGAACGCATTCGGGTAAAGCGAATAGGGCCTAATGAAAAATAAAATCTTGTCACAATGTGATGATATCGTTGCTTCTAGAACTGTCTATGAACAAAGAAATTGAGATGATTGATTAAGAAAATGTGCTGAATGATTAGCATTTAGGTTCGTGATATATATTCACAGTAGCTACTTAATAATAGCTGGGTGAAGACTAGAAAATATCTAATCCATTATTGATTTACGTAAAAACACCCATATCGCAACATCTTGATATATTGTCGCTGTCGGCTGTTGATTCACGACTTGTCTACTCAGGAATCCACGATGGACGTTGGACCGTTGGAAACATTGAGACTTTAGTGTTGCCTATTCATAATTTAAATTCTACAGACATTTAAACTATCAGGGATTATGATTTTGAACCGATGGAGTTGTGTATGACCAGCACGTGCGACCGTTGTCAACAAGAGAATAGAATGACATCACATTCGCCCGCCATAATAAATGCAGCTCTGTTCGGTGTTACCAGCTCTTAATTAAAACTCCCATTTAGTCGAATACAAAACGGTTAATTGTTATCACAGTAACAGAATAATTGACTAACCATCAAATTTAAAACGAAATAAATTATAATTCACAATTAACCGATTTTCATTATTTAAAATGTCACGTTCCGTTATATACACAGAATTTTCTCCAATCCAGCCCTGTGCCAGTCTATATTAGATTTGCTTTGCCATGTGGTAAATAGTTGTTGAGAGTTTCCACTCTTCACAATGTCAGGGTAAACTTATTAATTTCTTTAATAATGTGCTTATTGTAATTTCCTTGAAAAAATCCGGTCTCTTGAAAAAATCTGATTTTATATGAAGTTATTTCACCCAGAGATGCGGGAGTGTTACGCGTAGGAGAACATCGTGGCTGTAAAACTAGTGCTAGTGGTTCGACAAATTCTAATGTTTTACGTCCTACTGCAGTGCCATTGCACATATTGTTTGGTATTTTATTGGATTTTGGTTCATACGCCTTACAGTTTTCGTGATCATCAAGTCGTAATTAAAAAAATTAATTTTAAATTGAATTTACAATTATCTTAAAATATGATGCAAATTCAAAAGCTTATAATTAATAACACACCCAATTTGTCAATTTGTTGGCAAGAAAAGGCCCATATTTTTGATAATTTTAATGGCCAATACTAACTTATACATTAATTTTTAAGCTAAGTGGAATTAGACTGTTTTCTAAAGTGAGCGTTTGGATTTTGTCAACTATAACTAGCCTATTTCTGCGGTGAAGCAGTAATGCGTTTCGGTTTGAAGGGTAGGGCAGCCGTTGTAACTATACTGAGATCTTAGAACTTATATCTCAAGGTGGGTGGCGCATTTACGTTGTAGATGTCCATGGGCTCCAGTAACCACTTAACACCAGGTGGGCTGTGAGCTCGTCCACTCATCTAAGCAATAAAAAAAATCCACCACAATTGGTAGTTCATCTATTATAAAGATATGAACCGATTCAACCAATCGACATGGAAAGGTCGATGAATTTCAAGTCTGAAGAGAAAAGAAGCGGTTAAAATAGCTTTTACGACATGACGTCACATTTGACAGCCTTTATCAACTTGCAAAGCAATAATACAGCTTTCGGGTTTGAATGATTCAAAGTCGATTTTGACGCGTCATAGTATCGCAGTATGGTCAGAAGCGAGGGAATATTATTCTTTTTGCTCCCGAATCGAACGAAACCGTGTGTCCCTTTAGCGTTTATTTTCCTAATGGAAGCGTAGTTTTGCTAGTGATGTAACAACTCAGATTTTTCGTTTTTTTTTATCTATCTCCGAATTATCATGCACGCTCAAATTTTAAAATTCGTTTATTTTTATGATTTTTTTTTGCTCTTGTCAGCAGACGAGCATACGGCCCAGCTGATTGTGAGCAGCTACCGTCGCTCATGGACGTCGCAATTCCAGGGGCAGAGCCAAGCCACCGCCGTTTGCTTTATGTAAATATTTACAAGGTTCTAAAATATCAGAGCATTGAATAGATTTCGTACAAATGTCTCTGTGAATTCTAGACAAAAAATCAAACTTTAGGCTTACCCTAACTACACGGATTATAATATGTAATCCACATGCATTCAACGACAAAAGAACAACGTATAACAGTACGAAAGCTGCAAAAGTTATAATAAAGCTATTTTTCTTTCTGCCTCATCCTACCTTCATGCATTGCGATTAAGAAGTAGGTGGTACACTGTGGCGGTGGATTTTTGCGTTGTGATGTCTGATAGCTTTGGAAACCTTCTAATCTGCCCGTAAAAGCTAAGAAAATAATATGATCGATAATTAATTCGCAAGCAATTTCATAGATCTTGTTGAATAAAAAATGAGTTTTATTGCGTAGACAGGTGATCGAGCTCACGATCCATCTGGTGATAAGTGAATAAGCGCTTACATTTATACCGTGTACCTTGAGCCATGTGGTTTATTTCTCAATTAGTTCGTTATTAGGTATTTCCCAATTTTTGCGGGTTTCATTTTTACTAGACGATGCGATTGTTTCATCTTGGAAGTTAGTCGTTAAGATGGGTTAAGTAATGTCATTGATGAATTTGGTACCACCATAACCAATTTAATTTTAATAACGTTTCTATATATTAATACGTGAAACAAAAACTTTGTATCCCTTTTTATGAAAATTGCGCTGACGGAGGAGTATGAAATTTCCCATACTTATAGAGAATATAGAGAAGGAGTGCACAATGCAATTTTTTTTTAAATAATGCATAAAATATACATTAAGTCAATAAAGAAAACATTACACACACTACATACCATGTATTTGACGCACACACGCATGCATACTATTAACTGTCAAACTTTTGTTCTTGACGTCTATTGTCAAATTGAGAATAGATTAAAGATTGTTTGTCTTTGTAAATATTTTTTATAGTGTAGTCTTGGCGAAATTTGTGATTATAGAAGTATAAAATACAATCATAATAGTGTACAAACTTACAATTCCAATTAATTATAGTCGAATTTCGACTACTGCGGGACCACTAGTTTTTTTTTAAATATCAAATCGCCCACATATTACGGTGAATATATTCAGTGAGACGCTTGTTAAAATATTTACATCGTATAAATGTTGAAGGTAAAAAAATACATACCGATAAATATAACTTTTTCGGTTAAAGCTCAGCAATTCTCGGCTCTGCGCGCATCCCTCGCTTAGCTTCACGTGTTTGCTTTGGATTCTCAATTACAACCCACCGTTTCCAACGGTGAATTCAGTAATAAGTGCCCGGATAAAAATTGTTCGTTTTCTTTTGTTTTACCCGGAAACCGTAAGTTTCGCATAGAAAAAAAACCGGGTAAATTCGTACCGGCTCAGTGGGTTATGAGTTCGGAAGTTTAGTTTGTTCCGAAAGTTATATCGTGGTTTCCCGTGTAATTCTTTGTTCTTGTTCTGTCAAAGGATTTTTTTCCTCATTTTAGTTTTGTTTTCCGATAATTACGTGATGGACAAAATATATATTTTTTTTAATCCCATAAATGGGTGAGTGAACTCACGGTTCGGTTTCCGAAGCCCCCACGAAACCACAACGTTAATGCTGCACCTTGAAATTCTAGGTATACCTATGCCTTAATTGTATTGTTTTTAATTTTTGCTTAGATGGTGCCGCAGCTCTCGGCTCACTTAAGTGCTTACCGGCGCTCATGCACATTTACAGCGCAAATGCCGCCACCCACCTCGAGACATGAGTTCTAAGATCTCAGTTTGTACAGTACAAGGGCTACCCCATCTATCAAACTGGTACGCCATCCCTACTTAGCGGTAGGAGCAGCCAGGGTTACGATACCTACCCGTGTAGGCTCATAAAGCGTCTCACCACCAGTAACTACGCAAATTATAGATTTGATTTTTATTAGACGACGATATTCCTTCATCATAGAAGCTATTCGTGAGCTAAGTACATATGTAAGGCATCGTGGCCTAAAGGATAAGACGTCCGGTGCATTCGTATCTAGCGATGTAACGGTATTCGAATCCCGCAAGCGAGTATTAATTTTTCTAATAAAATACTTACTTAACAAATGTTCACGATTGACTTCCACGGTGAAGCAATAACATCGTGTAATAAAAATCAAACCCGCTAGAATATAATTCGAGTGATTACTAGTGGTAGGACCTCTTGAGAGTGCGCACGGGTAGGTACCACCATCCTGCCTATTTCTGCTGTGAAGCAGTAATGCGTTTCGGTTTGAAGGGCGGGGCAGCAGCTGTAACTATACTGGGACCTTAGAACTCATAATATCTCAAGGTGGGTGGTGCAGTTACGTTGTAGATGTCTATGGGCTACAGTAACCACTTAGCACCAGGTGGGCTGTGAGCTCGTCCACTCGTATAAGCCATTAAAAAAAAACTTCTTAGAAAAATTGGTCTCTGCTTGCATTTTCAAACAGCGGCATAGTCGCATCATTTCGATACGAGAACAAAGGGTGTCTTATTCTTTAGGCCATCAGGTTTCCAAACGTTTCGCGAACATTTATTTCATACAATCTACTAACTTCAACGGTTTGGTTATTTTACGGTATTCAGTTTTCTTGAAGTATTCAGGAAGGCATTAAATGAGCGCTATCTATCGATTTAGTATTACTTATTTAGTATTTATTTTAGGTATTTCATTATATATATACATCTATGTATATGTTTATGTTTTATTACTGGTGGTAGGACCTCTTGTGAGTCCGCGCGGGTGGGTACCACCACCCTGCCTATTTCTGCCGTGAAGCAGTAATGCGTTTCGGTTTGAAGGGTGGGGCAGCCGTTGTAACTATACTTGAGACCTTAGAACTTATATCTCAAGGTGGGTGGCGCATTTACGTCGTAAATGTCTATGGGCTCCAGTAACCATTTAACACCAGGAGGGCTGTGAGCTCGTCCACTCATCAAGCAATAAAAAAAAAATTATGTTATTTATGTGTGTAATTGTGCATGTATATAGTCTAATATATTATGTATTAGTGTTTTTATTTTTTTATTATTATTATTGTTATTGTGTATTGTATCGATAAGTAAATTGACTAGAGTGTACTCTTCTACCCACTTATGTAAAGCTCTCCCTCTTTAAGAACGGTTAGCTGGTAGATAACCCAATTGTTGAGTTAAGCTCGCCATTTTATAAGTTTTCGTAATTAGTGTATTGTATTGACTGTGTGTACAATAAAGAATAAAGAAAAAACAGATCTTTACCAAAGAAAAGACTAAATCAGTAGCGTAAATTAATTAAATAGGAGCTAATATTATTTTAAGAATTTTATTATATAGGTCTACGTGCTACGCCGTAGCCGTCTACGCCGCAGCGTAGCGGGAAAATGTCCCGGTAGTGAGATAACAAGTTTTCGTTTTCCTCTAATGAATTATAATAGAATCGTGCTTTATAAAATAATGTATAGATTTTACTGTAATTAACTTTAAATTAACGTAATTAAGATTAAGAGGTCCCGCAGTAGTCGAAATTCGACTATAATTAATTGGAATTGTAAGTTTGTACACTAATATGATTGTATTTTATACTTCGATAATCACAAATTACGCCAAGACTGCACTATAAAAAATATTAACAAAGGCAAACAATATTTAATCTATTCTCAATTTGACAACAGACGCCAAGAACAAAAGTTTGACAATAAATAGTATGCATGCGTGAGTGCGTCCAATACATGGTAGTAGTGTCTGTAATGTTTTCTTTATTGATTTAATGTATCTTTTATGCATTTTTTAAAAAAAATATTAGCATTGTGCACTTCTTCTCTATATTCTCTATAAGTGTGGAAAATTTCATACTCCTCTGTCCGCGCAATTTTCGTAAAAAGGGATACAAAGTTTTTGCTTCACGTATTAATATAAGATAAATTATGAGCTCACAGTCTATTTGGTTTTGAACGGTATTATAATTATAAATAAAGTGATTCTCAATAAGACGTCAGGTTGAGATCTTAGTTTCTTTACACTTTTTCTATGTGACAACATAATATCAAACAGCTTGTAAGGCCAACTTAAGGATTGTAACTTATAAGACTGAAAAAAAAAAGTTTTGTACGATCTTAGTTTCAACTGAATTGTCACAATGGCTCTCACTGTCTACCGCCATTCAAAAGGTAGGAAGATTGGGACAATTCTTCGCACTGCCACATGTAGCAGGTTCGCGGCAGAGATAGGCAGAATGGCGATACCTACCTATATTGCCTTAGATAACGTCCATTAATAAACCAAAGTTTAACCGACTCTATGAAAGTAATATTAAACTTGTATTTTTTTATTATAGCTTAGATGGGTGGACGAGCTCACAGCTCATCTGGTGTTAAGTGGTTACCGGAGTCCATAGACATTTACAACGTAAATTCCGCCACCCGCCTTGAGATATGAGTTCTAAGGTCTCAAGTATAGTTACCACGACTGCTCTGCCCTTCAAACCGAAACGCATTACTGCTTCATGGCATAAGTAGGCGGGGTGGTGATACCTACCCGCGCGAATTCACAAGATGTTCTGCCACCAGTACAAAAACGTTTTTTCCTTTATGTGATTTTCCCTAGTGAGACTTCAATGATCTACTTCATATAAAATTGAATCGAGGCCATTGTATTATTATTGATTTTAATAACTGGGCCCTGGCGTTGGCGGGCGTGTAACTTACCGAGGTTAATTGCGCTAATCGTTGTACATTTATAAAACTCGTTACAGTCTCCTCTTTGGCCGATACAGAACTATGAATAGTGCGAGTTATCAGCTTAGAGCGATTAGAGGATTGTATAGTCTGAATGGGTAGGTATCACCGCATCCTCGGATTCATGGTGGTTTTCAAAAGCATAAATAAATGCAGTGGTTAGAATTCTCAATGCAATTAAAGGTTCAACTTTATTATTTATTTATTTATGTACTTACAGAAAACAAGACATAGTACAGAGTAATAGGAAAATTATGTACAAAGGCACTGCTTATTTCTTTAAGAAATCTCTTCCAGCAGACCTGCGAGAGGATAATGAGAATATTAATAAAAAGTGATGAGTGTGTGTAGAACAAATAACACATAACTAAAATAACAAATACAACATGAAAATTATAGTAATGCACATACACATAGCAAATATTATGTGCTCTGTGACTTTGCTAACCCAAAATCCTGCTATTAAGTGCTTCAAATGTTATAGAATATAGGTCTGGGCGTAAATAATAAAATGTATGCGATATATTTATTTTTGAATTGATTATTGTGTTACGCGCCGGGGTTTGGGATAACTAAAATTTTCACCGAAATACAAATTAAAACTCTATTTAACACTTAGAACACTTACAGGGCGCTTCACAATTCGTAATTCACTTCTTCCGCTTCGCTTCAGGTGATCGATTATTAACGGTTTTCATGTTTTTTTTTATTCCCTACCTATGCTGATAGCCTTGAGAGGTTATTTCAGCTTCGCCCTAACGTTGTAGGTGAGCTCGCGGGGCCCAACCGGAGTGTTTTTAACACTGACCCTAGCAAGAGCAGTGCTTCGCAGAATCTACCACCGGAACGGAAACGCGACCCACTGAGAAGATCCGGCGAGAAACTCAGTGGGCTGTGTTTATGGGTTAGTTCGCTCGTCGAGCCCTTCGTCGCAAGCGACGGGTTCGACGAGGACGGTGACCGGTGCTTGTGGTGCCTAAAAGCACTGTTAATGGATCAGGAGGATCCGTAATAACGTGCTTTGGGCGACGTCGACGGTTTACCATTCGGTCTACTGGGTCGGGTATGTAATTTACAGCGGCTACGATGAGAGGGTTCTCATGTCGTGCCGTCTTCTCAAAATGGCGCAGCGATGTCGACTGTAGATACTTGTTTTCATGTTATCTTTGCAACGGTTTTATACTTGACAGGATAACTCTACAACCTTCGAGAACATTCCTGATAGGGCGAGTCTGTTGTGTTTCCGCATTTGATAATAGATAGCGTAACGCTTCTTGAACGTTCTCGATATTACTAGTTCTTTTGATATTTGCTTCTGCTATTCGACGACATATGGCATTAATCTTAACCGCGTAACAATTGCATTGTCTTTTTATGTCCATAGCCAAATCACTATACTTTTATATTTTCCTGTATATGTATTTAAGGGGTTATAAATGCTACATACTGTTATGTCAATTTGGAATTCGGATATTTAAACTTTATCTACAGTTGTAAGATATATTATATGATTGAATCTGTTATGATTGTTCTCTAAATATATTGTTAGGTGCTGGGGTTCGGGATAAATAAAAATTCTACCGAAGTATAAATTAAAACTGTATTCAACACTTAACACACTCACAGAATACTTTAAAATTCTCAATTCACTTCTTCCGCTTCGCTTTAGGTGATCCGTTCGCTGTTTCGCATCGAGTAGTTCCGATTGTTAACTGCTTCGTGCCATCTCTGCAACGCCTTTATAGCCGATACGACATCCCTAGAAATATCGAGAGCATTCTGGGCAAGTCGAGTAGATTCGATGTGTGTTTCTGCTGTCTGAGAATAGATGGCGTTGTATTTCTCGATTTTACTAGTACCTCAGAATAGATATTCGTTTCTGCGTTTCGGCGACAGATGGCGCTACTCTTACCGGCGTAATCATATTTAAATGAAGCAGTTATCCGAAATATTTATTATTTACAGTTGAAATATATTTTACTATGAATATATGATTATTGTCGTACTTTTAATCTACTTGATTAAGTTTCACACATTTTATACTTATCGGTTATTCTCATTAGATGGCGCTAGGTGATAAAAATGATAGCAAAGCTTGACATGAATTTAAATTATTATGCTCGTCGTGGCCTAAAGGATAAGAAAACGTCCGGTGCATTTGTATGTAGCGATGCAACGGTGCTAGAATTCCACAGGCAGGGACTAATTTTTCTAATGAAATACGTACTTAACCAATGTTCACTATGGACTTTCCACTATGGACTCCACTCACAATTTGCCCATCTAAGCAATAAATAAAAAAGTTCCAAATTTGTTCGTATAATGTTCCCCAGGACATGGCATTACAAGATTCAGAGGATTATTTTGATCTCATCGAGCCAACGATATCTGATTCGTAGAAGCGAGTGCTTTTTTCTTGGATGGTTATTTCAGAATATCTCATCGCACATCCTTCTCTTGTCCTTTTAAGTCCGTTTTCGATTCAATGCTTTTCTTTTTCAGATTAGATAAGATAACGACATATGCTCTTCGATTTATTCAAATGTTTTAACACTTTTCTTATACCTTGTACCGCAATCCGAGACCGTTAATGGAACCGGTCGTTAGCAACAGCCAAAGATTATCAGAGAAAATCTGTACGTAATGCGTTTACAATTTATTGTTAATAAAGACCCCGAGTCGAACCCGTTTCAATGTTGACATTTTCGTGTTAATAAAATTTGAATTTCAAAGGAAATATTGTTATGGAAAAGGACAAGGTCGCATCGTTCTTGTCCGCGATACAATCTACTGGTAAACGCTTTAGATATATAAAGGACTTGTCTACTTTGAATTTCAACGGTGATAAGTTTTCCTTGGCCGTTTTTTGTTTTCACTTATTGTGTGTGGTTTAATGAAACATATATTTTTATTAGCAGTGTCGGCTAATGAGTCAGAATTCACGGGGATGGGGGGTGACACGTTTCCCGCGGAGGGCAAGGCTATCCGACACCTACCTCCCTTGGACGCTGAACCGGCGGTCGTGGAGTCAACAACCGCCATTCTTCTCGATCGACAAGTTATGTGAAACCAGCTTATTTAGATTAGAATCGCAACTATAAATTGCAGTGGTGGTTACGTTGTTATAACTATTCGCTTCAGAGACTACATAACATTAATATATAAAAAAAACCTTTATTACTTAAAACTCTTTAGTTATTAAAAATGATTTTTCTTCAGTGTCAGTTGAGTAAAGCGTGTCATTCAGTAAAAAGATACTTCAGTTTTTTTGTATAGTTTATTAATACTGTTTACTGTTTAATTTTTAATATTAATTTTAAGGCTTTAAATATTATTTTCTTATAGATAGAAAACGCAATGAAGACTTTTATTGTTTATTTATTGTGAAGTATTCTATATCATTATAACTAGTTTGGCCATCAATACTGTTACATAAAAACTTTTCTTTTTTTCAACTTTTTAATTATTTTGAATTTGGAACACGTATATTATGTTAAAATCTTATCTCAATTTTGCGTCATTTCACATATTTTTTCGTGTAGATTATTAAATTACAAGACAGAATAGGGTGTTAAAGAAAACAGTTTTGCAGTGATCGCCTTGCAAAAAGTGGGTATGGAGCCGTCGGTCATATTTCAGACCCTTCAAAAGCTTAACATCAGCCGTATGTTCGTATATCGTACTAACAACAGATACAACAACACTTCGTCTGTCGAAGACCAGAGAAGATCGGGGCGGTCGCGTGCTGTTAGAACTACAAAGGCTGTTAATGCTGTTAAAGCCAGAATTTTTCGAAAGCCCATTAGGAAGCAAAAAATCTTATCGCGAGAAATGAAGATTCCCGCTAGGACTCTTTTATCAGGGCTTATTTTATTATAAAATTAATATATTATATATTACATTTATATTTATTATAAAATAAGCCCTGAAGCTCGGTGCTTATCGTCAAAATATAGGACATGCCCTAAATCAATCTGTACAATTAAAGAGAGTGGATCGATCGAAATGCTTTCTGTCGCGATACGCAGGTGAAAGGCACAGAAATATCCTCTTTACTGATGAAAAAAATTTCACGACTGAAGAACAATACAATAAGCAAAATGATAGAGTGTACGCTCACAGTTCCAAAGAAGCTGCTCAAGTGGTCGGAAAAGGTACAACGTGGTCATCATCTTGAGTCAGTGATGGTTTGACGGGGCGTGTCTTATCAAGGAGTCACAAAACTACATTTTTTGTGAAAAAGGAGTGAAAACTTCAGCCAAAGTGTGTTAAGATACACTCTTGGCTCATGTTGTGAAACCTCTCAGCAATACACTTTTTAAAAATATACTGTGGACTTTCCAGCAGGACTCTTGAACCTGGTCACAAGGTACGAACTACCCAAGCCTGGCTTCAAACCAACGTTCCGGACCTTATAAGCTGAGCTGAAGACTGGCCCTCGTCTAGCCCAGACATTAACCCTTTAGACTTCAAGTTATGGCCAGTTTTAGAGGAGATGGCCCGCTCTAAGCGACAAGGTCACGTTGAGTCTATTAAAAAATCTTTGTAGCAAGCAGTGGCGAAATTTCCCTTGGAAACAGTGCGTAATTTCATAGATTCGTGGCCAAGCAGATTAAAGGCCTGTATAAAAGCAAAAGGTGGCCAATTCGAATAGAACATATTTTTATTTTTTGCTGAGACTTCAATATATGTAGGTATAAATTTTAATAATATTACATTACTTCATAAAAAAAAAACATCATTTTTCATTTGTAACAGGATATAATCTCGTAATACGAATCCCGTAATCCTAGAAATAAGAAAAATAATTTTTCAGTGCATGAATCTCAATTTAAAGATCAGCTTTGCTTGGATTCCAAGTCATTGTGGAATTACAGGATATATAAATAAATATAGCAAGGGTATCAATAAACAAATGTATTTACCTGATAGTGAAACCCAGCCGTAGTCCAGTATTTTTTGAAAATACACTTGCCTCATCTCTTTTACAGCGATGGTAATTAAACATAAACATGCCCTGGGGTGCTAAGGATAATTGCACGTACAATGTTTCGTCGGAAAAAAATCATAAAGACAGAAATACAAAGAAACTTTACTTTTTCTTCACATAGACTTGTGGAATCAGACTACAGTTCTCTATAGTCATTAATCAACGTCATTAAATGATACAAATTGAAGTCGTGCGTCCATTTCGTATATTACTGTATATGTCCAAAGTTCTTACCCGAAGTGACAACAACAGTGCATGAATATAAACAAAATAAATAACCACACGCTTAAACAAAAACAACATTTTCAGTTATATTCTTTTGATATTACCTTCACGAAATATCTCCTGCTAAATTAGTTCGCCGTCTTAATGCGGCAGGCAAATAAAACAAATTATGGCCACTAGAGACATATTTTAGAGGTCTACCCCACCTATATAATAACCGTTAGCCGAAATTACTTGAACTAGATAGTTACATGAAGTGTCAAAATGGCCGGGGTGTTTCTAGATTAGTAAAATACAATCGTTAATAATAATATGAACACTGGCAAAAGTTTGAGAGAGGGAGTATATTTAATTGTATACCAAAATATAATTAACATTGAAAATAGCAGTTAGGTATAATTTGTATCTCCGGCAGCGACAGGTTCGGTCCTACCTTCGCGACGAGAACGTGCCGATCCTCTGCGAAACTGAGGTATAACGCGAGAGTATGTTCCGTGGCTTCATCACGGCCACTGTAGTGGTCTCACTTCAGCATCGGTTAAATCCGGGCGACGAGGTGTAGGTAGTAGCCGAAACAGCCGTATCCCGTAAGCACCTACGTCAACTGGGAACTCTCCTTGGGTCCCCTCCCCTCGATCCCCTCGGTCGCGGTTCACCCACCCCGCGAGGACCAAGTGCTCAACGGTCCTTGGACCGCAGGACACTCTCCAGACATCGGGACTACGCCTCCAGCACAGATCGATGAGATAGTAGTCTCTGCACTCTCACGACTTCTTCGCTAGAGTGCCGTTTCGCCTTGAGAAAATGTCGCTACGCCAAACGTAATATTTCTTGTTTCTTCTATTAGTTATCAACGTGAATACGAATGAATGCTTTGATGTGGAAATTTCATTTATGTTGTATATGGTTGTCTTAGCCTTCAAATTAGAGTAAATGACGGCAGAAATAGACCATAGGCAGAATTTATTTATTTAATCTGCATGGGTAGATACCACTGCCTCGCCTAATTCTTTTGCCAATCAGTAATGCATTCAGGTTTGAAGGGCGTGATAACCATTATGGTATACAACTGGGATGACTCAAGGTGGGTGAGGTTGGTGGCATTCACGTACTGATATTTATGGAAACCGTCAACCGCTTAATAGCACACATAAGCTCGTCAACAAACCTCAATTGACACAGCCCACTTAGTTTCTCGTCGGATTTCCTCAATAGGTCACTATTCCAATCCGGTGGTAGATTCATCGAAGCACTGCTCTTGCTAACATTAGTATTAGCAAATTTTCTCAGCCTTAGTCCCGTGACCTCGTCTATCGAATCAGTGAAGCTGGAATAGCCAGTCCCTCGAGGTTTACAGTGATTAACTAAAAGTAAAAAGTCAACACACCTAAAAATCACAGTAAAAAAATAATGATACTCGCAGTTTCTTCGGGTACAAAACAAATATGTTAGGCTAAGTCGAACGAAGCGTGAATTCCCTTCATTATATTTTAAAAAACGTTGATCCCAAAGCGAAGAGATTCGATTGCGCGATAAAAAAGGAGTTTCGTAGCTTTTGATTTCGATTTTCCGATACGGCTATAGTGCATGGTTTTCACGTTCCATCTCCAAATTTTGACGCAACAAAAGATAATCTTTTTTTTATTGCTTAGATGGGTGGACGAGCTCACAGCCCACCTGGTGTTAAGCGGTTACTGAAGCCCATAGACATCTACAATGTAAATGCGCCACCCACCTTGAGATATAAGTTCTAAGGTCTCAGTATAGTTACAACGGCTGCCCCACCCTTCAAACCGAAACGCATTACTGCTTCACGGCAGAAATAGGCAGGACTGACAAGAGGTCCTACCACCAGTCATTACGCAAATTATAATTTTGCGGGTTTGATTTTTATTAGACGATGTTATTCCTTCACCGTGGAAGTCAATCGTGAACATTTGTTAAGTACGTATTTCATTAGAAAAATTGGTACCCGCCTGCAGGATTCGAACACCGGTGCATCGCTACATACGAATGAACCGGACGTCTTATCCTTTAAGCCACGACGACTTCAACAAAATCTGAACTAATCTGAATCTAATCTAATCTGAACAAAAACAAGTCATTGGCCCCTACTTTTGTTTTTCTTTAATAGTTTAGCTTGTTAATTATTTTATTTTATTTGTTTATTCGTTGTAGGCTGCCCACAGGTTGTTATTACTGTGTGTGCTTATGTATGTTTTGTATTCAGGTTCACCATTTAATTTGATTTTTGTTTTCTTTTTTCTTATTTTTATACTAGCTTAACCATCTTCTAAGTCTGTACACCCGTACCTAGCCTCCATTCAAGCAATGAACCAAAGGGAAACAGGGATGACTGAAAATGAGCGCTGTTCGATTTATTAGCCTTGAATAGCATTAGCTGAGCCTTTTCTTTTTATTTATTTGTATTTTGTTTTATTTAATGTAAAAGGCAAAAATGATTTAATTATTATTATTATTAATAGGTTTAAATTGTGGCTTGCAAGACATGACAGTCGACATTAATTATTATTCGCAAATTAATCATCCCATTATCCCGTGGCTTGATCCTAGTATCAGTTTTATTACGTTATACTTGACAACTATTCACTAAACTTTGGTAAGACTTGCTAAAAGTCCATCTGAAGTACTTTAGTATTGTAAAAACTATTTCTTGTACTTCTTGTTTTATTCGCGAGGAATCACATTTAGACTTCTACCTAAAAGTTTCGAAGCTCACAGATGGAAGTTTGTTCTGTTAGCTTTTAATTTTCATCGTTGAATCGGTAAGCTCGTAAAAAGTATAAAATAAAATAATCTATGTTATGACAATCTGAAATCAAACAGCACGCGAAGGTCTTATCCTGCCTCCGTGTAATCTCCCAGTGAAAAAGCTTTCGAAGTTTTCCTCGGATTCACTTAGCTTTCGGTCGGGGAGCGTGAAATTTTATGAGCTACTCCGAAATTGAGGGGGATGCTGTAGGTACAAGAAATAAATTATGAACATGAAACATTATTGGCCGAACAAAAACATATTAAGCTGTTCTTTATTTACATAATTCATCTGAACGCACAAATATTTATATAATTAAATAATTTCATTGTCTTAAGCAATCTATGGGAATTTATAAAGTTGTATAGTTATTAGATACGACAAAAAAAGGAATGTGTGGCTTTGTGAAACCACGGTAAAAGTGAAACTTTTTTTCACATTATAGACATTTAACTCTGACGAACAACATTTACATTAAACACTGACAAAAACAAACGAAATAGCGTGGAGCACTGGCACAAATGAGTAATAGTCTATACACTACACGGTCAGCTGCTGCGAACTTGGCCTTGGCTGCTCTGACGAGCGCCTTTCACTTTATCCCTACTCCGCGGCCGACCGTCACGCGACATACAACACACAGACGAAAAAGTTTGAGACAATGTAATAAAAGTTTCACTTTAAAAATTATAGCGCACATCGACTTGTACCAAAATCTCTCATTGCCTATGACCCAATAATGTAATTTCAAAAGGCAAAGCTAGAAGAAACATCAGATGGTGCGGACTAGTCTAAAAGTCGATGCAGGCTATCTAGACCCGATCTGTCAACACGAAACTGAAGAATTATCGAAAAAAGCATGCAAAACAAAAGCAATAGTACAAAACTAACTTGCCAAACGCATCGCATCGCACTTAACCGCTTACCTCACACGCCATTGCTTAAGAATAATTAATTCAACATTTAACAAGATGTATTTTGTTGTATCTTTGAAATTTTCGGTTCGTTATTACATTATTTTTTTTATAATTTGTGCTAGTGATTTGGATTCTATATTTTCTATTTATTTTCTTACGTTTCTATTTCTGTTTATTTAGACTTAATATACATAGCTATTTCTATCTTCGTTTAAGCGATGTTATACTAGTATTGATTTAGTGAACAGGCTTTAACATATAAAATAGTTTCAATAAAGACCACCATAATACTGTCATGGTATATTTCTTTATAATATATTTCTCTTTTTTGCCACGTACCATCCGGCTTTGGAATGAGCTCCTCTTCACGGTGTTTCCCGACTGCTATGACATATCCTTCTTTAAACGAAGCTTGTGGAGAGTACTTAATGGTAAGAGATGAATGCAGGAAGCTAACGGCCAACCTTCAGGATTGAAGATGCACTGGAAGAAGAAGAAGAAGCGGCTTGGCTCTGCCCATGGCATTGCATTGTCCATGGGCGATGGTAACCACTCACCATCAGGTGGGCCGTATGTTCGTCTGTCTACAAGGGCAATAAAAAAAAAGTATTGATTTCATAGTATCAACCCCTTTTTAGAACACCGCTGCCTATTCTCTCAAGAATCCTCAAGTCACTTTTACGACACCTAAGAAAAGAGAGTGATCATGATATTTTATTTTTAGGCCGCCACACAGCCGTATATATCAGAACAAAATATTTACATAAACACGTTCCATACTTGAAATATTAATATCAGTCAGCTCTACGCGTTCGTTCTGATATTTATTTCTGATCTCTTCTTCAGCGAATCAGGATCCTGTGTGTTACTGACGTGAAAAACTTCCGCACGTCCTTTTGGCATGCGTCGATCTAATAAACACATATAAAATGAAGGTGTACACGGGATTCTTCGTGTCATGTATTCGCCTGGTTCCGCGCGGCAGGAAGTCAAGATTTTTTATGAATAATTTATGTAGCACCCTGTTTTTATCGCGTCGAGTCTCGCTCGTCATCGTCGTTTTTACAGCGTACGATACGATATATCGCGGCATTAATTTTTTTATTACAGCCAAACTTTATGTCGGTACTTGTGTTGCTGGGATTGCCGATGTCCAGACGGGACCGTAAGTAAAATTGGTTCTGCCTTGTTTGTCTAAATAAAATGTTAAAATACTTCAAAGGTTTGTACGATAGGATAATTATCTTGAAATCTCCAATTTTGAAAATCTTGTTCTATAGCGAAGCAACCTAATAAAGATAGTTTGTAAAACTGAAGCCTTTGACTTTTTTATATTTATAATGGTTATGATATGGATTTCTAAGAAAAAATAACTTTTTTTATTTTTTTTTATTGCTTAGATGGGTGGACGAGCTCACAGCCCACCTGGTGTTAAGTGGTTACTGGAGCCCATATACATTCACAACGTAAATGCGCCACCCACCTTGAGATATAAGTTCTAACATCTCAAGTATAGTTACAACGGTTGCCCCACCCTTCAAACCGAAACGCATTACCGCTTCACGGCAGAAATAAGCAGAGTGGTGGTATCCACCCGCGCAGACTCACAAGAGGTCCCACCACCAGTAAAAGACTACGGCAACGGTAAACTATTTTTTTACGCTGCGCACAGCCAAATTCTTCATATGGTCTTCTGTTTCAAGGTTGATGACGTCAGAGCTATTAATAGAATATTATCAATAGAGAGAATATTATCAAAGAGCACTGCTTTGTTATAGAAAACGACTGCACAACGGCATCTGTCACACTGACCCATATTACTCTCAGCAACTAATTCAAATTCGCCTCTTGTCTACATATACAAGCAATAAAAATAAAAAAATAAAAATTGTTGCCCCAAATAGACGGTTACGTTCCGATGTCTTGTCTGGTGTTATAAAAGGATCACAGACTATCCATGTTTACCTAGCGAGGATTTTTCTCAAGGTAAAGCGAACCGGTTCCTAGGACGCGCGAGCACTTACGTCTTTGTTATAAATTGTTATTGTGCGCTAGCTAACACTGATATGTAAGGAAGACATTAAAATTATCTTTTTTGTGTTCAAAAACTCCTAAATTGTCTAAATATTTTTTTGTAGTTTTTACTGGAGGTAGGACGTCTTGTGAGTCCGCAAGGGTAGGTACCACTACTCTGCCCATTTCTGCCGTGAAGTAGTTATGGGTTTCGGTACGAAGGCTGGGGCAGCCGTTGTACTGTAAGTTGAGACCTTAGAATTCATGTCTCCGGTTGGGTGGTGGCATTTACTCCTGTAACCACTAAACTCGTCCACCTATCTAAAAAACATATTAAGCGATTAGTCGTATTAATATGGATTTTGTATTAGTATACAGTGTGCTATTTACATATAATTTAATAGAATAAATAGCCCAATCTGACCTATTTCAATTATTGATGCTAATTTTTTTATTGGTCTTAGTGGACAAGGGATTTTTACCTCTTGAGATTAAGTGGCAAGTACTAGTGGTAGAACCTCTTGGGAGTCCGCACGGGTAGGTACTACCACCCCGCCTATTTCTGCCGTGAAGCAGTAATGCGTTTCGGTTTGAAGGGTGGGGCAGCCGTTGTAACTATATTGAGACCTTAGAACTCATATCTCAAGGTGGGTGGCGCGTTTACGTTGTAGATGTCTATGGGCTACAGTAACCACTTAACATCAGGTGGGCTGTGAGCTCGTCAACCCATCTAAGCAATAAAAAAAGACGTGTGACACTCGGAGACTGCCGCGGTAAAGCTATTGCATAGCATTTTTTATCAACTTATGCAATTATAATATTAAAACAACAATAAAATAAGATCCGGCGAGAAACTCAGTGGGCTAATTTTCAATGAATCTGCTACATTGTGAGTATTCCATTTTGACCGCGCACTCACTAGAGGGCGCTACATGGGATAGAAGCTTTTGGATGCTAGTTCTAATTTTCATTCGCCCAGAATCAACGGTTTAGCTAGTTTATTTTTAATGCCACTCCAATCACTGAATGAGTAGTAGGAAGTAATAAAATTCTTCGACTAAGCGATGGAAAATGGCACGCCCAACGCATTGTAATGTGATATAATTTTCTATTTTACAACTCCGTTTGTCGCCGATAGATGGCGCTTGACGCAAAAGCTGAATTGCGTTATCGTTGTGTTACCTACGAAATTATATCACATTTGGATAGTACATAAATCGGTGTTGAGACTTCTTACTTTAAACACTACACAAGCGCAACGTGTGAATGTGTTGAACGCGAGCTACATAGTAGGCGTAGTGAGGGGTGGAAACCAGTGGAAGGTTTTTATCGTTACGGAATTTCATGATTCCGCTCTCAAGCCGCGATAAAACCTATGCAATAGCTTAAAAAGCGGTTATACCGTCCGACGCAACGTCAATTCTGTCCACCTTGAAAGATGAGGTGGAATCTCAATTTTATTGCACACAGTGTGTGTGTATTTTGGCTGGCTGTTTAACACAGTTATAGGCCCTTTAGGAACCACTTAACACACGGTGAGACTCAGGTCTCGTTTACCGATGTAATAAAATCAAAAGGTCCTGTTTTTATTGTGTTAAGTTATAATTTACTAAATCAGCGTAGGCCTCGCCATTAGCCTTCGGCATAATATATTGTTACAGTAACAACAATGAAAAAAATAAAGAAAAGTATAGCTTCTTTGTTACACGTGTTTCACGTCATATAACTATATACATTATATGTACATAAAAGTCGAGAATACGTTATCCTTAATCCGAGAACTTATATGATTTACTTCACATAAACGGAATTGACTATCAAAGTAGTGTACGGCCATGTCTATACCTGGATTCCAATTAATATTTTTCCAGAACTTTCTACAAAAAAAAATAATGGAACGAGGCTTTCACATTTTTCTATTTGATTAAATTAGATCATAAGTATTCAACTGTGTTGTACGGTAATCTAATTTTGGATAAAAATTTTGGAAACTTGGACGCATTTTAACAACATTTTTATTTATTGTTTGAAGGTTAAACGAGCTCACAGCCCCTGGTGTTAAGTGGTTACTGGAGCCCATAGACATCTACAACGTAAATGCGCCACCCACCTTGAGATATAGGTTCTGAGGTCTCAGTATAGTTACAACGGCTGCCCTACCCTTCAAACCGAAACGCATTACTGCTTCACGGCAGAAATAGGCAGGATGATGGTACCTACCCGTGCGGACTCACAAGAGGTCCCACCACCAGTAAAAGACTACGGCAACGTTAAACTATTTTTTTACGCTGCGCACAGCCAAATTCTTCATATGGTCTTCTGTTTCAAGGTTGATGACGTCAGAGCTTGAATATTGTCAAAGAGCACTGCTTTGTTATAGAAAACGACTGCACAACGGCATCTGTCACACTGACCCATATTACTCTCAGCAACTAATTCAAATTCGGCCTCTAAAACTGTTTTAATTCATACTTCTCAATGTTACTTTACTTGTTTTGAGGTAGGCAGCGGCTTGGCTCTGCCCCTGGTATTGCTGAAGTCCACGGGCGACGGTAGCCACTCATCATCAGGTTGGCCGTATACTCGGCTGCTTACAAGGGCGATAAAAAAATAAAATAAAAGCTTAGCTACCACTGATTCGAAGCAGAGGCCCGAGGAAAACTTGCGAATTAAATTCAGTAGTCCTGGTTGGTTTTCTCTAATTTGCTATTTAATATTAAGAGGAAGACCCAAGATAGGGTGCAAAGATGTAGTTACTGAAGGATGAGAGTTTACACAATGATACTGACGATAATTTCGAAGACAGAGCGAAGTGCAAGAGAAAAATAAGGAAAGTTCACTCTACCACCACGTAGGATAAGTTCAGGTACCTTGGTATTGTGATAAAAAATAAAGAAGACCTCGATGCGGAGATAAATGCTCGGGTTAGTGCTGCTTCGGCGGTATTCGGGAAGCTCCGGGGTAAGGTGTTTCGTTCGCATGACCTTTCTCTAAACACTAAAATAAAACTGCACACGTCGATTGTGTTGCCTAATCTCTTATACTCCTCAGAAACATGGTGTTTCTATCGTAAACATATACGCGTGTTGGATACCTCCGAGAGATAATGAACATATCGTGGTCATATCGTGTCAGGAATACGGAGGTTTTAAGAAGAGCCAGTATTGGGCGTATAGAGGCTTATTTAATGCGGCGTCAGTTGCGCTGGTGCGGCCGGGCGGTGATGAGGATGTCCGACGAGAGGATAACAAAGCGCATCTTCTACTCTGAACTCCAGACTGGCAAGCGAAAAAGTGGCGGCTAATTCTTAAGGTATAAGGATGTTCAGAAGAGGCATATGAAGAAATGCAACATTGACACCTCTCGTTGGGAGGCCCAAGCACAAAATCGTTTGGAGTGGAGACGCTTGGTGCAGCAGGGCGTGCATATCTTTGAAAACGACAGGAGGCACGAACTGGACGACAGACGAAATAAACTGAAAAATAGACAGCCTTCCACCATTTTTACAACTGCGTGGGTGGTGTTCTTACGTGTAGCTTTTGTTTGCGCACGTTTAAGAACAAGATAGGCTACTGTAGCCATATTAGAGCGCATGAGAGGCGCGGACACTAGCTTTTAAGTTGTTGAACAGAAGATTTTGGTCGCCATTGCCGAAACCGGCTTGGAACCATGATGATGATGATGATGATGATGAGGATGAATAGCTTGGAAGAGAGAGAGAGTAATATTAATTATAGCAATAAAAATAGAATTAAAGAGCCGTGACCGAAAGCCCCATTCTGAATATGAATACACCTTAAACCAATATGGATTTACACCTGAATTTGACTATATATCTTCTCTTTACCTATAACTGGATTTAGGAGAGAGCATCGTAATGGATTCGATTCCTATATACGTTATGGCTTATGGTAAAAAATATACAAGTAATTTTATCTCGTGACGACCTAATCTCGCTTCGTGAGCATATTGGCGCGCCGCCATTGTGGAAAAATACCATTATAGTACTTCGACTTTACGTGTTCCGGCATAAGAATGGAATATGCTAATTTATATTTTATCGTTAAGGGAATTTACTGGTTCCCTTAAATTTAAGTTAAACAAATATTAAAAACCAATTTAAACTTATTTTTTTATTGCTTAAATGGGTGGACGAGCTCACAACCGACCTGGTGTTAAGTGGTTACTGGAGCTCATAGATATCTACAACGTAAATGCGCCACCCATCTTGAGATGGCATTTGTGATTTAGCGTGTAAGAATCCCGGTGTATTAATATCGACTGATGCGAGTAACTATTTCAAATTATATATGTAAGCGCACATTACGTTTTCTAAATAAATTTGTTCGATACGTGGTGGTAGGACCTCTTGTGAGTCCGCACGGGTAGGTATCACCACCCCGACTATTTCTGCCGTGAAGCAGAGATGCGTTTCGCTTTGAAGGGTGGGGCAGCCGTTGTAACTATACTGAGATCTTAGAACTTATATATCAAGGTGGGTGGCGCATTTACTTTGTAGATGTCTATGGGCTCCAGTTACCACTTAACACCAGGTGGGCGATGAGCTCGTCCACCCATCAAAGCAAAAAAAAAAATCGTGATCGTGAACGGTTTGTGGGGTGGTAGAGTATCATCTTATCACAAAACCGTATGGCGTATATCTAATGTTGTGACTGTCCTGGCTATGAATGTACTTTTAATTTGGAAGGTAGGGCTACTATTTTACTAAACGACCGGGGACTTCGATTAAGTGGCCACAAACAAGATTATAAAAAAAAAAAAAAAAATGTGTGCAATTCACACGTGGTAGAAGTGAAACCTTCCAAAATTAAAATACAATTATCCTAAACGTCTAAAGTATATGTAAAATTTTGTCATTAGTAAATAATTGTAAGGTAGCGCCCTCTGTGAATTGATATTTTAATTTCACGTATAATCGTAAATTAAAATTCACTACAAGAGCTTTCATACACACGTTAGTATTAAAAAATCTCACAGATGGCGCTGTATTAAATAGTATGTAGTATGTATGATTCTGTCTCACTCTTTGCTGGCTTCATCCTACACATTTTTGTATTTGTGTCTCTTACCTGTCGTTTTTCCGTTGCATCCGGTTTGAAATCACAACGATTCTAAAGAAGTTTTCACTTCAAAAACAATACTAACTAAACAATTGCGGTGCGATTGAATGAACCGTAAGGTACATCACGCGAACGTAATGCCCAAGATGCGCGCAATAATAACATAAAGTTTTATTATTACGAATGTTATTATATTACCGAATGTAAACGCAAATGTCTGGAACAAGAGCTTTTTATTGCTAAGAACTTGAAGGCGCGTTATTATTATTGTGCTCCTAACAATTGAAATCATAGTGATGTTTCTCTGAAGTGACCGAACAAAAAAAATACATATTTTTTATTGTTTTCGATGAAAGATTAAAATTAAATTTAGATTATTTGTTGGTGAGTGCTCACCGTGGCTCTTGAATATTAGAGATACGAGGGGCACGAATGCAGGAAGACTTGTTATAGGATTCAAGAAATACTGTATAGGAATTTTACTTGCAGATTGAAGGAAGAGACTTGCGCTTTATAAAGCGCAGGTCCGACCTCGCGTGGAGTACTGCTCTCACCTCTGGGCCGGAGCTCTCAAATACCAGCTACTTCCATTTGACTCCATACAGAAACGGGCTGTTCGGATGGTCGATAGTCCTGCTCTCGCGGATCGCTTGTAACCTCTGGGTCTACGGAGGGACTTCGGTTCTCTCTGTGTTTTATACCGCATGGTCCATGGGGAATGCTCTGAGGAGTTATTCGAGATGATCCCCTCATCTCCTTTTTATCATCGCACCTCCCGCCATCGGAGCAGGGTTCATCCATATTATCTGGAACCGCTTCGTTCATCGACAGTGCGTTTCCAAAGATCTTTTTTGCCACGTACCATCCGGCTTTGGAATGAACTCCCCTCCACGGTGTTTTACTGGCGCTATGACATGTCCTTCTTCAAACGAGGCTTGCGGAGAGAACTTTATGGTAGGCAGTGGCTTGGCTCTGCCCCTGGCATTGCTGACGTCCATGAGCGATGGTGACACCTTACTATCAGGTGGGTCGTATGCTCTTCTGCCTACAAAAGCAATAAAAAAAAAGAGAAAATCATATCTGGAAACACATTGCGGATGAGCGCAGTGGCGTCAGGAACTAATATGGTAAACTCTACTCCTATGGGCGGGGCAATTTTAATGAGCTTAAGGCAAATATGGGTATTTAATGTACTTGTGTGTGGGTTTGTGCATGTATGTGTGTATGTGTTTGTGTATTTCTAATAGAAACGGCAGACCAGTATCTGGATGAGCCCACTGAGTTGCTCGCCGGATCTTCTCAGTGGGTCGTGTTTCCGATCCGGTGGTAGATTCTGCGAAGCACTAATCTTGCTAGGGTTCGTGTTGGCAACGTCATCAGGCTTTCCCCGTGAGCTCACCTCCTAGTTAAGGTTAAGGTTATGCTGAAATAGCCTCTCAAGGCTATCAGCTTAGGTAGGAAAAAAATCTGGATGTTTTTCTTAATTCCTCAATTAATTCATGCTGACAATATTAATGCGAATATACACACATTGATTATTGCGGATAGCCCCTCAAACAATAGTCTTCATGACTTTGCATACACATCAAGAGCACAGAAAGGGCATAGAGTAGCTTTCGTTAAAAAAATAGACAATTTATTTTTCTCTCAATTAAAGGGAGCTAAAGAAGAAAGCAAAATTGGAAGAAGCAAAATTAGAAGCAAAATTTTTAATAATAATTATTATATTAATTACGTTGTGTATTAATTGCATATATATTTACGGATATATGTATATACTTTTGTTTATGTGTATGTATGTATATATTGGTACACCGCGCGTAATTCGTTTCCAAATGATTCTTGTCCACTGGATGGTTGTCTGGAAGAGATCGCTCTTAGCGATAAGACCGCCAATTGTACTTTTTTGTATTTAATGTATCGCACTGTTTATTTGTTTTTTGGTGTACAATAAAGAATACTCTCTCTCTCTCTCTCTCTCTCTCTCTCTCTCTCTCTCTCGCTCTCTCTCTCTCTTTCTCACTTTCTCTCTCTAAGCCGGGTGAAAGAGCTCGTTAGATCTAATATTTCTGCATCACTAAATGTATTCTTAAAGCTGTCTTCTATCCGCGTTCCCTAACAGCGGCTCTAACAAGTTACGTCACCTCACTCGGCGCGCCCTACAAGGCAATTTGTTAAACTTCAACAAAACGTTAATTATGAATGGTTATATTACAAGTGATTAATCATCCGAAAAGTTAATTAAAGCTAAACTTTGGTAGCGCAGATGGCTCTTGCCGTGTCGTTTCAGCATACGTTTAGCCTGTTGGATTGTTATGAGAAAAGGATATAGGTGGATTGTTTCGGTAAACAGAGGCTTGGCTGTGCTTTTGGCGTTGCTGATGTCCATGGGCTACATGGGCTACGGTGACAACTCACCGTCAGATGGACAATACTCTCATCTGGCTATAAAACTATATTAACGAGAAGTCGAGATTTTTGATTAAGCTCCAGTTTTTCAGCTATTATCCTTGATTAAGCTTCAGTAGTTACTGGTGGTAGGACCTCTTGAGTTCGCACGGATAGGTACCATCATCCCGCCTCTTTCTGCCGTGAAGCAGTAATGCGTTTCGGTTTGAAGGCTGCGGCAGCCGTTGTAACTATACTGAGACCTTAGAACTTATATCTCAAGGTGGGTGGCGTATTTACTTTGTAGATGTCTATGGGCTCCAGTAACCACTTAACACCAGGTGAACTATGAGCTCATCCACCCATCTAAGCAATAAAAAAAATTGTTCAGCAATTATAAGCTTCAGTAAGCACCCGCTTATCGAAGCTTGTAATTACTGTCGGCTAACATTATGCTCTACTATTACTAAATGAAAATCATAAAACCGAAATATTAAAGTGTAAGTTATTTAAGCGTAAAAAAATATACGTAATATCACGATATACTTTAAACTTTTATCGGCGCTTTTCTCGGTTATCTCCGCTTTCGATGGGGATCCCAATTAAAAGGCTCTACGCTCGATCGCGCCCCGTAACAAGCATTTTAATTATTTACGTTTGGACGAATGAAATACCTTATCGGGGGGCCTTTAAAATTCACGATCGTATATATTCAAAACGATATTTTTTTGGTGCGAAACTACATAATAATATTTGCGGATTTATTGAGGTGTTTTTTTTTTTAATAGTTATTTTTACATGGTTTTAGGATTTAGGAGAGAATGTTGTTATGAATAATTGGTTGATGATGCAACTTGAAATCTGAGCATAGAAACAGATACTGAATCAAATACTGAGTTCGAACGTTTAGGAAAGATGAGAATGGCCATTATGGGTAAGTGGAATGACGGATTCCAATAGCCTATAGGTTCAAATAGTTCAACACTATTAAGAAACAAACGCGACTAGTACTCGGAGGTGAAGTGTAGTCATGATCTGGCCCGCATCTCAAATAATATTGATATTTCTTCCCAAGCGTGTCACTCTTGACAGAGTGGTCGTGATCGTTATGTAGTGTTGGAAGGGGCAGACTTGATGCGTCTCACGATCTCGCGCCATCTCTTGATATAAGATAAGCTTAACATAGCATTCGTTTTTACCATCGCACCGCCCGCTATCGAAGTAGAGTTTGTCCACACTACTTGGAGCCACTGCGTTCACCCACATTGCGTTTCCAGATATCTTCCTTTTTTTTTTATTAATTGCTTATATGGGTGGACAAGTTCACAGCCCACCTGGTGTTAAGTGGTTACTGGAAGCCATAGACATCTACAACGTAAATGCGCCATCCACCTTGAGATATAAGTTCTAAGTTCTCAGTATAGTTACAACAGTTGCCCCACCCTTCAAACCGAAACGCATTACTGCTTCACGGCAGAAATAGGTAGGGCGGTGGTACCTACCCGTGTGGACTCACAAGAGGTCCTACCACCGGTAAAGTGGTCCTACTACCAGTGTAGTCTAGTTATGAACTGGCCCGCATTTCAAAGAATATTTATAGCTTATCATAGCATTCGTTTTTACCATCGCACCGCCCGCCACCGGAGTAGAGTTCATCCATACTACATCCTACATCCACAGTGCGTTTCCACAGATCTTTTTTGCCACGTACCATCTTCAGGCTGTGGAATGAGCTACCTTTCACGATGTTTCCCGAGCGCTATGACATGTCTTCCTTCAAATGAGGCTTGTGGAAAGTACTTAACGGTAGGCAGCATCTTGGCTCTGCTCCTGAAATTACTGAAGTCCATGGACGACGGTAACCTCTCACAGGTTTTTTTATTTTTTTTTTATTGCTTAGATGGATGGACGAGCTCACAGCCCACCTGGTGTTAAGTGGTTACTGGAGCCCATAGACATCTTCAATGTAAATGCGCCACCCACCTCGAGATATAAGTTCTAAGCTCTCAGTATAGTTACAACGGCTACCCCACCCTTCGAACCGAAACGCATTACTGCTTCACGGCGGAAATAGGCGGGGTGGTGGTACCTACCCGTGCGGACTCACAAGAGGTCCTACCACCAGTGATTACGCAAATTATAATTTTGCGGGTTTGGTTTGTATTACACGATGTTATTCCTTCACCGTGGAAGTCAATCGTGAACAAAATGCCGTATAGCCGTATAGCTTGTCTGTCTACAAGGGCAATAATGAAAACGTTTATATTATATTCAAAGCAGACCCCATGACCCTGTGAGTGTGAAATTTCTATATTGCTCGTGAAGATTTCGTCACCTTTTTTCTATTATTATTTATTACACTACTGGTTACCAAACTCTAATACGAACGTGTGATTAAAATTAAAATTTCAAAGTCGTTGCAATTCCCAGCAGTCGTGAGCCCACTGCGCCCACTTCTGCGACGAAGCTGGTATGCGTTACTGTTTGAATAACAGGAAAGGTTTAAGGTAATGTGAGCAAGAGGCGTCTTACAAAGACTTAGATGGATTGTGTGAAAGAGGATATGCGAAAAAAGGTTGTGCATGCAGAGATGACGTATAATGAGCATGTATGAATAAAGAAAACATGCTGTGTGTATTGAAATGACATGAAAGGAAAATTAGGAAAGATTTTACCAATATAATTGAGTTCAATCTTTTGTCATTTATGTACATTATGGCCGCCCTAGAAGCCACGCATATGGTCAATCTACAACAATCTCTTGATAAAAAAAAAAACGTGTTCATCTTTGTTCGACGCTGCATTTATTGTTTTTTATTTCATTGCGGATCCTCCCGATCTATTAACGGTGCTTTTAGATACCTCAAGCATCGGTCACCGTCCTCGCCGAACCCTTCGCTCGCGATGAAGGGCTTGGCGAGTAAATTAACCCATAGACAAAGCCTACTGAGTTTCTCGCCGGATCTTCTCAATGGGTCGCGATTCTAATTCGGTGGTAGATTCTGCGAAACACTGCTCTTCCTAGGGCCAGTGCTAGCACCACTTCCGGTTTGAGCCCCGAGAGCTCACCTACACGTTAGGGTAAAGCTGAAATAGCCTCTCAAGGTTATAATTTTTTATTTATTGCTTATATGGGTGGACGAGTTCACAGCTCACCTGGTGTTAACTGGAGCCCATAACATCTACAACGGAAATGCGCCACCAACCTTGAGATATAAAACCTTCAGTTTAGTTACAACGGCTACCCTACCCTTCAGACCGAAACGCATTACTGTTTCACGGCAGAAATAGGCGTGGGTAGATGCTGTGCAAAGCGAAATAGGTGGTGGTACCTACCCGTGCAGACTCACAAGAGGTTCTACCACCAGTGAAATAGCCTTTCAAGGCTATCAGCATAGGTTTAAAAAAAGTTTTTATTGTTAAATTTCAAGTCTACGGGCTGTTGTAAATAAAATATAATCGTATTATTATGCAGGGTAATTATCTCGACCTCATTAGCGGGGCTGGCACGGTGCCTGCAACCGGCGGTCTGCGACTCGATTCTGTGTACGGTGCTTATGTTAAAAGCAAACTTTAATTGACACTATATTTTACGTTTTCTTTCATTCAGGCTTCCTATTAATTTGAATTGCACGTATACATAGAATGTATACACACGAGAAATTTATCAATGCAATGGAAACTTTCAATTGAATTTTCGGTCATTTCAAAAATTTGTATCGTCATGAAACTTGATGATTTTTTTTAATGAGGGAGAGAGAGAGAGAGAGAGAGTATTCTTTATTATACACCAAAAAACTAACAGTGCGATAAATTAAAAACAAAAAATTGGCGGTCTTATCGCTAAGAGCGATCTCTTCCAGACAACCATCAGGTGGACAAGAATCGTTTGGAAACGAACTACGCGCGGCGTACCATTCCAGTGAAATACATATACATATATGTACACATACATATCTTCTTTAGATTACCTATTGTTTCAATTCAGGACAATTAAATTATTAATTCAAATTAATTCAGGACCTATCGGATGTTAATTAGTTACGAATACACTCTCAAGATGCCACCAACGTTGAGATATATAAGTATCAATTGTATTGTGCATCGGATAACCCCGAAACAATAAAACCACTGATAAGTCTAAATAAATATAAACTGAATAAACGCGAATTCATTATATGCTTTATCGCTTACAGATGATTAATGTGACTGTGGTATAAATACATAATTAAGGGTATAATAATCTTTTCGTAATATTTATCTTCGCCATAAAACTAACAGGAAGCAAGTCTAATGTAATTGATAACTTTGAGTTTTCGGGAACACTACGAATTGCTCTTCCAGCACTTTGGAGTAGACTATATAATTAACAGAAGGCGCATTTTGCTTTTAATGATTTTACATAGTATTGTTTAATTTATTGTTTAAGAAGAGACTAAAATGTCACTATGATAACTAACAACAGTTTATTTATAAGAAGTTTGTCAGTAGGTAATTAAAAATAAAGTCATTTATCATCGTTGATATTAACCTTAATGGTTTGTGACCCTATCATACGATCTAGGTTCGACAATGGTTGAAATCAATACCTTTGTTAAAACTAATTCGAATCCAGGAGGTCTCGGACAGAAATTAGCCATAATTTTTTTATTGCCCTTGTAGGCAGACGAGCATGCGGCCCACCTGATGGTGAGTAGTTACCGTCGCCCATGGACTTCAGTAATGCTAGGGGCAGAGCCAAGCCGCTACCTACCACTTAATACTCTCCACAAGCCTTGTTTGAAGAAGGACATGTCATAGCGCTCGGGAAACACCGTGGAGGGGAGCTCATTCCATAGCCGGATGGTACGTGACAAATTTGTCGCGTGTATGCCTGCTGCTATTGCTAGAGCTACAGGTGTCTATTGACAGCGTTGGTTCATCGGGTAAGGACGTGTCTAGGGATCGGATGGTGACCGGCTTCTGCGTCGGAGTCGGGACGTAGTTAGAAGCCGCCACGATGACACAATTTACATGACGCCATCACCTTATAGAAGAAGGTAGATACTGAACTTGCACTGGTTATACCACCGAGCGATTCAGCTATTTCTGCCGCGAGGCTGTCATGCGTTGAACCCAAGGTGATTGAGGTTCTGATATCTACAAGTATTTCACGATATAGCGTTAACTTGTACTGGTTAGTACCACTGAGCGGTTCAGCTATTTCAGCCCCGAAGCTACCATGCGTTGAACCTAAGGTGATTGAGGTTCTGATATCTACAAGTGTTTCATGATATAGCACGAACTTGAACTGGTCAATACTACCGATCGGTTAGCTATTTCTGGAGCAAAGCTGTCGTGCGTTGAACCCAAGGTGATTGAGGTTCTGATATCTACGAGTATTTCATGATATAGCGTGAACTTGTACTGATTAGTACTACCGACCGCTTAGCTATTTTTGCCGCGAAGCTATCATGCGCTAAACCCAAGGTGATTGAGGTTCTGATATCTACGAGTATTTCGCGATATAGCGCGAACTTGACCTAGTCCATACTACCGATAGATTAGCTATTTCTGCCGCGAAGCTGTCGTGCGTTGAGCCCAAGGTGACTGAGGTTCTGATATCTACTTGTATTTCACCAGGCGCAATGAAAGCGTTGGTCGCTACGTCACCTCTGTTCATTCTATGCACGCTAGGCGCGCGTATATAATCCACGGGAATCGGTGATGAGTAATGGCCGCAGTTAATATTGCTTCAAAAGCGATCCCGAATTGTAACCGACATCGTTTAGTTCCGCTGATAATCAGGTATGTTCGTCTAGAAAATTGCCATCATTTATTTTGAGATATTATTTTATTTGAGAGTTTTGTATTATCGAAAGATTATCATGATTTGTATTGTGAACAGGGGGGAACATTGTGTAGAAAACATTGTGCTTGGAAAAGATAACGATTCTCACATATAAACGGACCTCGGATGTATAGTCTTTAAGATTTAGGCCTCATATTTTAGGGCAGGTAGTGGTATCAGCGTTGCCAACTCGGAATTCGTCAAGGTGGAAGATAGTGTTCTACAAGTTGGTAGTTTCCAACAAACCCCACTATGAAAAGTTGGTAGATCTACCACCCATACTTTTCAAGTCTTTTAGAGACCCTCCAAAAAGAATCTGGCATCCTTAATTTACTTTTCGATTGGATAAGACATACTTGAACTATTTTTATTAGAAATCCAATGATAAACAGAATTACAGGCCGCTAATATTCTTCTTTTTTCCATAGTTGAGAATATTTTTGATTGTAAAAAAGCAAGAGAAAGATTACGAAAAATAAAAAATAAAATATAGTTTCAATATTATGTTCATGGAGGTTTGATTTGAACTTTTTGAAAACTTCAAAAGCTGGTAGATAAAGTGATAGGTTTGATTACGACACTAAAAGTCTGTAGAGTTGGCAACGCTGAGTGGTATTGGCGTAGTGGTTTCTGTGGCCTCATGTAACCACTTAACGCTAGTAGAACCGAAAGCATTTCGATATATAAAAAATAAATTCCTAAAAAAAACATCACACGTTGAGTACCAGTGAAAGCTCTTACAGGGCGGATACGAACTTAACTTAACTTCATCACAAAGTAATTTTCTCGTATTCCAGTATAAGATATTTTAAATACATAAGCGGCAAGCAAAAACTAACTTTTACTGCACTACACTAAAAATAAAATCGACTTCAACAAAAAAAAAAAAGTTAATGTATTCCAAACCCATTAAGCACGCATTATCAGAGATATCCTAAAAACGACCCCTAGTCTTTTAAACTGGTCACAAAAATTATACACGCTTAAAAAATACAGTCGGTTACAAAAGGCCGTAATATATATTTTTAAACGAAAATCTAGATAGGTAACTATCTAGATTTTCTTTCAATTCATTATCATTTTTTTACTTTTCAATTATTGCATAAACGGTGAAGGAGCTCACGGCGCAACTGGTATTAATTGGTTACTGGAGACCATCGATAATTCAAGTGTACATTTCCACCCATTTTGAGGTATGAGTCCGATTTCTAAGCTGTTTGTACATTTGTCCCGCCATTCAAAACCCGAAACCATGATTGTTTCGCGCCAAACATAGGCTGTATACCCGATTATTTATATAGGCAATAGTGGCTTTTGGAATCAATCCAAAAACACAACAATCCACTTCATCACTTTTTCACTTCACTGTACACAAATCATTACACCGTTGTATTGAAATCATCGCGTGTGTACACCGCAGAATTGGAACTGTTCAATCGGATTTCACATTCAAATGTACTGTGTTTGGTGATTCCGTATTAATTTTGAGGTTGAAATTCAGTATTTAGCTCCGTTGTTGCTTTCATGGAGACAGTTTATGGCTCACAGAGTAGAGTGAAGTTATTTTTTAAACGACAACATATAACTTATGTTTTTGATCTTTTAAGTCGAGGTTTGAGATAAAAGATTTTGCGATTCGTAGTTTAAAACTACTTTTAAGATTTTATTTCACGTTTTTTTTTCTATCGTTTTTATATTATTTCCAACGCTACGAATACTTTACAGCACTATCTATCAATTTAGTATTACTTATATATATTTATTTTATGTATTTCATTATATATGTACGTGTATGTATATGTTTACGTTATTTATGTGTGTATGTATATATATGTAGTCTAATATATTATGTATTAGTGTTTTTTATTTTTATTTTTATTAAGTTCTTGTTTAGATTGTAAATTGTAAATTAATTAGATTGTATTCTTCTACCCACTCATTTAAAGCTTTCCTTCGTTAAGAACGGTTAGCTGGTAGAAATCTCAATTGTTGAGTTAAGCTCGCCATTTTTTATATCCTACGCAATTACTGTAATATTAAGGGCGGATTCGACCAAACTTAAATTTAAACTCGAGTAACTATACGAGGAATAACCTATTCCATGATTTTAATCTCGAGTAAATTCATAGTCGTTTTTCCACGTATACTTGCGCTAGGAATAACAATACGCGAATAGCAGAGTGAATGGTGAACAAAAATAAAATCCGGCAAATAAATGTTGTTGTTCAACGGCATAGTGTAAGAGCATACAAATCGTCAACTCGATTTTGCCGTATTTTAGTGTGAAAAAGTAGCTGTTGTGTAAGATATCCAGCTGTCAAACGTATTATTTTTATTTCTTGTTTGTTTGAGGGAATTGTCAAGTTTTGTCGTGTGGTTTTATCTTTTTTCGTTTAAACGTTGCATTCAGACTATTAATAATCATTTAGTGCATTGCGTTGACTTGAAATTAAAACAGAATAAATATTTATGAAATGACAGAAATCAGATGTTGGACTGACAGACGCCATTACTTTATTCTAGGAATAGCTCCGTTATTCCGTGCGAAACGGCGGTATAGTAACAATTCCCGAATAGGCCCACTATTCTTAGAATTGTAGTTGGTAAAACGTAAAATTGATTTACTCTCGATTAACTGACGAGTTATTCTAAGAATAAGATTTACTCTTGTTTGGTCGAATCGACCCTTACTGTGTGTACAATAAAGAATAAAGAATAGTTTCATTAAATATCGAATACTTTAGAGTTTACCGTCAAGTATACAATATAAGGTATAATTAAATAATCTAAGTATATAATAACTATAAAAACGAGGGATTGGAGTTGAAAACTAGTTTTAATTGTGACATACTATATAGTAAATATTCGTTTATATCTTCTATATATATAAAAATTAATTGCTGTTCGTTAGTCTCGCTAAAACTCGAGAACGGTTGGACCGATTTGGCTAATTTTGGTCTTGAATTGTTTGTGGAAATCCAGAGAAGTCTTAAAAGGTAGATAAATATGTAAATGCTCGGAATTAAATAAAAATTATAATTTTGTTTTTCCTTTGATGTCTCCCCCGTCGGACGGATTTCTTTTGTTTGTTTGAAGTTTAATTTATACAAAAGTTTAGTTCTTTTATTTATCGATTGAGGCACTACGAAATCTGCCGGGTCAGTTAGTTTAGAATAAAAAGATACAGCCTTAGTCTTTTTCGAAGCGAGGCTGCATAAAACTTCAATGTCAACCGCTCAAATTGGGTATCTTCCACTACTTAAGCATCCTAATTCCTACTAAAAACAATGATAATTGATGTACAGAGAATAGAGACAGAATGAAGCAATTTATATTTCCATTAACATTCCCATACTGCACATGTGTTCGTTTATCATTCTTTAACTTTGAATCGAAGCAACGGATAAATATGATTTTAAAGTAATAATAATTAGATTAGGAGAGTGACATACGCTAACTTTATCCCGAAAATAATCCCATTGCCACGGGAAACTACACTACTTTTCTTGGACTAACCGCTAACTAACCGCTAGCGGTAGGCAGCGGCTTGGCTCTGTCCCTGGCATTGCTGAAGTCCATGGGCGACGGTAACCACTCACCATCAGGTGGGCCGTATGCTCGTAAGCCTACAAGGGAAATATAAAAAAAAAAAAAATTACAGTTAGTATACTATGAAACTTCTAGAATCTCCATTTTTCAATACAAAATTTCTGCATTCATTGACGCAATAAAAAAAAAAGTATATGACTAAAACGACTTATAATCTAAACAGCTCGACGGAGATTTGTTCGGTCGAGTTTCGCCCGGCTCTATCCGGCTGCATCCGGTTTATTCCGGTTATAATCCAGTTTACCCGACTGTGCGGCGATCTCGTGAATGGCCACGGTCTTATGAAAGGTGATGGAGTTGTCTGCTGGCTCGCCATCTTAATCTCCGACTCTTGAAAATATTACGAAGTATTTGTTAAGTTTGTATTACAAAAGCTTTTTAAATGATCTTTCTTTAAAATAGACCAAAAAAAAAAGTTTTTATATAAAATATTGGCGCGCTTTGTCGGCTGAAAGGTCGTAAAAGCTGCTTTGTCTTTCGTAGGTACGTAATATTAATATGTGCACTATTCAAGTTTAATAAGGTATAATATAATTATCATCATAAACTTTTTTATTTATTTTATTGCTTAGATGGGTGGACGAGCTCACAGCCCACCTGGTGTTAAGTGGTTACTGGAGCCCATATACATCCACAACGTAAATGCGCCACCCACCTTGAGATATAAGTTCTAAGGTCTCAAGTATAATTACAACGGCTGCCCCACCCTTCAAACCGAAACTCATTACTGCTTCACGGTAGAAATAGGCTGGGTGGTGGTACCCACCCGCACGGACTCATAAGAGGTCCTACCACCAGTGAATTATTAAATTGGAGGATTTAGTTTACGGTGAGATGTTTGTTACAAGGAATAAGTACGAAAATGACTAGCAATACCAACTTTGGTGTGAAGATTGGATGGTGTGATTCACTGAGAGATATTTTATATAAGGGTGCGTAGACCCGTAGTCTGAAGTGGAAGTTAGCCTATATTCATTCCCGGGGCTCAAAATATTTCCGTATCCAATTCCGTCAAAACTGGCTAAGTGGTCACACTCAGTGAAAATGTGATAGATAGGGAGAACTACTTTCTTAAATAATAAAATTACTAATTACAACTTCAAACATCGAGCTGAACAAACATAATTTTAAAAAAGATGTGTGGTGTCGTGGGTCACCGGATAGGAACGAAGATCCTTATTATAAAAATATTAATTTTAAGTTCTATTCGAGGTATAAAGAAGATAAAACTGGAGGTTTCGCAACAACCCACGTTCATTCGGTAACGTGCGAGCTTATTGTAGTACACTACATTCACGGATGTTTGCTTAAGAGTTAGTATATTGCGCAAGTGAACGCTCTGAGATCGTGGTCAATGAATTATAAACAATATGTTATTTTTTGTACGTTATTACAAAGTTAAGTCGTACACTGTGTGCATTACTAATAAAAATCTTACGTTACGGACGTTTTTTCCCGGTTAGGGTACCCCTGCGCATCGTCCCATAAAGAACTTCGTTCCAATAAAAACGGCGATAAAGTTTTTGAAACATCCTATTTTAGCTCATTATATAAACATCGAGGGGGCTCTTGAGTTTTTCTACGAACTAGTTTCATTAGAATCTTTTCAAGACAATGTTTGTATTCAGATAGTTCAGAGATAGAACTGGCATGTAACAATCGTAGCTCATAAAATAAACACACGATGTAACTCAATTCAGCTTCAAATTTCCCACAAGATTCGGGAATTTTGTTCGGAATAAACGATGGATCGTTATAGTATAAGAGAGATCGCTTCAAGTTGCATTCGCACGATTGTTATTTTGAATGTGGCGGGCAGCCATCATACAACGTAAGATATATGACAGATGCCTGAATCTCGCTTACGACACTTTCAAGACAAGCTTGCATATATACAAGTTCCGAACAACAACATTCGGACCGTCGGTCTACCGAGTGATATCACCCGCTCGGTGGAAGACCTTCCCTTTCGTGGCTAAATTCCCACATTGAATGTCGTCAAAAAGCTCTGCATATTGAAACATAACGTATTTTATGACAGCTTCTAATTAATTCCTCATTGGTGGTAGGGGGCGTCTTAGGAGCCGCATGAGTAGGTAGATTTTTTTATTGCTTATATGGGCGGATGAGCTCACAGCCCACCTGGTCTTAAGTGGTAACTGGAGCCCATAGACATCTACAACGTAAATGCGCCACCCACCTTGAATATAAGTTCTAAGGTCTCAAGTATAGTTACAACGGCTACCCCGCCCTTCAAACCGAAACGTATTACTGTTTCACGACAGAAATAGGCGGGGCGGCTGTAACTACCCAAGCGGAATCACAAGAGGTCCTACCACCACAAGTAGCAATGCCTTCCGATTTTTTAGGGTGGAATAGACCTTGCTCTATACAACTGGGACTTAAGGTGCGTTGGGGTAAGTTCGGCGCTGGGGTAAGTACGTAGAAATCAAATTTTCAATCTATTCGACCATAATTTTTAATGCTCGCCACATTGCGTGCCACGCCGTTATGTTCCACCCCGTCCGCAGTGGCCGCCAATGGCTCCAACAAGTCGGACGTGTGCTACGCGTACTTAGAGAAAACAAGGTAAATTTTATAAAATATTGTCTATCCGGTCTTTCACCTTCATTTTTATTTGCATATATTAGCAGAAATATGGCTCTTTTTGTTATATTTTTGCCTAAATACTAAGTTTTAATCAGTGATAGCCCGGTAGAACTAATGCAGAAATATCTACTGTCTCTGTAGGCTGAAATCCGGTGTTTCCCTTCCCGAGTGAAGTACGGACAAAAGTATCCGGTCTTAACCCGTTTCGAAATCGGTAGTGATTGTCAAAGTTTTATTACATAATTTTTATTTTATTATACTTAATTGTTTTCGTATTTGCTTTAATATGGAGTTTATGTAAGATATATTATTGCAATAAAATAGGTACTTCAGGAGAAAGAAGACAAATGTACCTATATGTCACCGTATTAAATATCGTTGTATATAAAGGGTGTTTTTATAGAGGTATAGAACTTTAAAATGGAATAAAACAAAGATGAATTTTTAAATTGTCATGAAATTTACTTTATTTGAAAGATAATCTTTTGGCATTATAATTTACATATGACTTCTGGCATATGACCGCCACGGCTGTCTCGGACATAGTCTAATCTGGAGGTCCAATCTTCGATTGAAGTATCTTGAGGATCGCCAGCTGATCAGTGACCGACAGTACGGTTTCCGTCATGGTCGCTCAGCTGGCGATCTTCTTGTATACCTTACACACAGGTGGGCTGAAGCCTTGGAGAGCAAGGGCGAGGCTCTCGCTGTAAGCCTTGATATCGCGAAGGCCTTCGACAGGGTCTGGCATAGGGCACTTCTGTCGAAGTTACCATCTTACGTTATCCCTGAGGGACTCTGCAAGTGCATCGCTAGCTTTTAAGATGGGCGGAGCATCACTGTCGTTGTAGACGGTTGCTGTTCCGATACCATTTCCATTAACGCTGGCGTTCCACAAGGTTCGGTGCTCTCCCCCACGCTTTTCATCCTGTATATCAATGACATGCTGTCTATTGATGGCATGCATTGCTATGCGGATGACAGCACTGGGGATGCGCGATATATCAGCCATCAGAGTCTCTCTCGGAACGTGGTGCAAGAGAGACGATCAAAACTTGTCAACTTGGTTCAATTCAACCCGTTAAAGAGACAAGTTTGCGCGTTCACTGCGAAGAAGGACCCTTTTGTCATGGCGCCGCAATTCCAAGGAGTATCTCTGCAACCTTCCGAGAGTATCGAGATACTTTGGGTCGACATTTCGAGCGATGTCCAGTTTCGGAGTCATTTGGAAGGCAAAGCCAAGTTGGCGTCCAAAATGCTGGGAGTCCTCAACAGAGCGAAGCGGTACTTCACGCCTGGACAAAGACTTTTGCTTTATAAAGCACAAGTCCGGCATCGCGTGGAGTACTGCTCCCATCTCTAGGCCGGGGCTTCCAATTACCAGCTTCTTCCATTTGACTCCATACAGAGGAGGGCCGTTCGGATTGTCGGTAATCCCACTCTCACGGATTGTTTAGAACCTATGAGTCTGCGGAGGGACTTTGGTTCCCTTTGTATTTTGTACAGATGTTCCATGGGGAGTGCTCTGAAGAATTGTTCGAGATGATATCGGCATCTCGTTTTTACCATCGCACCACCCGTCACCGGAGTAGAGTTCATCCATACTACCTGGAGCAAGTCTGCGGTCATCCACAGTGCGTTTCCAGAGGTCTTTTTTGCCACGCACCATCCGGCTATGGAATGAGCTCCCCTCCACGGTGTTTTCCGAACGCTATGACATGTCCTTCTTCAAACGAGGCTTGTGGAGAGTATTAAGCGGTAGGCAGCGGCTTGGCTCTGCCCCTGGCATTGCTGAAGTCCATGGGCGACGCTAACCACTCACAATCGGTGGGCCGTATGCTCATCTGCATACAAGGGCAATAAAAAAAAATTACTTTCGTTAAGATTGTTTATAACGTATCTATTGCAAACCGTTTAATTTTGAATTGTTATCATAATTATAAAACTTTTGCGATTGGACTATCATACCTTGTGTGCTGTATAATTGGATGTTCTTGCGTCGTCTTCTTTATCTATCACTGTTTCGTCGTCGAATGTAAAGAAACAGAATATTCTTGTGATTCTGAATTGTTTTTTGTTGAAAAAACTAATAATTACTTTAACAAGATATAATTATATTCAAAACACCAAAAAAAACGTTTGTCAGTTCCTCCAATATTTTTAAAACACCGGTTACAGTTAAATTTAAAGTAAAATGGTTTTGTAAAGTTTTTTCTTGTCTCCCCGCTTATATGACTGTTCAANGTCGGGAGTTCGTGTGCAGGTAACATTCCGTGATAAGTTAGCAACGTGAGATAGTCGTGAGAACGCGAATCGATATTTTTCTCGGAAATATCAATGTTTATATCGCCAGCCAAGACAATATTTTTATAAGAAGAATAAGACTTTAAAAGTTCATTAAGGGATTCTAGAAACAATGTAAAATTTTGTTGAGCCGGTGGGCGGTATATAGCAATAACTACGGTATCCTTGTTTATCGTTAGTGCGAGGCAGTTAGCGTCATGAATTTCCGGCTCTTTAAAATATATTTGAAGCTGGGTGCGGCTATAGACTATAACTCCCTCATTTTGAGTGCGGTGACGGCTAGTAGCAGTAATATAACGTAAGATATTTGACAGATGCCTGAATCTCGCTTACGACATTTTCAAGACAAGCTTGCATATATACAAGTTCCGAACAACAGCATTCGGACCGTCATAACCCAAAGACACAGCCCACTGAGTTTCTCGCCGGATCTTCTCAGTGGGTCGCGTTTCCGATCCGGTGGTATATTCTGCGAAGCACTGCTCTTGCTAGGGCCAGTGTTAGCAACTCTCCGGTTGAGCCCCGCGAGCTCACCTACAAACGTTAGGGCGAAGCTGAAATAGCCTCTCATGGCTATCAGCATAGGTAAAAAAAAAAAAAAAATCGGACCGTCGGCCTACCGAGTTAGTATCACCCGCTCGGTGGAAAATATTCCTTTTCGTGGCTAAATTCCCACATTGAATGTTGTCGAAAAGCTCTGAATATTCAAACATAACGTATTTTATGACAGCTTCTAATTAATTCCTCGTTGGTGGTAGGGCCGACTTAGGAGCCGCATGAGTGGGTAGATTTTTTATTTATTGCTTATATGGGCGGACGAGCTCACAGCCCACCTGATGTTAAGTGGTTACTGGAGCCCATAGACATCTACAACGTAAATGCGCCACCCACCTTGGATATAAGTTCTAAGGTCTCAGGTATAATTAAAACGGCTACCCCGAACTTCAAAAAGAAACGCATTACTGCTTCATGGCAGAAATAGCCGGGGCGGTGGTACTTACCCGTGCGGACTCACAAGAGGTCCTACCACTAGAAGTAGCAATGCTTTCGGATTTTTTTTAAGGTGGAATAGACCTTGCCCTATACAATTGTGACTTAGATCTCCTATTTCAGGGCTGATAGCAGCATTCATAACTCGAGTAACCACTTAAGACTAAACGAGCTTTAAGCATCACCCGAATAAACTGCATAGTTAAATTTGAATTTCTATTATATTCTATCAGCCCACAGACGTCCACTGCTGAACATAAGACTTTAATTTAATAATTTCAATTTATAGATTAAAAAACTTCAGAGGTGTCAAGGGACACCCGGATGGAACGAAGTTCCTTTCGATTAATTAGTGAAGGAATTGTAATTTTTTTTTAAGTTATAATAATAAATTACGGCATTATGAAGAAGAAAAAAACAATACTATGAGCTATTGTTGAAACACTATCTCGAGAAACTGTACTCATTACGCGGACCAATCGGATACGAGCAATGTCACGCGATAAGCGCCTACACGTTGATTGGTCAGAATGACGGATCTAAAAAGTGTCGTGACAACTTTTCGTAAGAATTTTTTCCGCCTAGCCCCCTTTCACAACGCGCGATAAGGAACTTCGTTCCAAAATTAAGATAATTTTTTTATTAAGCATCCAGTGATGGTGGACAACGGTGGCCAATATCAGATGAACTATTCGCTTCAGGCTTTAAATAAAAAAAACAGCGTGACAAATAAAACGCGGCGTACAAAACGCAGCGTTTCGACAACATCAGTGAGAGCTATTACTTAATGTATGGCGCGCACGTGACTAGAGAGTTTAGCTGCTAGAGTAAGCGATGTAGCGTTTGCACTATTTGATAATGTACTTCGGAACTAAACTACATTTGAGTTTTGAGTGCTTGAGACAGAATCATTGTTTTAGGGGAATGAGCTTTGGAATCAAAACTTCGGCCATTAAAATCTAATATATAAAATTCTCGTGTCACAGTTTTCGTTGCCATACTCCTCCGAAACGGCTTGACCGATTTGGATGAAATTTTTTGTGCTTATCCGGTATCTATGAGAATCGGCCAACATCTATTTTTCATCCCCCTAAATGTTAGGGGTAGTCCACCCCTAAATTAATTTTTTTATTTTTTAAACAAAATTTTTTGTTTTTATTTTTTTATGATACAGCATACAAAAATACATACAACCCTAAATTTTCACTCCTTTACGATCAACCCTTATTTTTTATTTGTTAATTAAAAACTAAATTTTTTTGCAAGAATTTTGTTTTTATTTTGTCATGACTTAGAATAAAAAATTTCATATTACTCTGAAATTTTCACCCTCTACGATCAACCCCTATTTTTTATTTGTTAATTATAAATTTTAAATTTTTTGGCAAGATTTTATTTTTTATTTTGTCATGACTTAAAATAAAAAAAAATATATTACTCTCAATTTTCACTCTTATACGATCAACCCCTATTTTTCCATCCCGATTTTTATTTTTTTTATTCTATACACAGATCCGCAATAAGGTTGCAAGATGGCAATCAAATATTATAATTGTAGTATGATAAATTGTTATTCAGAGTTTATAATTTCAAGTTCCTTTAATTATGATTTTTTTTTAATTCAATTTGATCTCCTGCCCTCGCCGGTCGACTACTGATCAACTATCAATCGATCAGTTATCCCCGCCAGGTGTCACCACTCATCCAGCAAACATCACGTAGTAGGGATGAGGACGAAGCCGGTCTCCTGTCTTACTCACTATACATTTTTCAGCCATGTTTCTTTGGTTTTATTTGTGTATCAATAGTATGTTCAGTAGGTCTGAGAATCGGCTACTATCTATATTTCATACCCCTAAGTGATAAGGGTTGTTCACCCTAAACATTTTTTTTTTATAAATTTTTTTTTGGTTATAATGAGGTATAGTCCCCAGCACGTAACTTGGCAAGAGTCGCTAGATGCGCAGAAGTCGTTTTTTAGGTCTCTTTGGTTGTCAAGCGGGACGCGGGGAAAGACGTAGCACCGTTCCGAGCGCGCGATTGGTGAGTCAGTCGACTCTCCCCTCCCGCACCGCGTCCACGTTCCGTTCGCTCCCGGTTACACATGTGCCTACTAAAGTTGTAGGAACCCTTTGTTTATATTGAGTTTTTGTTACGAGTTGTTATTATTATTTTAAATTTAGTTTTTGTTACGAGTGTTATTGTTTTAAATTTGTTTGCAATGGCAGGACCAAATACCAATGACCATAATTATAGTCGATTCAGTCACTGAGCGTTTTATTATTTACGCCAGTGACGACAGCGACTCTTCGTTATGTCGACGATGAGGAGCCAACTCCTTCCACCAGCTCAGGTCCTACCATAAATTTAATCCAAGGGGTAGCACTATTAGAAAATGATAGTGACGACGGCGACACATAATTTTTAATATTAAGTATATTTTGTTAAATAAACTTTTTAACTTTTAATTGTATTTTATTTATAACACCTAATACACTTCACGAATTCCTCTCTTTTCTTTAACTTTCTTCTAAACACACAGGCTTAAAAATAAATTATGGCAAATAAAAAATTTAATAAAATAAAATTAACATATATGCGGGCCATAAAAGTGACAATTATTTTGTTGCAATGTACACTATGCGCAACATTACCCCCACTACACCAAAACCTTGCCAACTTACGTGCCTCTTACTATATTATGTGGTTGAATGAGGTTTTTGAGAATTTTATATATTAGACTATAATTTCCTTAGAAATCTTATTTAAGGCAACACAACGTTTGCCGGGTCAGCTAGTATTTTATAAATAAACTAGCGACCCGCCCTCGCTTCGCTTCGGAAAGATTAACACATGAAACAAAAAAAAAAAAAAAAATTTTTTTTTAGAAAAAAGTAGCCTATGTTCATCAGGGACAATGTCGGCTTATAATGGAAAAAGAATTTTTCAAATCGGTCCAGTAGTTTCGGAGCCTATTCGAAACAAACAAACTTCCTCTTTATAATATTAGTAATATTAGTATAGATGTTAAGCCTAAACCGAACGTAAACATAATGAGTAGTATTCTAACAGCATTGCTTTGAGATTAATAGATACAGTCTGAAACACTGAATTTGCAATTATCTTCCACTAAAAATCTTCAGAGACCTCTAATTACATTTTTAGCAGGAAGAACGATCGCTATTGTCATCTTCAGTAATAAAACACAGAAATATACTATCAAGATTCCTATATCTAGACTAGAATCGCTTTCAGTACCCAAAATCAGTTAGCGAGGCGTACCTACACACCTCGTGTACGGCCGATGTGAATCGAATCACTTAGATTCGAAGGGGTGCAGAGTGAAATAGTCCAGAGTAACGCATCTGAGTATTAAGATGCAGGTAAGAAAAACGGACACGTGGAAATTATGCGGATAGATTGCTGTGTTTGTATGAAAGCAGATACCGTATTGTCTTCTAACCGACACCATCTAGGCGGGCTTCGGACAGCCTGCCGACCGAGAGGGCTGGCGGTCGTGGCGCCGACGACCGCCTGTCCGGCGTCCCGATGGCGAGGGTGATGGGACAGATGTGCTCCATACTAAACGCTTCGCTCTCCCCCATTGCCTTTTCATGAGTTCTGTCTCATGCGAGGCTCGGACGTGGGTTGTTGAGCGACAAGAGACTTTAGTCGGTTCGACTCCGACACACCCCGCCCGCCATTCCCAGTGGAGGGTGGGAGTTTGGCGATTTCCACATGACCAACAAAAAAAAAGCATATTCTCCCGTAAAAAGTGCAGTGTACATTACTTAAAAATATGAATACGATTTAATGGAATCGTTTCAGAAAACAAAGATAGTCCTGATTGAATAAGTATTGTAAATAAAACAGTGGCATCCGATCAGGATTTCAAGTAACTTAGCTTCATTATCGAAGAAGGAAAGGCGTTAGGTTGTAAATACAGTAAATATTTCGCTAATTCAGAAGAGACTGTTCAAATACCCGTATCTTCTCGTTGAAGCTTTTTCGCGGACTCATTCTACTGCTCCGATCTGTACTGTGTCATTGGCAGAGACCCAGGTACATGTGATAAATATCTCACTCGCTTAGCTCTCTTACGTAATTGCTCAGTACTCTGTTGAATTAACGTCAATTGAAGATTAATGGCGCTTTAGCTTACCGCCGAAATGCTTTTATATGAAAATGTTTGAGGAGTAATCTTGTTGAGGCAACCGCTTATTTAGATAAGTCTTCCAGTAGTCATATCCTTTACAAAACAGTATGTCATTTCTGAAAATAGGCCTCACAGTCATTTAGAGTTACTGCTTCTTAAAAACGATCATAGGGTTTCATTATATTATGTTATTCGACGTAGTCGTATAAGCTGAATTGGTTTTCAAATCCTACTGTTCTAAATGTATAAATTTTTTTTATTACCCGTCTAAACGGGTGGACCAGCTCACAACCCACCTGGTGTTAAGTGGTTACTGGAACCCAAAGACATATATAACGTAAATGCACCTTGAGATATAAGTTCTTAGGTCTCAAGTATAGTTACAACGGCTGCCCGCGCAGACTCACAAGAGGTCCTAATTACGCAAATTATAATTTTGTGAGTTTGATTTTTACTAAACGATGTTATTCCTTCACCGTGGAAGTCAATCGTGAACATTTGTTGAGTACGTATTTCATTAGAAAAATTGGTACCCGCCTGAGATTCGAACACCAGTGCATCGCTCAACACGAATGCACCAGACGTCTTATCCTTTAGGGCACGACGACTTAAACCTGCAATATTGGTAGTAGAAGAAATACATTGAGTTTCTCTGTGGTTCTTCTCAGTGGGTCGCGATTACGATCCGGTGGCAGATTCGGTGAAGCACTGTTGTGCCTAGGCCAAGTGTTAGTAAATTATCTCAGACTGAGCCCTGTGAACTTGCCTACCTAAGTGCCGAATCTAGAATAGCTCTTAATGCTATCAACGATTAGGTAGGAACAAAATATGCTAAATATTGGCGGAACAATTTGTATTGGAACAATTTGGATAGTTATGTACTTACAATTGGAGCCAAGTAATCATCCATTATTATTTTAAGAGTGGGACATCCATTTGAAAACAAGTTTATTATTAGGTTCTAATGTGGGCCCATCTGGAGTTTTTTAGTCACAATCGAAACCGAAAACCACGGGTAAACGTGAATCTTTTAGGACTATCATATCAGAGATCGCTAGTTCTACCGCATATCTTCAGTTTCAGAAACTGTTCATTCTCCTTCTATGACACCCTACAGAAGGGTGTTAGAAGGCCAGTAGGCGGATAACTTCGTTCTGTACCTACCGACTCGATGAGGAGAGATCAACATTAATAGACCTTTGATCCTCTCGTAAAATATAAGACTGCTAGCTATTATTTTGAGTTTATCTTTGCTATTTAATTTGAATTTTTTTTCTGGTTTCTATAAGATTCCATTCAATTGCATTATCGGTGTCTCTATAAATGTAACGGAAGCTAATGTAAAGAGATAAAAAGCAAAACACTCGAATCACCTACACGATCTATGTCAATTCAACATTACGATACAATTTTATATCCGATAACACGTTTTCATGCGAAAATACATTTTATAGACTATATCCCTTTTATTTCTGGGTCCATAAAAATGTGACAAATGAAGTGGAAAACAGTCAGGGGAGTTAAAACACAATGTTTGAAGGAAGCCCCGGTGTCGTTTACATGAGGCGTGAGCTGCTGTTTCGAGGTGCGTTCATACTACACGAAGTTGAATACAACATTGAATTATTTAATTGAATACCATATATTATTATGTGGACATATGATTTCGCAGTCCACGTGGTTTTCAGTGGGCCTCATAAACAATAGGAAGTAGCAGCCGTCAACTTAGTACTTTTACTGGACGTGGTACTTTTACTTGTGCGTCCGCACGGGTAGGTACCACCACCTTGCCTATTTCTGCCGTGAAGCAGTACTGCGTTTCGGTTTGAAGAGCGGGACAGCTTTGTACTTAAAAAAACGGAGACATTAGAACTCACATTACAAGGTGTGTGGCGGCATTTACGTTGTAGATGTCTATGGGCTCCGGTAACCACGTAACACCAGGTGGGCTGTGAGTTCGTCTACCCAACTAAGCAGTAAAAAAATAAAATAAATTTGAGACAAAGCAAAAATTACCGTTTGTAATAATAGCTGTATAGCCTGCATACTGGACGGCATGGCTGTTGGGGGGTAAAATTAATATGATGATAAGTCTACTCTTCTGTGCTTATACCATATTGACTTTCCAAAACTGAAACCAAATGAATACACTCTGATGAATCTCTGATTTTGGTACCCAAAAAGTTTATTTTCGGGTATCTATGACTAAGACTCCTGTTCTTCATTGATTGTTTTGAAATTTAATATCTATACTATACTTTTACCACTTGGTGTATCGTATTGCTACAAGGTTGATTGTCTTTTTAAAGCATCTAGAATTCTAGCTCAATTAAACTAATAGGTCTTTCCTTCGTAGAAGAGTCACGGAAAAAGCTTGACGTTAAGTACACTTTGGGCGGGTGATATTGCTTGGTAGACTGACGGCCCGAAAGTTGTTTTTCGGAACGTGTATAACGCAAACTTATCTTGAAAATATCGTTATTGAATTTCAGGCCTTTGTTAAATGTCTTCTGTTTTTATGACAGCTATCACAATAATACTATCCAATATCCAGAAATCAATGAAAATTTTTCGCAATAATCGTCAAGTTTTTGTGTGAAATATCCTGAATCCGCGTCGCAGCAAACTAAAGGAGCTCCGTGCTTCGCAACCTGAGTGTGTACCTGATGAAAATTTAAAATGAGCCTCACCCCTTCTGCGCGAGACCAGAGAATAAAACACGGCGTACTTTGTCAGTTGCTCAGAATAATGCCGCTGAAAGATTAGCGGATACATCAGCTTTTTATACCGGTATAACATACCGGATTAATAATATACACCGGTATAACATACTGGCCAGTCGATGTCTTTGTGTGTGTCGTCATTAAAAAAATATTATTCATAGTAAGCTTTGAAACTTAAGAATAGGTTTACAGGAGAGCTTAGAAAAAAAACCGGATTAATAATATACACCGGTATAATATACCGGCCAGTCGATGTCTTTGTGTGTCGTCATTAAAAAAATATTATTCATGGTAAACTTTGAAACTTAAGAATAGGTTTAGAGGAGAGTTTTGAAAATTTTATTGATTGTTTTGAAGTCACACAGATTGGTAACAATATCGTGTAGGTACTTTAACTCCAAGATGTGGTATTGTATAATTTGATTGAAGAGCAGGTTGTTTGTTCTCTTTTTTTTAAAATTTAGATTCACTATTTTCTCACATTTTCCTCTCATAGCCAGTTTTTATTAGAAGTTTTTTTTTTTAAACAAAGTTCCTTATGGGACGATACGGAGGGGTACCCTAACTGGGAAAAAAACGTCCGTAACGTAAGATTTTTATTATTTATGTATAGTCTTAGTATGATAGCTATACAGTGTCTAATGTATAGTTTTTATTATTATTCATATAAATAGCTGTTTCTTTGTATGTTATTATTATGTATATTTTTATAAATCATTGTGAATATAATAAATTTGATAACTTTGTAAAGTAATTTTTATTTTATTTTTATCAATAAAAAAATTATAATAAAAAATGTATACCCGAATAATTATTTTCTTTATACCTCGAATAGAACTTAAAATTAATATTTTTATAATAAGACACTTCGTTCCTATCCGGTGCCCCACGATACCACACTTCTTTTTTTTAAATTTCTTCAGACAAACATACGCATAATGTCCATGCGGTGAACCAAACGAAAAGAGGCGGTATAGAGAAAATTCACATACCACCAGCTTAACGTTCGCAATTCGCACGCTTCATCCGAAAATTCTCACGTATCAATCCATTAGCAGGACCAAGCCCGTTACGGTTGGCCCGATATTGCATTCTCGCATGTTTCCCCTACATTTGCGTTGCGGACAGGTGTCAAAAACATATCGCGGTTATTACCGAGGCCGCGTAAGTTTTACAACTTGAACTTTTTACGGGCGCGCTTTATATTCGTCTAGTCATGTTGCGGGTGCGTGCCACGAGTTCTTCCGTGAAACTTTGCACTTAGGTCCGTCGTGCACTTAGATATTTCGCAGTTAAATTTTACGGAATTCTCGATTATTATTTTTTACCAAGCAGTTGGCGATGGTCACTTAATTAACATCACTACAATGCCGACTACCGCGAGTATGAAGTTTATATGTACATACGTAACAGTAAGTCGTCGTGGCCTAAAGAATAAGACGTCCGGTGCATTCGTGTTGAGCGATTCACCGGTGTTAGAATCCCAGGCGGGTACCGATTTTTTAAATGAAATACGTACTTAACAAATGTTCACGATTGACTTCCACGATGAAGGAATAACATCGTGTAATAAAAATTAAACCCGCAAAATTATTATTTTCGTAATTACTGGTGGTAGAACCTCTCGTCAGTCCGCACGGATAGGTACCACCACCTTGTCTATTTCTACCACGAAGCAGTAATGCGTTTCGGTTTGAAGGGTGAGGCAGCCGTTGTAACTATATTGAGATCTTAGAACTTATATCTCAAGGTGGGTGGCGCATTTACGTTGTAGATGTCTATGGGCCACCACTTAACACCAGGTGGGCTGTGAGCTCGTCCATCCAAATAAGCAATAAAAAAAAGCCTTCGAACTGATTATACGTAACATATCAAAGCATACAAAAGAATTTACGTATACAAGGAATCCTCCAAAACAAAACCAGCTATTCCTGGGAAAAGTAAACGAAAAGAGGTACGATATCGATACGTCTTTAAGCAGGTGATGATCGCCCGATACATAAATCATCATTATCCCGGACATTATGCAAGCGAATCAATCATAGTACCCGAGCAGTGCGAGTTATCACTCAGAACCCGCGTAACCCGTAGATGAAAAACGCCTTTACATTTTCGTAGGGTAATACCTACGTTGTGTGAACAGGGCTTATTCATGTTTCTACGTTTTGAAAGAAAGAAAAAAACATGTTTATTTTTCATTGCTTAGATGGGTGGACGAGCCTACCTGGTGCTAAGTGGTTACTGGAGCCCATAGACATCTACAACGTAAATCCGCCACCCACTTTGAGACATAAGTTCTAAGGTCTCAGTACAGTTACAACGGCTGCCCTGCTCTTCAAACTGAAACTGCTACTTCACGGCAGAAATAGGCAGGGCGGTGGCACCTACCCGCGCGGACTCACAAGAGGTCCTACCTCAAAATGTTATTGGTGATGGAAGGGCGTGGTGAAAACCCGCCGATATTACCCTCCATTTTGCTGTAGCGAAGTTATATTTGAAGGGTTCTGACATAAACTAGACTTGGAACCCGTCTGGTTTCGACATAATGGGTTCGTTGCCACTTAGCACCTGGGCGTGAATACAACGGGCTGAATGTTTAGGAAATATAACCAAATATGTGTAGAATCACACATCAAAGCTTTATTGAGTGCATTAAATTTTCTTTAATCTCACCCTAACTCAATTACTTCGGTAGCAGATACGGCGCTAACGTATGTTCCGTGGAGAGTGCTCTGGATATTATCTCATTAGCTTTATTTTTACGGATCGCATAAGCCGCAAGGGGGTTAAACTTTATCTATACTACTTAAAGCTACTGCGCTCATTCAGACCACGCTTCCTGATATCATGCATAGTACGCACCATACCATTCCAGAATGAATTTTTTTTATTGCCCTTGTAGGCAGACGAGCATACGGCCCACCTCATGGTGAGTGGTTACCGTCGCCCATGGACTTCAGAAATGCCAGGCCCAGAGCCATGCCGCTGGCTACCCCTCTTCGGTATTTTCTGACATGCTATAACACCTCTGAGCATCTAGACAAGACACTGAGCCGCCACGCACTTCACTGTGCCACTGATCGACATACTACAAATCACGAAACGGTCACTGGCGGACGCATTACGTTGCTCAGCAATGAGCGATCGGGTGAAGGAGAAGGATGACACGTCCTCCTGCAAAAGAGGTTCTAGAAACGAGCCTTGATCGGCGAACAGCAGTTTGGCTCTGGGCTCCGAAAATCACGACCTGGTGAAGTTATAAGTGTAAGGTTTATGGTAAAATACTTAATTGGTGGTAGGACCTCTTGTGAGTCCGCGCAGGTAGGTACCACCGCCCTGCCTATTTCTGCCGTGAAGCAGTAATGCGTTTCGGTTTGAAGGGTGGGGCAGCCGCTGTAACTATACTTGAGACCTTAGAGCTTATATCTCAAGGTGGGTAGCGCATTTACGTTGTAGACGTCTATGGGCTTCAGTAACCACTTAACACCAGATGGGCTGTGAGCTCGTCCACCAATCTAATCAATAAAAAAAAATGCAATATAAAAATTAACGTGTTAAAATTATGACGATTTTCGGATTGCTATGTGGCATTAGTGTTGGTGGAAGCAATGATGGTAGTGGGGACGTGCCATATCAAAAATGGCGCCGAACGAAGTAAGGGGGGTAGTCGAGATAACAAACAGGGAAGGCTATATACTTGTAGGGTGTGCAGACCAACAAATTTGTAAAAGTGGAATCTATACATATAAATAAAATTAGAGTGTCTGTTTGTAATATTGAAATAACCGCTTTTTACTACATGCATATGAATATATATAAGCCACATACATCAAAATAACTTTTTTTTTTAATTTTGTCTGTTTGTCTGTCTGCCTGTCTGTTTGTTCCGGCTAATCTCTGGAACGACTGGACCGATTTCGACTTTCACTAATAGGTAGCTGATGATATAGGGAGTAACTTAGGCTACTTTTTTTAGATTAGCTTCGCCCCGCGGCGTCACCCGCTGCTATTGTCGTACCGCGCGCAACATGGCGGGACTCGCCTATCAATAATAAAATTTAATGTTTCCGAAGCGAAGCGAGGGCGGGTCGCTAGTGACAAATAAATCAGTATAGAATTAAGTAAATTACTGCAGTATGTATCTTATGTCAAGTCTGATGGAAGCGTAGTTTACGAACGTTAAAGAAATGTCGTTATAAGACACGAGAAAACCCTCCGAGAGACATCTTTACGGTCATTAAAATGAAAAAAATATATATATCAAACAATAATCGCGGCACCGAGAGCTCCGGTATTTAATTAACGAATCTCATACATTCGGGAAAACGCGGAATAACTCTCGGAACTGAGGCGAGGGCGGAACGCACGAAAAAAAATACCAAAAAACGTTTTACAGATTGTTTGACTACCTACCGAAAAATTTAACACACGTGCATGCTGCAGAGAGCGTGCAGTAAATGACATTGCAAGAAATGACCTAAGTATTGCAAAAGATATAATTTAATGTGTTAGCGTGTTATATTTATTTGTTAATGGGGCTTTGGCAGTTACATTTTTTCGCCTTTTTTTTTATTGCTTAGATGGGTGGACGAGCTCACAGCCCACCTGGTGTCAAATGGTTACTGGAGCCCATAGACATCCACAACGTAAATGCGCCACCCACCTTGAGATATAACTTAAAAGGTCTCAAGTATAGTTACAACGGCTGCCCCACCCTTCAAACCAAAACGCATTACTGCTTCACGGCAGAAATAGGCAGGGTGGTGGTACCCACCCGCGCGGACTCATAAGAGGTCCTAGCCTTTAGGAGAGACTGAAAAATTGAATAAACACACATATCTTGAACAGCACGATATGAACAAGCTGTACCAATAAAAAATAAATGGACTGCCCTCTCGGATCTTTCCTTTAAATTCCTTTCCAATAAAATTTTGGAATTCTTGGATTTGAAATGACATTTTTTTAATATTTTTTTTCCGTGTTGTTAGACGAACATACGGCCCAGCTGATGGGAAGTGGTTACCGTCTCTCATGGACATCAGCAATGCCAGGTGCAATCTCAATAGCGTGTTGGCTATTGATGAAGGCGACGATGGCTCTTTATACTGTTACTTACACTTTTTTGCATTAAGCTGACCAAACTTTAATAATTCAAGTTTTTCTTGTTTAATATTTACAGCATTAGCCATCCAGTATTACACAGTGAATGAACCAATTTGGATGTAATACTTAGTGTCGTATTAAATTATACTTAGCTCCAATTTTTGCGATTTATATAACTTAAATTAGCTGTCGTTTTGAAAGCGCCCACTCAAAATAAACTAGCACTGTTTAAATTAGGTTTCCCTGTAAAAGTATAAACACAAATAGCTTGACAACACAAAAGCCTGTTAGGCATTTACGGAATTGTTCGAAAGTCAAACAAATCCAGTGACACATACATAATTAAATTTCGCTCATACGTGCTTCCTTCCATTGTATCAACGCTGTGACTCCATGATTTCACATAAGTGTGTTTGTTTTAGAAATTTGAGGGTTGTACAAACGCAATTTGAATGTAACAGAAATATCGCGCGAAATCAGTTTTCCGCGAATTCTTCAAATAATAGCTAGTTAATTTGATTCGGTCTACCGAGATTCTTGAAAGACAGTCATGTTATTTGATTTATTAATATGGATCGGGTTGTTCGCGATTGTAGCCCTCTGGCGAAATTCATAATGATGATGATCTCAAATATTACCGGTGGTAGGACCTCTTGTGAGTCCGCACGGGTAGGTACCACCGCCCTGCTTATTTCTGACGTGAAGTAGAAACGCGTTTCGCTTTGAAGGGTGGGGCAGCCGTTGTAACTATACTGAGACCTTGGAACTTATATCTCAAGGTGAGTGGCGGCATTTACGTTGTAGATGACTATGGGCTCCAGTAACCACTTAGCACCAGGTGGGCTGTGGCTCGTCCACACATCTAAGCAATAAAAAATAAAAATAAAATAATAATGCCCATCTCTGTACCTGCAGATTAGACTACGAACCGGCTTGTATCTTCAAAAGGCTTGATCTAAAAGTCTATTAAATGATTTTCAATAGCACTGATTTTTTTACGTTCAAACAGGCAAATACCAGAGCGCTATTTCGGTTTAAATTCTTTGTACAATAAACGTTGTTAAGCTGTTAATATTGAGGACTAGTGAAGTATTATAATCTACTGACTTGTTAGCTCAGGTTGGATTGTGGGAAAGTAACCCACAAGTACCATTGAAAACCCCCTTACTTCCGCACATATACCAAAATAGAGCAGAATAAATATATTTTTTTAATACGCGAATTTTTTTCTTACAACTGACGTTTTCATTCCGCCGGTGCGCTTTTTACAAACTGCCAGGTTTGCATTCAACACCATTCCTATTCGAAAATAACATTGAATACAGTTAGAAAGGTGGCTTTGACCACACGATACGATATCGTAACAATAACGTCAAAGACGTTTGTTACGACGGGTGTTATAAATGTTATACAAAGAAGCAAATGTTATACAAACATACATTTTAATGAAACACATCTGAAGACTCGACTTGAAACTTTAAACTACATTACATACAAATACAATATATAAAATTTCACCTATTCATAAATGACAGAGAGCATCATTATGCATTATATATCCAGGCTAATAATACCAACCATCTCCTCTCCAACGCACGATGAAAAATAAAAAATAAGAGGGGGGTGAGCGAAGAAAAGGTATATGATAGAGGAGTATAGAAGGAGAAAACCGGAAGAACTGGGAGAAGGCTGAGAATTATGATGACTTATTGTAATACAATCTGTTAGCAATTATAACTGTTCTAACACCACTATCGTAAATACCAGGAAGATGTTTTTATATTCTCAATGATACATTTTTTTCGGGATAACTTTTCTATGTTTTATCGTATGGTATAAAAAATTTTCAATCTGTACCTAGGTTCATTTTATACATAGTTTTTTCACTGCAAGGTTGGCGAGTGTGCTTTTTTTTTCGCGTTCAGCACTTGCGATTGATCGGGGTCGATCCGTGGTCCGGGTTTTTCATCGAACCGATATTCCGTGGCCCTGGTATTGATAAATTGACTTATTTTAATCACCGTTGCAAATGAATGCAGCTTTTACAAATTGTTTTCGGGAGTTTCAGGTTTTCAATCATGTCACTTTTACGTTCACTTTATTAACGTATATGGTTGGATAAACTTAAAAAGCTTAACAGAGTTTTCGTGGTCTGGGAACGTGTTTTAAAAATGAATATGACGTATAAAAACCACGCAAAGACTAATAGAATAGGTAAATTATTAGTTTGAAACTGAAAGAAGCAGTCACATTTTTATTGTGTTTTTTTTCATTCTTAGATGAGTGGAGGAGCTCACGGCCCATTTGGTGTTAAGGGGCTATCGGAGCCCATAGACATCTACAACGCAAATGTACCCATTCGAGATATTATTCTAAAGTCTCAGTTTTTACAGTACGACAGTAAAACTCTTCAAACCGAAATGCATTCACGACATAAATGTTTGACAAGGTGGTGGTTTATACCCGTGGCCTACCACATGCTTCATTACCACCAAAAATAATTTAGGTAGCTCTTTCACCCAATGAGTAGAAGACCTTCCGAATCATCTATTCCTAGACTTCCAAATTTTATGGACATAACTATTCAAACATTCAAAACGGAATGGTTACGCGGTTTCACTACTGAATTTCGTACCTCACAGTAAGCAAACTAGAAAAAGTAATTAACTATGCGTAATGAATTCATATTTCTTGGCAAAAATCAAAGTATTAACGAGGTAAAATATTTTATTTCTTCCAACGGTTTTAATTCCACAACGTCAGCTGACGCTGTGCCTATTGCCCTAGAAATAAACGCCACAGTATAAATCAGATCTTACAGTGGGTTCACTTTTTTTTTCAAATATCAAATTGTGTCGTAGTGTGTGATCGCGTCACCCTTGTCAAACTGCGCTCCAATGACGCCAATATGGCACTCGCAATAAATACATCTTAGATTCAGCTTGTGGTTTAAATGCCATTCACTGTGTAATACACGTGTACCGGCTAAACACTGCGGGAATCCGTTGGATGAGGGCTGTGTAAGATCGGTCATTGTGAAGAATCTTGGATGGGGCTTTTGTGGACGACTGACTCACTTCTCAAGATCCTCAGGTGAGAGGCTAACAAAGATTTGGAGAGACCGCAGAATAACCAAAAACACCAAAGTTCGGTTAATGAGATGCCTGGTCTTTTCAATCTTTCTATACGGGGCTGAGACGTGGACGCTGAGGATGCAAGACCGTCGTACGATTGACGCACTGGAAATGTGATGTTGGAGACGTCTCCTCTCCTCAGAATTCCGCGGACCGCGCACCGTACCAACATTTCGATCCTGAAAGAGCTCAACATCAAGGAGAGACTATCGTCAACAGTCCAAATACGAATCCTCGAGTTCTTCGGGCACATCACTCGTAATGAGGACTCCATTAAGCGGTTGGTGGTGCAAGGGAAAGTCGAGGGCAAAAGATCTCGCGGACGATCTCCAACACGATGGATCGACCTCATAAAATCTGTGACTCACTCCAACATAAATGATTGCTCTCACTCTGCGAAACATCGTACCACATGGCGTCGCATCGCGAGAGCATCGGTATCGCAGGATCCGATTGATGCATGACCACGACCACTCTGTCAAGAGTGTACGAAAAGGAAGAGAAGAAGAAGAAGACTTACTTCTGGACCAGTAGACGGCTGCTTAATCCAAATCTACTCTAGTGACGTAATTTGTGGTTATATATAAGTAACATTTAATTTTGATCTAGCAGTTAGTGTAGACTTAGTATGCGGTTCTATATAGGTATCATTTGAAAATATTAGGTTTTACAGAACTCATTAATTACAGAACATATTCTAATTGTGGTCTATAAAAAAAATGTGGCTTGAGCATGAATTGGAATAATGACGTCACAGTACACTGTCTGCAAGTCGTTTACACTGTTCAGATTGAAAATGAGTCTTTACCAAAGCCCGTTCGACCGGCACTAATACGAACGATTCCATCGCTTAAGGTCAATGCACAGAGATCTCCCATTGTCTTTATTTACGACTGATTGTACATTCAGGAAACCGGCTTTTGAATTTCGCGAGTTCTCGATTAAAATGGGGTGTGTATTTTGATTGGAGTGCAGTTTAGCATATTTTTAATATTACTAGAGGTCCCGCAGTAGTCCAAATTCGACTATAATTAATTGGAATTGTAAGTTTGTACACTGTTATGATTGTATTTTATACTTCTATAATCACAAATTTCACCAAGACTACACTATTGAAAAATATTAAAAAAAACAAACAATATTTAATCTATCCTCAATTTGACAACAGACGTCAAGAACAAAAGTTTGACAATAAATAGTATGCATGCGTGTGTGCGTCAAATACATGGTATGTAGTGTGTGTAATGTTTTCTTTATTGATTTAATGTATCTTTTATGCATTATTTGAAAAAAATTAGCACGATGCACTTCTTCTCTATATTCTCTATAAGTATAGAAAATTTCACACTCCTCCGTCCGCGCAATTTTCGTAAAAAGGGATACAAAGTTTTTGCTTCACGTATTAATGTATAGATAAATGCGAACGTGTTTGTTCGTCACGTTTTTATTCTTAATAAATAATTAATCGATCATAATTTAATTTAGCACACACGTTATCAAGAACACGGAAAATGACATGGAATAACTTTTATCTCAAAAAGGAGACAATTTTTTTATACATTAACGCAGTGAAATCGTGTATACAAGATACTTCTCTATAAATGTGACACTATTTATGTATACTCATGTCTGTAGTGACTCTATGTATATCATAGATTTGCATATAATACAGATGAATCTACTCGGCGTTATACATATTATATCTGTGCATAATATAAATAAAATTGGAGTGTCTGTTTGTAATATTGAAATAGCCGCTTTTTACTACATGCATATGAACACACACCAAAATAGCATTTTTTACAATTTTCCTCTGTCTGTCTGTTTGTTCCAACTAATCTCTGGAATGGCTGAACCGATTTTGACGAGACTTTCACTAATATGTAGAACACTGGCACAGCGCTTCGCAGAATCTACTAGCGGATCGGAAACGCGACCCACTGAAAAAATCTGGCGAGAAACTCAGTGGGCTGTATCTATGGTTTAATTTACTCCTCGAGCCCTTCGTCACAAGCGACGGGTTTGGCGAGGACGGTGACCGGTGCTTGAGGTACCTAAAAGCACCGCTAATGGATCGGGAGGATCCGTAATGACGTATTTAGGGCGACGTCGACTGTTTACCATTCGGTCCACTGGATCGGCTATATAGTCGTCCCATGCTGTATTATAACTAATATTCTATGATTATTATTTTTTAAAGAATGATTAGGATTACCGAAGACCTTTCCAGTTTCACCAGAACAAGTGGGCGAGTACGGGCTTAGCCAGGAGAGATGGGATTTGCTAATAATTGACCGAGCGTCTCCGGGGGTCAGACCTAACAACTCAAGAGCAGCTACTTCGCGAATGCATATTATATTATTCTATGAATAAAAATTCTACAATGTTTTTATTCTGCAGCGTTTTTTTTTTTAATTTTCATTAACCAATTGATTGGAAATCGTTCGTTCTCAACACAATATATATTTGCTGTTGGAAATATTACGGCGATTATTAATCTTTAGCTCACGAGGATTTTGAGAAATTTAGGTAGGGATGGTATTCTGGTAAAAATCTCTTGTCTTATCAAGACGGGTAGCGGTGCTCCCGGGTCTGTGTATGATCTAACCATATGGGCCATTGATTCGCCTACTGATTTAAACTTGTTTCTAGAGAATCTTTACCCAGATTATGATATTCGAAGTAAAATCATTAATATTAATTGGAAAGTAAATTATTTTCTTTCGTACAGGTTTTGGTTTACTGATTGCTACTAGTCTTATTTATAGATGCTTCATTATATTCATTATATTTGATGCCTCATTAGGTTTTGAGAGTCGTAGGACTGATTAAAATTCTTTAAGGGTTTCGTTTCGCGTTAATACAAGCTATACAAATTGTGATGGTTCTATTAATTTATTAAAATTAATTTTGTTAAATTAATTTTGAAGCAGTAATGCGTTTAGGTTTGAAGGGTGGAGCAGCCGTTGTAATTATACTTGAGACCTTAGAACTTATATCTCAAAGTGGGTGGCGCATTTACGTTGTGGATGTCTATAGGCTCCAGTAACCACTTAACACCAGGTGGGCTGTGAGCTCGTCCACCCATCTAAGCAATAAAAAAAAATCTTGGAACATTGTCGTGCTTAAGCAAAATATAATTTTATCAAACGATGTTTTCGCGTCATGATGTAAGACACTAGTGAATATGAGACAAGTAAGTGTTTCAGTAGGAAACTTATTTGGGATTGAATACCGGCATAATCACATCGCATTAATAGACGAATTATCTATTAGGCCCGGACGATTTTGTTTGATTTTTCCCAAAAACCATATCCCACTAGCTCCCTTTCTTTTTACAGTTTTAAAAGTTTACTTATTTTAGTTTAGTTTAAAAGGGCTTTACAAAACAAAACGGTTAAGCAAGCTAAAACACTAGTCAAAAAATGGTTGTTAACATTGAACTATATGGACACAGAGAACTTAATTAAAAGCAAGAAATAGCAGTAGATTTATTAGTTTTGTATCTTTTTGTTTATTTTTTCTTATTAATTTATTTTACGTACATTGTTTATGTTTTTTTTTTTTTTATTGCTAGATGAGTGGACGAGCTCACAGCCCACCTGGTGTTAAATGGTTACTGGAGCCCATAGACATTTACGACGTAAATGCGCCACCCACCTTGAGATATAAGTTCTAAGGTCTCAAGTATAGTTACAACGGCTGCCCCACCCTTCAAACCAAAACGCATTACTGCTTCACGGCAGAAATAGGCAGCAGGGTGGTGGTACCCACCCGCGCGGACTCACAAGAGGTCCTACCACCAGTAATTATGCAAATTATAATTTTGCGGGTTTCATTTTTATTACACGATGTTATTCCTTCACCGTGGAAGTCAATCGTGAACATTTGTTGAGTACGTATTTCATTAGAAAAATTGGTACCCGCCTGAGATTCGAACATCGGTGCATCGCTCAACACGAATGCATCGGACGTCTTATCCGTTAGGCCACGACGACTTCAAAATGTACGTCTTACGCTTGTACTGTTGTACGTCTTATGTCTACGCTATGTGTAATTATTTGATGTGTTATTTTTATTATTCAATTTTGTTTATAATATTATATGTTAAATCTTGTAATGCATGTTTTTGAGCGTAATAATTATTAATAATAGTGATGTCGTTTTGAGGTCAATTATATAAATAGTAAATCGCATTTTGGTCCTAACGATACAGGCTATGCCTAGTGTGAGGATCATTGGTTAATTTTATATTGTTGATGCCATCTGCGTAATCTCTCAATTTGTTAAATATGTAAATAGTGTTCTAGGTCATGATTTAAGAGTTTATGTAGTAAATAAAGAAATTATTATTATAATTTCACGTGAACAAATATTAATCAGGCCAAATAAAAAACTTCAATTACAGGAACAAGTCTAAATATAAATCCGAATCTATCCTTTAATCCACTTTAATAATATTAATAACAAATGTACTTATACTTGAGAGTTTAGATTTTCGAGTTCATTTATAAAGGTTTCTTCTTAAAGTATCTCAATGATGTTTTATTAATTTATTTAAGATCTTTGACAGAGATTAACATTAATAATTCATTATTTTAATCGTTATTAGATAGTTGCTTTAGTTCCCGAAATCTGAAAAGTTTTAGAAACATCAGAAATAACATAATGACGATAAAACCCGAGATATAACTGTAAAAGAAATTTTAATGATGTGATTTTTTTTCTTTTTTTTTTTTTCTTAGGTGGCTGGACGAGCTCACAGCCCACCTGGTGTTAAGTGGTTACTGGAGCCCATAGACATCTACAATGTAAATGCGCCACCCTACCACCAGTAATTACGCATATTATAATTTTGCGGGTTTCGTTTTTATTACCCGATGTTATTCCTTCACCGTGAATATCAATCGTGAACATTTGTTGAGTACGTATTTAATTAGAAAAATTGGTACCCGCCTGAGATTCGAACACCGGTGCATCGCTCAACACGAATGCACCGGACGTCTTATCTGTTAGGCCACGACGACTTCAATCTGCGGCTGCTATCTAGGTAGAGAGTGTCCCAACAGAAAATGTATTAAATATTTTACCAATAAACTAACTCGGCACACCTAAACCTCCCGGAACAATAGAAAACGATCAAAGGCCCAGCTGATTTATCACGGTAAATGCCTATTGAAAAGTTTCCCCCGAAACACTCTCATTAATTGCTTTCCCCGGTAGTTTCCAACTGAAATCAAATCGCGTACCCGGGCCCGAAGATGGACCCACAAAAACTGCTGGAAACTGGAGAGTTACCCCATTAGGTCTATAAACAAGATTGATCTGCCGATCGTGTGGCCATGGTCACCGTTATCTTTATTAGCGTTGTGCATAGTTACAAAGCGATACTCTTAAATGCTAATTTAATTAGCAGCTGCTTGAAATTGCTTGAATCAAGAATTCTAATTAACTTTAATTTATTAAACATTTTTTTTTTATATGTAGAATGTTAATGCCACTGATTATTCTTGAAGTAAAAGGAACACAATAAATTGGTGTGCCAAAATAAACTAAACACAGCATAAATTTACTAAGCTTTAGTAGGTTCATATTATCATGGCTTACTAAGCTTACTAATATTAAAACAGGCAGCTGTCGGAGACTCGTCGCGTGCCATAAAATAATATATAGTATAAAATATGTATTACGTAAATAGTCGTGTTATATAAATCTACATATATTTTTTTTACAATTGATTCCTTCTGTGAACCGTCCAATACACGTTGAATTTGATTTAATGAACAATTACTATTGATGTACTACTCTACTAAGCTACAGCTTCTCGCTGACCTGTAGTGGCCTAAACTGGATTTTGACCTTTGATACCAAGAATACCACTCCTTGCAGACCTACACTGTTTCCTGCCACCGGGTAGCTTGAGGTCTCTATATCTTTTCCTCCACTTATACTATTGATGTACTCAGTGATGTTAAGAATATCATCATCATAATTATCATCAGCTTTCAGGCGTTCACTAGACATAAATTATTAACTTGAAATTATGGCATTTTCTTTGCCTTTCGAGTCGTAGACACAACTAAAATTACTTAAAGCGATTTAAAAACAAATTCAAATTAAATTATGCAGTCTTAAGCGGCTACGTACCTACTGGGGCTCTGGTACCCCTTTACGGGGGCACGGAATGCGCCTTGGGGCGAACCCACTACCCGGGGATGAACTCCCTACTACAAAAGGCAGGAGTAAAGTGAAGCTGGGGGAGATTGGGAGGTGGGTCTGTTCGCAGCGTACTTGGTTGCAATTTACATTTATATATACCTAAAAATAAACATTGGCTTGGCCATTGCCAGGGGTGACGCCCGGCAGCAAGCTCCTTCCGACGCCGTGCTGTCATCTGCTTGTACTTTTTTTCCTTTCATTCTAATTAAAACTAACTACAACTAACTATATGGCGGCTACCGGAACATCATGCTCGTATTTATGAGTCACATTAATGCGAGTCGATGCTGCAAAATCTCAATTAATTTGCCATAATGTTAAGTTACTATAAATTTTAAATTTTTAAATGTCATCAATTGTGGCTTAGCTATAGCTTCACGAATTTGGTGGGCGACACGCTTAACATGAACTGTTATCCGTTCATAGCGAGTTTAGTAACAGGCTTCGGAACGGTCTCGTGGACACTAATCGTTGTAGACGCGTTCCTTACTGCGCTAAGTTAATGGATTTTAGAGAGATGAAAACGTAATGTGCGATTGTGATTGATGTATGAAAAGAGAATACTTACTTGTGGTAGGTATGTGGCTCTGCTTATTACTGGTGGTAGGACCTCTTGTGAGTCCGCACGGGTAGGTACCACCACCCCGCCTATTTCTGCCGTGAAGCAGTAATGCGTTTCGGTTTGAAGGGTGGGGCAGCCGTTGTAACTATACTGAGACCTTAGAACTTATATCTCAAGGTGGGTGGCGCATTTACGTTGTAAATGTCTATGGCCTCCAGTAACCACTTAACACCGGGCTTGCTGTGAGCTCGTCCTCCCATCAAGCAATAAAAAAAAAAGAGTAGTGTATGTTTGAGATAGAGATACGTAATAATTCTTGGGATGACTTAGAAGCTTAATAACACTAATATTCGTCCATCCCAAGATCTAGATTTTCTTATTGCTTAGATGACGAGCTTACGGCCCGCTTGTGTTAATTGTTACCGGAGTCCATAGACATCTAAAATTTAAATGCTGCCACCCATCTCGAGACAAGAGTTCTAAGTCTTAGTTTTTAGAGTACAACGGCTGCATATTTCGACATTAAACTTATGTCTAAAGATAGACTGAGGCACACTTTATGTCTATGGGTCCGATAACCCCCTAATCAGATGGAATATGGCCTGGTCTGCTCATGTTTTAACAAAAAAAAACTATAAATATTGTTTTCAGAATCAATCGAGCCATATTCCGAAGTACATTAATAAACAGCGGTGACCTTATACTATATTTGATACATCTTTTACCAATAAATCAACAAACAAGGCACGTGGCGACGGAAACTAAATAAATAACTTATGCCACTACGCTCTTAAAGTAACCGAATTCTAACATTTCTAAAGTTCTAAGGTGGCCATACCATAAAAAATGTATTGAAATCGATCGTCGCCTATACGTACGTGTGTTAGGATCGCCGAAATTGGGTTATTTCAGGCTGTGGATTTTAAGTATTGGAAAATATGATCGTTTGTCTTAATATAAATTACACGTGGTTAGTAGGTTTTCGTCTTTAAATCTATAGGTTTGTAATTAATACAACCTAATAAATGAATAAAAATAATAATTATTTAGGTAAAGCTACTTATAAATAGAAAATCTGCGTTAGCTCACCGCCGGTTGGCCGAGTTCCCAGAAGGCTGGCATCATTTCCAGTATTTCAAAACATGTAGTTGTGAATTGTTAAGTAAACAAAATTATCGGTAATTTTGATATTATTTCAATACGGTTTTGTTGTTCATAAATTGACGGCAGATTTCAAGGATCAATGATTAAGTTAAGGAAATTCTCAATGATAGAGACCCTTTAACTCACAATCTATGTATATAAAAATAAATTGCTGTTCGTTAGTCTTGCTAAAACTCGAGAACGGCTGGACCGATTTGGCTAATTTTAGTCTTGAATGATTTATGGAAGTCCAGAGAAGGTTTGAAAGGTAGATAAATATGAAAATGCTCGGAATGAAATAAAAATAACAATTTTGTTTTTCCTTTGATGTGTTTCCCCGTCGGACGGATTCCTTTTGTTTGTTTTAAGTTTATTTTATACTAAACTTTAGGTTTTTTATTTATCGATTGAGGCACTAAGATGTCTGCCGGGTCAGCTAGTATTTCATATTTATGGATCGTTTCGGTTACCTTCCACGAGCTTCGCGTGTGGTTCGATTAGATTCCTTTAAAGCACATAAATGCAGGCTAAAATTTTAACACAAATTGAATAGTAAAATCTCATTATCTAATTCGTTTTGTAACAATTCCTTTATAACCGTCAACTCAGATTAAGTTTCTGATCAAGTTCTTATCCTTGATTAGAAATTGAAATACTTACTTAGTTTGAATTACTTTATTAATTTGGATTGCTCGTGATTTGGATAGATTGTATTTTAAGTCCGCACAAGTATGTCTCATAACTATTTCTGCCGCGACACAATAACGCGTTCTGGTTTGATACAGACAGACAACAAAACAACTGAGATTTCATATGTCAAAGCGGGTTGTGGCATCTATATATTAATACGTGAAGCAAAAACTTTGTATCCCTTTTTACGAAAATTTGCGCGGACGGAAGAGTATGAAATTTTCCACACTTATAGAGAATATAGAGAAGAAGTGCACAATGCTAATATTTTTTTAAAATAATGCATAAAAGATACATTAAATCAATAAAGAAAACATTACACACACTACATACCATGTATTTGATGCACACACGCATGCATACTATTTATTGTCAAACTTTTGTTCTTGACGTCTGTTGTCAAATTGAGAATAGATTAAATATTGTTTGCCTTTGTTAATATTTTTTATAGTGCAGTCTTGGCGAAATTTGTGATTATAGAAGTATAAAATACAATCATAATAGTGTACAAACTTACAATTCCAATTAATTATAGTCGAATTTCGACTACTGCAGGACCTCTAGTTTGTGTTAATCTATCGGACCCAGCTACCATGATCAAATCAAGTGAGCTATGAGGACGTCTTACCATACTTCCACGGAAGGAAGAACATCGTGTAATAAAAATGAAACCCGCAAAATCATAATTTACGTAATTACTAGTTGTAGGACGTTTTATGAGTCCCCACGGGTAAGTACCACCGCCATACCTATTTCTGCCGTGAAGCAGTAATCCGATTCGGTTTGAAGGGTGGGGCAGTCGTAACTTAGAACTCTTGTCTCAAGGTGGCTGGCGGCATTTACTTTGTAATTGTCCATGGGCTCCAGTAGCATTGGTTAAGCGTGAGCTTGTCTACCCATCTACGCAATAAATAAAAATACTTGTAATGAAAAACACATGTCTAGTCTCCCACCACTGCGCAAGTCCGATGACAGTCTGGCCCACAGCGCGAAAGAGAAGGCTGACCTTCTGGTCAAACTCTTCGCCTCGAACTCGACTGTGGACGACGGGGGTGCCACACCACCGAACATCCCCCGGTGTGATAGCTCCCTGCCGGATATCTGCTTCACACAGTGTGCAGTCAGGCGGGAGCTCCGACTCCNAAACTCTTTAGTTTTATAAAAAGGATTTTTCTTAAATGTCATTCAGTGAAGTTTGACATTAAGTAAAAAGAAAGTTCAGTTTGTTAATATAATAATTTTATTAAATTAAGGGCTTTAAATGTTGTTTTCTCATTATACACATAACAGAAAACGCAATTAAGTCTTTTATTGTTTATTTATGCTGGAGTACCCAATATCATTATATATAGTAAAAAATATGTATTACGTAAATAGTCGTGTTATATAAATCTACATATATTTTTTTTACAATTGATTCCTTCTGTGAACCGTCCAATACACGTTGAATTTGATTTAATGAACAATTACTATTGATATACTACTGTACTAAGGAGTTCTCGCTGACCTGCAGTGGCCTAAACTGGATTTTGACCTTTGATACCAATAATACCACTCCTTGCGGACTTACACTGTTTCCTGTCACCGGGTAGTAGCAGTAGTCTCTATAACTTTTCCTCCACCTGTACTATTGATGTACTCAGTGATATTAAGAATATCATCATAATTATCATCAGCTTTCAGGCGTTCACTAGACATAAATTATTAACTTGAAATTATAGTGTTTTCTGTGCCTTTCGACACAACTAATTAAAAACAAATTCAAATTGAATTATGCAGTATTAAGCGGCTACCTACCTACTGGGGCTCTCGTAAGCCTTTACTGGGGCGCGGAATGGGTCTTGGGGCGAACCCCACTACCCGGGGATGAACTCCTTACCACTAAAGGCAGGAGTGAAGTGAAGCTGGGGGAGATTGGGGGGTGGGTCCGTTCGTAGCGTACTTGGTCGCAATTTACATTTGTATATACTTAAAAATAAGCATTGGCTTGAATCTTTCCAGAGGTGACGCCCTGCAGCAAGCTCTTTCCGACGCCGTGCTGACATTCGCTTGTACTTTTTTCCTTTAATTCTAATTAAAACTAACTACAACTAACTATATGGCGGCTACCGGAACATCATGCTCGTATTGATGAGTCACATCAATGCGAGTCGATGCTGCAAAATCTCAATTGCCATAATGTTAAGTTACTATAAATTTTAAATTTTTAAATGTCATCAATTGTGGCTTAGCTATAGCTTCACGAATTTGGTGGGCGACACGCTTAACATGAACTGTTATCCGTTCATAGCGAGTTTAGTAACAGGCTTCGGAACGGTCTCGTGGACACTAATCGTTGTAGACGCGTTCCTTACTGCGCTAAGTTAATGGATTTTAGAGAGATGAAAACGTTATGTGCGATTGTGATTGATGTATGAAAAGAGAATACTTACTTGTTGTAGGTATGTGGCTCTACTTATTACTGGTGGTAGGACCTCTTGTGAGTCCGCACGGGTAGGTACCACCACCCTGCCCATTTCTGCCGTGAAGCAGTAATGCGTTTCGGTTTGAAGGGTGGGGCAGCCTTTGTTGAGACCTTAGAACTATATTGTGAGACCTTAGAACTTATATCTCAAGGTGGGTGGCGCATTTACGTTGTAAATGTCTATGGCCTCCAGTAACCACTTAATACCGGGTGGGCTGTGAGCTCGTCCTCCCATCTAGCAATAAAAAAAAAGAGAAGTGTATGTTTGAGATAGAGATACGTAATAATTCTTGGGATGACTTAGAAGCTTAATAACACTAATATTCGTCCATCCCAAGATCTAGATTTTCTTATTGCTTGGATGACGAGCTTACGGCCCGCTTGTGTTAATTGTTACCGGAGTCCATATACATCTAAAATGTAAATGCTGCCACCCGTCTCGAGACAAGAATTCTAAGTCTTAGTTTTTAGAGTACAACGGCTGCATATTTCGACATTAAGCTCATGACCCAAGATAGACTGAGGTACTCTTTATGTCTATGGGGTCCGGTAACCCCCTAATCAGATGGGATATGGCCTAGTCCGTTCATGTTGAAATAAAAGAAAACTATAAATATTGTTTTCAGAATCAATCGAGCCATATTCCGAAGTTCATTAATAAACAGCGGGGACCTTATACTATATTTGATACATCTTTTACCAATAAATCAACAAACAAAGCACGTGCCGACGAAAACTAAATAAATAACTTATGCCACTACGCTCTTAAAGTAACCGAATTCTAACATTTCTAAAGTTCTAAGGTGGCCATACCATAAAAAATGTATTGAAATCGATCGTCGCCTATACGTATGTGTGTTACGATCGCCGAAATTGGGTTATTTCAGGCTGTGGATTTTAAGTATTGGAAAATATGATCGTTTGTCTTAATATAAATTACACGTGGTTAGTAGGTTTTCGTCTTTAAATCTATAGGTTTGTAATTAATACAACCTAATAAATGAATAAAAATAATTATTATTTAGGTAAAGCTACTTATAAATAGAAAATCTGCGTTAGCTCACCGCCGGTTGGCAGAGTTCCCAGAAGGCTGGCAGCATTTCCAGTATTTCAAAACTACATATGTGAATTGTTAAGTAAACAAAATGATCGGTAATTTTGATATTATTTCAATACGGTTTTGTTGTTCATAAATTGACGGCAGATTTCAAGGATCAATGATTAAGTTAAGGAAATTCTCAATGATAGAGAGACTCTTTAACTCACAATCTATGTATATAAAAATGAATTGCTGTTCGTTAGTCTCGCTAAAACTCGAGAACGGCTGGACCGATTTGGCTAATTTTGGTCTTGAATGATTTGTGGAAGTCCAGAGAAGGTTTGAAAGGTAGATAAATATGAAAATGCTCGGAATTAAATAAAAATAACAATTTTGTTTCTCCTTTGATGTCTTTCCCCGTCGGACGGATTCCTTTTGTTTGTTTTAAGTTTATTTTATACTAAACTTTAGGTTTTTTATTTATCGATTAAGGCACTAAGATGTCTGCCGGGTCAGCTAGTATTTCATATTTATGGATCGTTTCGGTTACCTTCCACGAGCTTCGCGTGTGGTTCGATTAGATTCCTTTAGAGCACGTAAATGCTAGCTAAAATTTTAACACAGATTTAAAAGAAAAATTTAATTACCTAATTCATTTTGTAACAATTCCTTTATAACCGTCAACTCAGATTAAGTTTCTGATCAAGTTCTTATCCTTGATTAGAAATTGAAATACTTACTTAGTTGTAATTACTTTATTAATTTCGATTGCTCGTGATTTGGATAGATTATATTTTAAGTCCGCACAAGTATATCTCAGAACTATTTTTGCCGCGACACAATAACGCGTTCTGGTTTGATACAGACAGACAACAAAACAACTGAGATTTCATATGTCAAAGCGGGTTGTGGCATCTATATATTAATACGTGAAGCAAAAACTTTGTATCCCTTTTTACGAAAATTGCGCGGACTGAAGAGTATGAAATTTTCCACACTTATAGAGAATATAGAGAAGAAGTGCACAATGCTAATATTTTTTTTAAATAATGCGTAAAAGATACATTAAATCAATAAAGAAAACATTACACACACTACATATTATGTATTTGACGCACACACGCATGCATACTATTTATTTTCAAACTTTTGTTCTTGACGTCTGTTGTCAAATTGAGAATAGATTAAATATTGTTTGCCTTTGTTAATGTTTTTTATAGTGCAGTCTTGGCGAAATTTGTGATTATAGAAGTATAAAATACAATCATAATAGTGTACAAACTTACAATTCCAATTAATTATAGTCGAATTTCGACTACTGCAGGACCTCTAGTTTGTGTTAATCTATCGGACCCAGCTACCATGGTCAAATCAAGTGAGCTATGAGGACGTCTTACCATACTTCCACGGAAGGAAGAACATCGTGTAATAAAAATGAAACCCGCAAAATTATAATTTACATAATTACTAGTTGTAGGACGTCTTATGAGTCGGCACGGGTAAGTACCACCGCCTTAGCTGTTTCTGCCGTGAAGCAGTAATCCGATTCGGTTTGAAGGGTGGGGCAGTCGTAACTTGGAACTCTTGTCTCAAGGTGGCTGGCGGCATTTACTTTATAAGTGTCCATGGGCTCCAGTAGCATTGGGTAAGCCGTGAGCACCAATCTACGCAATAAAAAAAATACTTGTAATGAAAAACACATGCTAATTGATGTAAATGATCCGCTGGTACTTGTCTGATGCGCATTAAACTGTGTGCCTTGAAACATACGGTCAAAGCTTACAGTGGATTTTATTATATCTTCATAGCAGATCGCATGCTTACAGCGAAATTTTTTTTTATAGCTTAGATTGGTGGACGAGCTCACAGCCCACCTGGTGTTAAGTGGTTACTGGAGTCCATAGACATCCACAACTTAAATGCGCCACCCACCTTGAGATATAAGTTCTAAGGTCTCAAATATAGTTACAACGGCTGCCCCACCCTTCAAACCGAACCGCATTACTGCTTCACGGCAGAAATAGGCAAGGTGGTGGTATCTACCCGCGTGGATTCACAAGAGGTCCTACCACCAGTAATAACTAAGGTCCCCTGCGGGTTCACAGCACGCCCCAGTACCAGTCTAAAGTTCTTCGGATACAGCCACATAAATGGTCCGTCATAAACCGTTCACATTATCGGACAATTATTGAATTATTCATGTCGTGTAGATCAACGAACTAATCACTTTAATTGTTCGAATGGACCCCTATAAATTTATGAAAGTCTCCCTTTAATGTATTGGGCGGAGATTCGGTAACGACTTACGCGGGTAGACTGCTGATGTCGATTCACGAGGAAATGATGTGGTTTAAGTTTTTTGGGTCTCTAAATTTAATCTTTAGTGGACGTGGATTTTTTTCACTTTTAGAGAATTTCTTTATAAGTAATTGGTCATTCAATTTATAGGAAATAATGTAGGTAGTCCAAAAATACCCGTAAACTTTTCAAATAGAGAAACTTTCCCCTTTTTAGGGGCTTGGAATATAATTGTTCGACAAAACAACCCTTGGCATCTGTTGTGTCATTTCTCCTATCCTCCATTACAAACTCAATTGGTGTTTCTTACAGAATAGTATTGGGTGAGATCTTCTGGATATTTTTTTAAGGACAACGATCACCCAAGATGCATTCTTGTTCTTGGCCGTCACCGTCACAAATAGTGTGATGAAGAGTTTCTTTATACTTGCGTTCAGATTCTATATACTTAGGCAAATTTTATACAAAACGGTGATAAAACTTGATTATCTATCTTGACAGGTCGCTCTAGTTATTATTAACTAGATTTTGCCCGCGACTCCGTCCGCGTGGAATAGATACTTTGGCATAACGCTAAATTTTACCCCCACTTCATTTACGTAGAAAGTGAAAATATTTTGAAACATTCTTTATTGGTGCTCCACTTGTATCGGTCTCATGATGTTATATAGCCTTCCTCAATAAATGGTCAATTTAACGCTGAAAGAATTTTTCAAATAGAACCAGTAGTTCCTGACATTAGCGCGTCCAAACAAACAAACTGTTTAGCTTCATAATATTAGTATAATATTAATAGTACTTCATACGGAATTTCTGTAATTAAAACAGTCGTCTGGAAGAGATCGCTTTTACGCCTATTCTACAATTATACCTACATGTTGACGGTTTTTGAATGTTAATCGTGTTTGGCGTGAAATAAAGTATATTCTTTCCTTCTCTTCTCTGTATTCTTCGTTTGTTTTCCACGAGCTCAGACTTTTTAATGGTGGTAGGAACTCTTGTGAGTCCGCGCGGGTAGGTACCACCACCCTGCCTATTTCTGCCGTGAAGCAGTAAAGCGTTTCGGTTTGAAGGGTGAGGCAGCCGTTGTAACTATACTGAGACCTTAGAACTTATATCTCAAGGTGGGTGGCGCATTTACGTTGTAGATGTCTATGGGCTCCAGTAACCACTTAACATTAGGTGGGCTGCGAGCTCGTCCACCCATAAAAGCAATAAAAAAAAACCTAAGCTAATAAACTAGCTACTACCTCACCCTTCGTGTTTCTATAGCGAAGCAGTCATGCGTTCCAATTTGAATGGTTACATCCGCTATATTGTACAAATGATAATAGTCAAAAATACCAAAGGCACCTGTACTTAACAATGGTTAAACAACGATATATCTCGAGCCTGTCACGATAATGAATTTTAACATTAATGCTAGCATTAATGCCGAGCTCGCTTAGTAAACTAAGGGCATAAATCAACAAGTGCCCAGAGAAACGTTGCGTAGACTCCCGGCATAAATTACTCACAGAAGGACAACTAAGCAATTAGAGTATTCCGAGATGGGAAATATGTTTATGTTCCCGATATATTTGGGCAAATTAAACACAACGTTTTGAAACGATTTCGGTATTAATACGAAGATATGATTAATATTCAGCTGGGTTCTTAATGGCGCGGTGTCGGTTTCCTAGAAATATGTACTAGTGGTAAGCCAGTGTTGCAAGCCTTCGTGGAAACATCATTCTGCCTGTTTATGTGCGAAATAGTGATCATCCAGTATCTAAGGTTTGCTATACGCATGGTATGGATAGTATGGATGGTGGTACGCATGCATCTACTGAAACTTTGCGATCGTATTCTTTCTTATAGAAATAAATAAATAAAACACGTTCAGATTCCAGGTATCATTCTTATTGGCTCCACTCCAAAATTGAGTTCCAACAGGAATCAAGACTTAATCAGTGTTACAGCTGTCGGTGTTCAACTAATAAAGCAAGCATGAGTGTACATTGCCAGGGTGAGTCATTGAGTTCAAATGGCAACACCAAAAACCGGACTATAAATAAGGTAGACTCTCCTAAGTTGAAAAGAAGGTAGTCTGCTCCTAACATCCTCCCCACAATGTTCAGTATACATGTGATAATTCGATGTGCATGTAATATATAATATGTACGTAATTAGACATTCATAACTCACATCTCATTGTACACAACATTGTAGAACTAAAATGATGAAACAAAGTGAGACACAGTACCAAAATAGACAATATCGGACGTGCCCCGCGGTTTCGTATGAGTTAAATTTTGTAATTTAAAAATTATGGTACAGGTTTCATTTTCCAGGAATAAATAGCTTCCTTGTATAAAATAGTAGTTGTTATGTATACATTCAGGTCGATTTTTAGGTAAAATAACGAACATACGAACTAATGTTGAATTTCCTTATAATAGATATAGCTGGCGTTTCCGATTCATTTCATATTTTTTTTGCTTAGATGAGTGGACGAGCTTACAGCCCACCTGGTGTTACATGGTTACTGGAGCACATAGACATCTACGACGTAAATGCGCCACCCACCTTGAGATATAAGTTCTAAGATCTCAGTATAGTTACAACGGCTGCCCCACCCTTCAAACCGAAACGCATTACTGCTTCACGGCAGAAATAGGCAGGGCGGTGGTACCCATGCGGACTCACAAGAGGTCCTACCACCAGTAAAACAATATGTTCGAGATCGTACTCGTATTAGTGATGACAGCATTCTGTGGACGAGTAGAGGACGATGATTATGCAAATTGGTAGTAATGCGATTGGTCGTTCATATTGTTCCCCTTACCCCCCAATCCTCGATTCGTGTAACACACCATTTCAATCATGCAGAAAAGTTGGAAAAATAAACACCTAACATTATAACTGTAGAAAAAATACGCCACAGACAAAATCGTTTTATTTCTCGAAAACCAAAATTCACCAAGCCTCTCAACCGACAAATAAAATCGCAAGCCGCACCACAATATATAATTGACTTTGGAATAATTGACTAAAAAACGTATTTATCGCTACGTATATAATATTAGTTTAGATTATGAATAAGGATGGGGAAGAAAAAAAAATACTTAGTTTTTTTTCAATCCTGTTAACATAAGAGTCGATGACCTGAATAATTCTGCGGGATGCGAACACCTATATCCAGCTACCCATGATGGAGATTGAATTAAATTCAACAAACGCGAAATCGGATTTTTAAGTTTTTTCATTAAGAAAGGCGACAGGATAATGGCCATGATGGTTCCCGTTATTTCAAAGCAAGATCACCACCATCATCAGCCTATACTCGTCCTCTACTGGGCATAGGCTCCTCCGGATTTCCACTACTTAACCCAGTCTTAGACTCTCCTCATCCATCTCTTGCCGCCCATCCTTTAAGCAAGAGTCTTAAGTGACAAAAAATAATGTCTTTAAAGGATAAATAAATCTTAAGCAGTCGTGAGTATTCAAGTGGAAGTTGAGGTATTGGATTGAATAAAAATTTAATAATAGTCTTACATTTGGTGTGAAATCAAATCAAATCAAAAAAAAATATTCAACATAAATGAAAGTACATACTTGTTGAACGTCAAAAAGAAACTACCGCCAATTAACAAAAACTAGCCTCCGTCCTGAGAAGAACTGGCAAGAAACTCAGCGGGCATGTCTTTTTTCTTATTTTTTTTAAATATTAGTTTTTTTTTATGTTCATTTTTACAATGAGTATTATAACGTAACAATTATTACAATATTGAAATGCCCGGAGCGAGCAACTCATTCCCACTTTGTGCAATCTTCTAGATTGACTTTATAGTAAGCTTTATTGCACAGATGTTCTTTAATAGTTTTCTTAAACAACAAAGTTCCATCACACTGTGACTATCGCGATTCTTTTTATAGCTTAGTCGCTTCTTGTGTAGCTTATAGTTGACTTTGTGCGGTTATCGAAGCTTACACGCATCAACACGAACCGTTACGTCTGTTCCAAAGCAGTGAACAGAAAACGCGCTTAGAAAGCACCTTGAAGAGTATTGATTCCAGACGTTTTCATAATTGTAATGACCGGAAATAAATCACGCACGATCATCCGGCCTCAATTTAGGTTTTCCTGTGTTATGGGTATTATCAGAGACTGAAAAAATATTTATGTTTAAATATATAACTATACATTTATAGATAATAAACATTCAGACAAAGAACAAATCTGTTCGTCACATAATGTTTGCCCGAGGTGGGAATCGAACCCACGACCCTCGGCGCAATAGTCAGGACCACTAACTACTGCACCATCGAACTAGTCAAAAGGAAAGTCAGTACCAGATTCTTACCTATATCTAACACTAGCGGCCTGCTCCGGCTCCGCTCGGGTCTTTAACAAAATTTTCAACGATATTTGACGTCGATTTATTTTTACAAATAAAACAACACTTATTGCGATATAACTATAATAGTTAGATATATGCTGTCGCGACACTTTTTGTAAATAATAATGTGTTCTACAAAGTTGTAGTACATTATTTTATTCTATCATCAATAGTTTTCGCAGGGCACGCGATGTAAAGAATATTTTAGGTATTTTTTTTACACCTTGAGTTACATTATTTGAGTTTTAGTAAGGATCCTTAATTTTTTTCAAAAAAGATTATAACCCATGTCTCTCGGAAATAGTGTAGCTTCCAAACAGTGAAAGAACTTTTCAAATCGGTTCAGTAGTTTCGGAGCCTATTCAGTCTTCTTCTTCTCTGTCGTTTCCTCATTGCTGAGGGTCGTGACCACCTTGGTCCAGTTTTTGCACCAGCTTCCTCCAATGCTGCCTGCATTCGGCCTGCTTAATGGCGCCCGGGACGCTGGTGTTTGTGGCCTCCTTGATAATGTCCGTCCACCTGGTTGGCAATCTTCCTCGACTTCTCTTTCCTTCCACGTGACCTACAACTATTAATTTTTCCAAGTTCTCGGGATTTTGTCGGGCCACGTGTCCGAAGTACTTGAGGAGACGCTGCATACAGTATTCAGTACAAACAAACAAATCTTTCCTCTTTATAATATTAGTATAGATGAATCATGCATTCCAGTATTAATGACAAATAAGGACGAACTTCGACTTAAAATGCACACAACCAAAGACCTGTCACCAGCCCGTTAGCATCGGGAACCCTATGGCCCTCTGTCCATGTATGCTAATAATAAAACCCTTTCTAAGTTCTCTATAAGCAGTGTTTGTATAGGACACGGGCCAGGTGTGTTTTAGAGGTTGTTCACGAATAAGTTCGATGCCCTTGGCGAGTCCGCGTTCACATCGGCCGAGAGGTATACTGATGCTTGCTTCGGGCCCTAAGTTCAAGCTCGTTGACCTTACATGAAGCCCGCTGGCGGTTCGACATGTACAAACACGAACAAATTTAAATGTTCGATACTGTCTCATGGCCTGAGTAAGCTCCTCACACCGCACTTGCATTTCTAACGACTTTTACTAATCAATTTAAATAGGTTTTTTTTAATTGCTTAGATGGGTGGACGAGCTCACAGCCCACCTAGAGCCCAAAGACGTCTACAACGTAAATGCGCCACCCACCTTGAGATATTTCTAAGATTTCAGTATAGTTACAACGGCTGCCCCGCCCTTCGAACCGAAACGCATTAATGCTTCACGGCAGAAATAGGCAAGGTGGTGGTACCTACCCGCGCGGACTCACAAGAAGTCCTACCACCAGTAAAAATATGTAATATATATTTTGTAACCGAAATCGGATTGTATTGGTCCGTGAGCAAACGCACAAGCGTTGGACACTTCCCGTATATCGTGATGGCCAATAACATAAATGGAGTGCAATAGATAGAATCATGTTTAAAACAATTGTTTTCGCCTTCGTTGAGGATCGCTTCGTTTCACGACAAAAACTCTCATTCCGCCGACAAACCCAGTTATCCCAACACCAATTTTGTGACGTAAAGTGAAATTTTCTTTAGTGAATTTTAACAAAAGTTAACAGAGTTCTCGAGGAGCCCTCTTGAAGTGTTCTTTCGCATTGTTTTAAGAGAATTCTCAACAAGATTGGCTTTCGTACAAAGTTTCCGTCAGGGACACGTTTATTTTTTTATTGGCATATTTTAGCAAGCAATATTCGGGATCACCTGATTGCCTGATTGGATTTCCTTATAATTATTGTGACTTCTACTAAGGAAGACTCGGGTTAAATTTCCGTAGGAAACGACTAGAAGGATTTCTTTCACCGAGCGGATCTTGCTAATTGGTCAAAATAATTGGTTAAAATTTTACACAGTTAAATACTTAGTCTGGCCATAAAAAACTGTTGTTACGATTAAAAATAAACAAAATATTACATTTGAATTTGGAATCTGTCATTTTTATATGATTGCTCATTGAGTTTTCTCATTTTGGCGCCAATACATTGTACAATATTTTGCGACATTAAAATTGAGTGGGGTGATAAAGAGAACCGAATCGCTGTGATTGCATTACACAAAGTAGGTATGGAGTCAAATGCAAATTTTTAAAACTCTCCAAACGCTTGGTATTAGTAAAATGTTTGTGTGCCGGGCTATTAATAGGTGCAATGAGACCTCCCCTGTGACAGAAAAAGATCTGGCCGTCCACGTAGTGTTCGTACGAAAAAGGTGGTCAAAGCAGTAAGGGAAAGAATTCGAAGAAATCCTGTCCGAAAGCAAAATATTGCATTACACAAAGTAGGTATGGAGCCAAATGCAATTGAAACAAAATGAAACTGTAATTTATTATTTATTTCTCCACTATTTAATGGATGTTATTATACATATAAACCTTCCTCTTCAATCACTCTATCTATTAAAAAAAACCGCATCAAAGTCCGTTGCGTAGTTTTAAAGATTTAAGCATACATAAGGACAGAGAAAGCGACTGTTTTATACCATGTAGTGAAGATTTACAGAAGGTATCAATAGCGCTATTCAAGATTTTGCTGAATTTATTACGTTTAGAGACAATTGAGATGTAACTATGAATGTAAATAGCTTTGAACTTTTCAAAACGAATTCGCATTCGAAGTATTTTTTATTGCCTGTTTTTTGCCCTTGTAGGCAGACGAGCATGAGGCCCACCTCACGGTGAGTGGTTACCGTCGCCTTTAGACTTCAGCAATGCCAGGGGCAGATCCAAGCCGCTGCCTACAGTTAAGTACTCTCCACAAGCTTCGTTTGAAGAAGGATATGTCATAGCGCTATGCTTAGTCACCGTCAGTCGTGGACATGAACAATGACAGGGGCACAGCCAAGCCCCTGTCAACTAAGTATGATTGACAGTTCAAATGGCTGGTGCTTTTTTGTTTTTTTTTTTAATTTGCCGAGCTTTCAACCTTTTTTTTAAATACTTATACAACGAAACGTAGTCCACAGATATCAAAAAGTATTACCATAACCCAAACCCACACCCAGACTTATAGATAACTCGTCGAACTATTTAGACCGATAAAGTCTGACCTGGTCCCTGAAAATGACAAATTACATCACTAAATCATTTGCAATATTACGTCAATGATTCACGTAGCATAGTTTAAATGAATCATTTTTTTATGTATCTCACGACTAATGATTATTTACTTTTAATGACAGCATTTCGTGTGTTAATTTTGTTTTTATTTTTTATCTAACTATCTCTAGTAATCTTAAGTGATTATGCTAGTTTCATCGGACTCGGTCTTAGTAGGGGAGCTGATGGGTTTCAGTTTTGGAGACTTTGCTAACATCGAAGCATTTTGAAGTCGTCGTGGCCTAAAAGATAAGACGTCCGGTGCATTCATATCTTGCTATGCATCGGTGTTCGAATTCCGCAGGCGGGTACCAATTTTTCTAATGAAATACGTACTTGACAAATGCTCACGATTGACTTCCACGGTGAAGGAATAACATCGTGTAATAAAAATCAAACCCGCAAAATTATAATTTGCGTAATTACTGGTGGTAGGATCTCTGGAGAGTCCGCGCGGGTAGGTACCACATATTTCTGCCGTGAAGAAGTAATGCGTTTCGGTTTGAAGGGTGGGGCAGCCGTTGTAACTATACTTGAGACCTTAGAACTTGTATCTCGGGGTGGATAGCGCATTTACGTTGTGTATGTCTATGGGCTCCAGTAACGACTTAACAACAGGTGGGATGTGAGCTCGTTCACCCAACTAAGCAATAAAAAACAAAGCAGGACGGGTAGACCACCGACATTCTGCCTATTTCTCTAGCGAAACACGCACACTTTCCTATAATTAAAAAAATTGAGATTTCTGTGTCAAGTTTCAAGTCGGTATCGGGAATTGAATTGGGCTAGGATAACCACTTAGCACCGGATAGACTGCAAGCTCGTATAGGCATCTCATGAAAAAAAAGGTTTATAATTACTTGCCATCGTAATAACAAGGTTTTCAGGGCGGATAAAATGGTAAAGATCAAAATTATTATATGAATTTGAGCCTTAAAACCGTTAGCATGAAATCCTTTATTCGTTGGACCACAAAAATAGCAGTAAAAATACATTTTCAGTAATAACTAAACGGCTCGGACGTGCTTCGTTCGAAAACAATTTTTATGACAAAATTTACGTTTATGTTTGAAAATTATACTATTTTTTATCATGAAACTCAAAAACGCAGTTCCTTTTGTTTGTATCAAGATCGAAACGATTCGATAAGGGTGTATTTACGCGGATTTAATAGAAAACAGATAAGCGCTTTCTGCTAAAGCGCCTTCATAATTTTAGCTGGATAGCAGGCATTGTTATGTGTAATAGATAACGTAATAGATATTAGGGGTTAAAGTATGAAATTGCCGATTTGTACTAAAAAAATGAAATTGGTTTTTTTCTTCATTTAACTATACTTGAGACTTGATAACTTGTAACTATACTTGAGACCTTAGAACTTGTATCTCAAGGTGGGTGGCGCATTTACGTTTGGATGTCTATGGGCTCCAGTAACCACTTAACACCAGGTGGGCTGTGAGCTTGTCCACCCATCTAAGCAATAAAAAAAAAGGAAAAAAAAAATAACATATTTATTTAATCAAAATATCTACCATTATTATCTATACATTGCTGCCATCTAATAGGAAGGTCATTGCCTTTGCGATAGAATTCTGGTGATCTAGATTCTACAAACTGTGTGAAAGCATTTTGTACTGCCTCCTTCCTGGGAAGAAAACTTTTTAGCACGTAGAAAATTGTCCAAATCACGAAAAAAAATGGTATTCCGTTGGACCAAGGTCTGGCGAATACGGAGGGTGACGAATGGTTTCTAATTGCAGTTCCTGTAGAGTTAAAACGGTTTCTCGTGCTGTATGAGGTCTCGCGTTATCATGGAGCAATAATGGTGAAGATCGATTCATGAGTCGGGGCTGTTTCACTGCAAGTTTTACTATCATTGTTTGGAGTTTGGCACAGTAGAAATCTGCCGTTATTGCTTGACCATATCGGAGAAGGCTATAGTGAATAACACCATGCTGAGACCCACAAACAGTTATCATTATCTTTTTATTGGTATTAGCCATTGCATTTTTCGCTTACGGTTATCGTAAAGAATTCACTCCTCATCACATGTCACAATCCGATCCAATATTCCTTCATTTCTGTATCGATTCAACAAGGCAACACAAGTTTCAACACGCGTTTCATTCTGAAGATCAGTCAAATCATGAGGCACCCATTTTTCATATTTTATTTTATTTTATTGATTTAACGCAAATGATTCAATATTGTTGGTAAGGTAACGTTAAACCATGCCGCTGATTCCTGGGTAGTTTGGCTCGGATCGGCTTCCACCATCTCTTTCAATTCATTGTTATTCACATGTGTGGGCGGTCTTCCACGTGGTTCGTTCTTCAAATCCAAATTTCCATCATGAAAGCGTTTAAACCAAAATCGTACGGTGCGTTCATTAGCAATCCCCTCTCCAAACGCAACATTGATATTGCGAGCTGTTTCTGCAGCGTTAGTTCATTCAAAAATCACTCGAAATTTCTAAGTATCCATCTTTCTTGTCTAAACTGAATAAAAAACACAACTGAAAGTCGATAATCGAATGTTGCACATTTTTTTAAAAGTAGAACCTCATAGGTACCATTTGAAAAAAGTTACACTCAAAAATCTCAGACCATGAAGGTTCTTTGTTAATTCGAAATACCTATTACAATAAAACGGCAATTTCATACTTTAACCCCTATTATTGAATATTATGAGTATATTATTGATATTTATGAACTTAGCATATCAATGACAGTTATGAAGCGTGACTGAGAAAGATAGATGTCGTCGTACTAGAAGGTAAAAGAGACGGCGAATGAATGTTTGACATATAGTTTTGGTGAGGGTAGCTACTCGATGCAACGCTGGTTAGACGTAGTGTAACTCAGAAGACGAAAAACGTGTATATTATATTTAATTTGCTATAATAAAGACGGAATCAAAATGAAGTTTGTGTGCATCAATCAACTGTCTTAATAGCCCAAATCGAATAGAGGATTCCACGTTTATTTAAATCTTCGGCGGTTAATTATTTTCTTTAGATGATTCTTGTCCGTGTGATGGGTGTCTGGAAGGATCGCTCTTAGTAATAAGACCGTTCATTGTACTTATGTTTTGCATTTTTGTTTACTAATTATTCTTATTTTCTTTTTTTTATTGCTTAGATACGCATCTACGATGTTCAACGACCACTTTGGATTAAGTGGCTAGCAACGGCCATTGAAATCACACAGTGAATGAGCCTATCTATCTTGAAATATGTGGTTCAAGGGTTTCACTCAAGGGTTTTTTTTTATTGCTTAGATGGGTGGACGAGCTCACAGCCCACCTGGTGTCAAGTGGTTACCGGAGCCTATAGCCATCTACAACGTAAATTCGCCACCCATTTTGAGATATAAGTTCTAAGCTCTCAAGTATAGTTAGATATATTATGTTTAATAGAATTCACTAATTAAAGTACCCAATACATTAACAAGGGAAAGTAATTTGCACTACAATGAAGTTCAAAACGTATTACGCTTTGAAATTGGTAGATTTAGAGTTCACGTTGGCATTACAACAAAATTGGGTTTGCTAAGAAACTACTTAGTTTGCTTCAGACTGCACATACGTTAGTATCGAGCTTAACAGGGTTATTGACTCTGGCACTACGGTCATTGTTAATCAAAATAGTGTTTATTTTTATTTTGAGCCTCATAAAAATTACATGCCTTAGTAGACAGTTATTGAAGCATATTTATGAAGTGTTAGAACGTATTTTGAGTGCTTGGGAGGAGTTTTTATTTATTATGCAGTCAGTTGAACAAACTTAAGGACCAGCTAACCTTAAGCGGTATCCAGAGCTCATGGACATCAGAACGTGAATATCGCAGCTCACCTTGAGACTTGAGGTCTATGTTTCAAATGTATTGTAAATCACGTATATTAACATTTTTACAAGTCTGATTTCTGTGACTCGATGTTTGTTCATTCACTTTGGAAGTCATACATGAATATTGGGTCAAGTTTAAATATTATTACAAAAATTAGTACTGATTTTTAGGATTTGAAACCCGGCACAGTCGTATCGCTCGACACAAGTAGACCAAGCATCTTATCATTTAGGCCATGACGACTTCAAGAAGTGCTTCTATCTTACCTACCCCTTTTGTAGCAGCTGTAAAGTACAATTCAAGTACAATGTCATGATTTTTATTTTTTGTTTTTCCTACCTATGCTGATAGCACTGAGAGGCTATTTCAGCTTCTCCTTGACGTGTAAACTCAAACCGGGAATGTTGCTAACACTGGCCCTAGCAAGATCAGTTTTTCGCAGAATCTACCACCGAATCGGAAGCGCGACCCACTGAGAAGATCCGGCGAGAAACTCAGTGGGCTGTGTCTATGGGTTAATTTACTCGTCGAGCTCTTCGTTGCAAGCGACGGGTTCGGCAAAGACGGTGACCGGTGCTTGATATACCTAAAAGCACCGTTAATGGATCTGGAGGATCCGTAATGACGTGTTTAGGGCGACATCGACTGTTTACCATTCGGTCCACAGGATCGGGTATGCGATGTCATGAGATTTGCTTTATGGTATTTATACGCTCCTGTAACCACTTAATACCAGCTGTGCTTTTTTTTAGTTCGAAAGAAGCTCTCTGGTATTTCTGCCTATACGTTGAATAGTAAAATAGGACACGTCAGAGTAACTATTTGAGTTATAAGCCACTAAAAGCAGCGTAAACAGTAACTTCGCTGCTACACAAGTTCATCGAAAAAAAAGCCTAGCTTTTTTTTAATGGCACTTACAGAACTTTCATTAAAGTTTCAGGGGGCTTTGAAGCTTTTGCAGTCTCGGAGTTATTTTCCATGTTTAATTATGAGCGTTGCGTTAATGCGACCCTCCTCGAGCCGCGGATGATATTTCCCCACGATCCACCCTCAGTTGCGGCTTTATCTCGAGGCTTATGTTAGGCTACAGGGCTATCGTCAAGTTCCCTATTTTTGTCTCATAGCAATCATAGATTCCACTGAGAAGATTAGTTGAAAACGAAACTAAAAAAAAACAATTTTCCAATGAAACATGTACTTAACAAATGTTCACGATTGACTTCCGCGGTGAAGGAATGACATTGTGTAATTAAAATTTAACGTGCAAAATTATAATTTGCATAATTACTGGTGGTAGGACGACTTGTGACTCTGCACGAGTAGGTACTACCACCCTGCTTATTTCTGCCGTGAAGCAGTAATGCGTTTCGGCTTGAAGGGCGGGGCAGGCGTTGTATTGTTAGAAGTGAGACTTTAACTCATGTCTCAAGGTGAGTGGCGGCATTTACGTTGTAGATGTCCATGAACTCTGGTAATCACTTAACATCAGGTAGGCCATGAGCTCGTCCACCCATCTAAGCAATAAAAAAAAACCTAAATGATGTCTTTAATGGTAATCTATAGACCTATAGACATCACAACGTGACTGCAACAACCCATCTTGAGGCAAGACGTCGTTGTCCCAATTATATTGGAGAACGGCTGTCCCGCCCTTGGAACTGAAATGATTGCCTGTTTCGGAGCCAAAAAGGAATGTGCAAGACAGTGGTACCCACCCATGCGGGCTTACATTAAGCCCTAACCTGTTTCCTGTACTAGCTACTCTTAAGCTCTCCACCATTTATTTCGCTTCTCAAATAATTTTCTACAAAAAACAAATGTTAGGAGGAGGCGGTAAAAGTTGTCGTCATAGACATTGTAGCGTCAAAATTCTTAGCGCTCTGTCGCAAAACCTTCCACTATATTGGTCCTCTTGATAGCAGTAAGGTACAGATAGATATTAGGGGTGGATAATTCCATTTTTGACTTTTTTAAAGCATTTTTATAATATTCCTTATAGAAGAGTATTTCAAATTTCTATTGAGAAAAACGATTTTGACATTAAATCCCGTTACAATTTTATGATTCAATATTAAAAATTCCCTCATCTTCGTAGTTTTCTTTTTTTCACCTACTAACCTCGTCAAATGCAAACACAGCCCGAGGGGGAATTTTTTTTTCTCCCGACTGAACTGTATTTGACGGAATAGTTCAGAGCGTACTTGACTAAAAAAACTATATTACGATATTTTAGGAAATCTATCAGCGAAGAAAGATTATATCATCATAGAAAGAAAACTGAATATAAATAATGAATCTCGCTACGTAGATTTATATGAGACATTTTTTGAATAAGGCATTTATAATATTAATAATTGTAGTTAAATTGTATTAAGTTCTTTTTTACTTTTACACTGCATAGATGAGATGATGATGTCATTGTGTCATTTTGGTTTTATATTTCAACATAATGGTTTCAAATGTGTTATTATTATTTTAAATTTTCAATCAACTCACACTTTTAACCAACCCAAGCTAACTGTATAATTTTCTCTAGTGTTGGTTCGACGGGTAAAACATACGACAAAAAAGTATGACCTAGTCCCTGAATACCAGACGTCTTCCTTCAACAAAGATGATGAACTGATCCCGACTCGGAACGAAGGAAAGTCAAAAGATAAAGATGAAAAAATAGATGATAGCATAAACTTATTATAATATCAAAATCATTTATTAAGAATACAAATAGAATAACAAACAAATAAATAGTCACAAACAGGAAAACTAAGAAAAACATAAATTGCCAAAAATTCAACAAAGACGTCATTAGAGAAAATGTATCCAATTATTTTCAGGAGAACAACTGGCATTGTCTCCGAATAGCCTGCATTATCAACACGCATGTGTCTTGAACAGCGTTTTACGAGCAGTGAACGGTAGCTTCATTTGCTTATATTTATATACTTTATATACTACTATGTATCAAATTTTTGGGAATATATACAGAAGTATGTATGATTCTAAATTGTTTGAGCGTACTGTATTTTCCAATGAAATTAAAATTGAATTTACTTCGATATAAATATCATTAAAATACAGTTGTTTAATGTAAAAACATATTTAATTACCGGCTTGAGAACAATCAGCGAATTAAACTCTGTTTCTCTGTTTAATTATGCGTGTGTTAGTATAAGCGGGTGCGAATGAGAACTGAAGTTAATCATTTATTATCTCGGTGTGGATCTATCTACTGATATCATAACATTAAAGTCTCATTGTAAGTTAATAAGGAATTATTTAATTAATTGATTTGCATTCTGTAGCAGATGTGACAATGTTGTTGATACCGTCGACTTTGAAACATGAAATCGAAGTTGTAATACAGAGTAGTATAATCTTCAAAAAGGAATAAATATTTAATATATTTTTTTTTTAATATTTATTCAAGCCTCTTAAAATACAAACACGCACAAAAATTCTTAACACTAGTATAATAATATACATGGCTTTTTTTATGAGGTATACAATAACAATATTCCCTGACTTTTATGCTAGGAAAACCTGTGTTACAAAAGTCAGTGGTTCAGTGCTAGGTCACCAGGTAAAGAAAGTTAACCAGGAATAAATGGCTGTTTTTGCACTGGCAGAGTATTAAGCGGTAGGCAGCGGCTTGGTTCTGCCCCTGGCATTGCTGAAGTCCATGGGCGACGGTAACCACTCACCATCAGGTGGGCCGTATGCTCGCTTGCCTACAAGAGCAATAAAAAAAAAGCATGACAATATAAGATTTCAACTTTCAGTTATTGACATCGGTGATGACAGGGGCATAGTTAAGTTACTACCCACAAGTGATGATGTAAATTCCACTTCTTCCACTACGTTATGTGAGGTTAAATTCTCCATTTACCGTTATTTTAAAATATGCCTTAATAAATTTATTTTAATATATATATATTTTAATAAATATATAGGGAGGGAAGGGGGAGAGCGGACTTAAAATCTTTCCGGCCCCAATTGTCAACCTCACCTGCACGCGCGGATAACTCATCATCCGCGGCGGTATCTTCGTGTTACCGCGGTCCTCCTGCTAGATAACGGACGAGGCAATGGCGACCGAGTAGTGGCGGTATAACCATAATCCTGGCCAGTGGTCAGAAGAGGCTTCAGAGGCCTTGGGGTTCAAATAACCTCAAAAAGTCTGGTGCAGAAGGCAAGGGGAAACCACTGCAACTACTTTCCCAAGAAAATCGTCATGGAAGTAAACATTATGGAACCACGATTGCCATGCGAACCGCCTGGCGACCGGCGCTGCATCGCTTCCGGGGCATGCGGTGGGAAATGGGCTACCGGCCATGTCGGAGTAGGAGACCAGGCTCCGCATGGAAATAATGTTACTGGAAACTCTGCGGCCTTACCTGTCAAACTCCGAAAAATTCAGAAGATAGGAACATGGAACGTGCGTGGTTTGCTGAAACCCGGTAAGATTGACATTGTGGAAGGGGAGGTGACTAGGTATGATTTGTGTATATGCGGACTAAGCGAAACACACTGGAGAAACAGCGGACATTTCTTCACAGAAAACCATGCTGTATACTTTTCTGGAAATGACAATGATAGTCAGAACGGGGTGGCAATTCTTGTTCCAAGGCATAGGAAAAATTGTGTAATAGGATACGAGCCAGTTAGCGACCGCATCATATCTATGAAACTGAAAGCGTCGCCTGTAAACCTAAACCTTATACAGGTATATGCCCCTACTAGCACTGCACTACCCGAAGTTTTGGAGAATTTTTATAGAGAATTGCAGATAGTGATTGCGAAAGTCCCCAACAGAGAGCTGCTTGTCATAATGGGTGATTTCAATTCGAAAATTGGAGCTAACTCCAATTTGTATAACAACTGTGTAGGGAAATTCGGGCTTGGATTGCGAAACGAAAGAGGTGAAAGATTGATGCGGTTCGCAAATGAGAATGGCCTGACCGTGGCGAACAGCTTATTTCAGCACCACCCTCGTAGACTGTACACCTGGACATCACCTGGAGGAAAGCACCGTAATCAGATCGATTATATACTAATTAGATCTCGTTGGCGCACATCTGTTCTTAACGCCCACACACTACCTGGGGCCTGTTGTGGTTCGGATCACGAACTTCTGGTCGCAAAAATTCGACTGAAGCTCAAGGCTGCCCGATCTCCTAGAGCGCAAAGGAGGATCGAAGTAACAGATAGGGCAAAGTTTACTGCGGCGTTCGAACGAAAATGGACAGAGTGGACTGACGTTAATCACAATGAGGCTACACCGGAAATGTTGTGGAGCAAGGCTAAACACCTCATTCAAAATGCAGTAATAGAGTCCAAACCAATATCGGAAATGCGCAAACGCCAACACTGGATGACCGATGGTACGCTCGCCCTAATTGAAGAGAGACGTCGAAAGAAAGCTCAAGGCATAGACACGAACAAACTGAATGTATTGTCTGCCAATATTCAGGCCAGCTGCAGACGAGATCATAACTCTCATCTTCGTAACATTTGTGAAGAGGTCGAAAAACATGCTATGAAGCATGAATCTAGAGATCTCTACCACAAAATACGGTTCATTACCAAATCACTGCCATCTAAGACCTGGGCTATTGTAAATGATAAAAACGAACTGATAACAGAGTTGGATCAAATCTCTGAAACATGGAAGAGTTACTGTCAATCATTATTCCAGGATCCACAGTCACGGCAGTTTACAAGTACAGACCCAAACGATGAGGACTTGGAGCCAAGCATTCTCCTGTCTGAGGTTAGGGCTGCTATAAAACACCTCAAAAACAGGAAAGCGACTGGTAGAGATGCAATTCCTATTGAAACAATAAAAGCCTTAGGAGAACGCGGTGACCACATATTTCATAAGATATGTAACAGAGTATGGCAGACGGGAGTTTGGCCGTCGGAATGGACACATACCGTGTTTACTCCCCTGCATAAAAAGGGCTCTACGAAGAAATGTAACAACTATCGTCTAATTGCTCTTACATCACATTCTAGCAAAATTATGTTACATATTCTGAATGAGCGATTAAAAACCTATCTGTCCAAAGAGATTGCTCCGGAACAGGCCGGTTTCGTGAGGGGGAAAGGCACTCGGGAACAAATTTTCATCGTACGTCAGATAATTGAGAAAGCAAGAGAATTCAACAGGCCGACATACATTTGTTTTGTTGACTTCTCCAAAGCGTTTGACTCGGTGAAATGGCCTGTTTTGTGGAAGACCTTACTGGATCTGGGGACACCGAAACATCTTGTGCACCTACTGAGACGCTTATATGAGAATGGTACGGCCTCGGTGCGCGCGGATGACGTTCTCTCTGATAACTTCCATCCAAGTGCTGGGGTTCGCCAAGGTTGCATTGTATCGCCGCTCTTATTCAATGCGTACACAGAGATCATAATGCGCATCACTTTGGAGAACTGGACAGATGGTGTAGCAATTGGGGGGTATAGGATTGCAAACTTGCGATACGCGGATGATACCACTTTGTTTGCAACTGATGCGCAATGCTTGGGGGAGTTACTGTCGAGGATGGAACGTGTGAGCCTTGAGTTTGGATTAAAGATTAACCGCAGTAAGACCAAGGTGATGATTGTCGATCGCGCTATGAATAACTCGCCGGACGTGACTCAAATAGCGGGTTGTGACGTGGTCCAGTCCTACATATACCTTGGGGCGTTAATCTCAAATAATGGCGGATGCATGGACGAAATCAGAAGGCGCATGGCTGTCACGAGGTCGGCGATGGACGGGCTGAGGAAAGTATGGAGAAATAAAAACATAACCAAAACCACAAAGATCAGGCTCGTTAGAACACTAATATTCTCTATATTTCTATACGCTGCTGAGACGTGGACCGTGCGAGACTTGAAAAGGAAGAAAATAGACGCTCTGGAAATGTGGTGCTGGAGAAGAATGCTTGGAGTTTCGTGGACCGACTTTCGTACAAATGTCTCGATACTTCAGGAACTCGGCATCAAGCAGCGTCTATTTGGTATAGTACAGTCTCGAATGGTGAATTTCTTCGGACACGTTTCGCGACGAGATGACCGGTCCATAGAACGCCTCGTTGTACAGGGAAGCGTTGATGGTACAAGACCGCGCGGGAGGCCACCAATGCGATGGACCGACCAAATTAAAACTGCAGTGGGAGGTCCCCTAAATGAGTGCAGTAGAATGGCCTCGAGCAGGGAGAGATGGCGCAACATCGTGAGACGCATCAAGTCTGCCCCTTCCAACACTACATGACGATCACGACCACTCTGTCAAGAGTGACACGACTGAGAAGAAGAAGAAGAAATATACCCCACATCTGGTCATTGCTTATTGGCTTTTATTCAATATAAGGTTTCTCTTTGAGAAAATTTAATCAAATTTTTCTTTTACACGAAATATTTTAAATTCAATTCAATGTTCCTTAGGTTTTAGACAGACATCTTTTATATACACAATGGATTGAATAGGTTGACGAGCACTGGATTTGATAGTAAGCAATGGTCAAGGAGTTTGGCAGATAATTTTAAAATCTGTATCGAAACTCCCCGACGTTTTAGCTTCAACACATTTTTTTTGTATGTTTGGTGTCTATAAGTATATTGCAGACATGCACTGTGTGTATTGCCTTTGAACTCATATAATATACTACGTTTTTTTTTTTTTTTATGAGAATGTACTGTTTTTAAAAAAAAAAAAAAAAACTATGTGTATTAGTTCAGTCTATTTGTTGCTTAATTGTTACTGTAGACCATTTGGCATATTATAACAACTTGAATACCCCTTCCTACTTTGGGACGTAAGTCGAAATTTGATCATATAACTGCAATACTTCAAACTGTAATGCGTGATTTGTGAGTGGCGGAAAAAGGTAGCTAGCAAGTGGGCTCGGCGTTATCCGGTTCTGCGGCCCAATCCCATGTTTTAAATTGCCTTGTTTACGGATCGAATTACAATTTGTACCCGATAAAAAACTGCCTTAAAATTATTCCCGGATCAAAAGGATAGCTGATGAACGTAAATGAATTTATTGACATTTTTTGGTTTAAAAATAACTTGTATTAAAATGTTTTACTGAAATTAAACGAAATCCATATTTAGTTTTATTAATAATCTGTGTGAAATTTATAAATTAGCATTAAACCTAAAGCCCAGTAAATGGTTATTGTGCGCTTAAGCGTGATGCACTGTTACAGCTATTACTAAGCTTAGCTGTAGCTTAGTTTTGTGCTTACGTTATGTGGAAATTGTTTGAGGCCGATTTAAGTTAGCAATCAATTTATGTTAAGACCGTTTATTGTCTACCGAATAATAGAAAAAAACGCTAATTTAAAATAGGTGTCCCATCTCTATATAAAACCTGTGGCTCGAAGAAAGCTGAAAACTTCCAAAGCCTGGTGCTTTGCGCTGACAACTTAAAAAATACTTTTCAAAAATAGAATGCCACCCGGTCCCGTTACGCTATAAAACCTACACGAGAAAACCCCGTAATTCCGCTTCTCCCCGACCGATATAAAATATGAAAGACTGAGCGAAATTCGCCCGGCTCCCGAGCGCCGTTCGGCTGTTTCCGCCGACCGTCGGCCGCCCTCGGGCGCCGTAGCGGCAGTTTCGTAGCGGACTCCGTAGAGTGTCTACGTAGCGGTCCGCGAGTCCGATCAACACAGTTCTTGGCGGTGTATGTGCTTTTTGTATGAAATGCTGTGATTTCCGTATGAGTGACGTCAAATGATGTGTTGTGTGTTCTGGAGGATCGTACGACGGACTCTTTGATGTCAGAAAAATGGTAAGTTCTCGTTTACTTTGAGCGTGCTGTGTGTGTGTGTGTTTTTTTATGTCGTTACATTTAATCATTGGCGCATAGTGGAAATTACCGTGATTTCAGATAGGTTGTTTTTGATAACTATGCGTCATTGTGAAATAGTAAACACGCTAATACTAACTGTTCCGTATTCGATATTTTCGTGAACAGCAGAGATTTTGATTTGTGTTCTATATTGGGTTTATTTTGTGTGTTGTTTCTAAGGTTGTTTGTTAAAAGCAAGATTTGAATTCGATAATATAATTATGTATACTAACAATAATAGTTGTTTAAAAGAATTTCCCCATAAACGATTACTTGCCGTTTTAGTAAATTTCTTTCGAAGTTTTTTTTAGAAAACATTTATTTCGTAATGACTTGTAGTGCAATAGTAATTCACTTCAGAAAATTAATTCATAAAGTGACCAAAATTTGTTTTGATTGAATAAATTTCAGGTCTAGAATTGATTTGCTATCAATGGAACCTTGTGGGACAAGCAAATTATAATATAATCGAATGCGAAATTATTTAATTATTTTGCTTTAATTAATTTAATAATATTTTTATTAATTGATGATTAGCTAATTAATTCGGTGGAAATGATTTTATGTCGTATTACAATATGAGTTAAAACCATAAGCTTATTAATTTACAACTATACATTATAATGCTGTTAGTCAAAACTTGATTTTTCCATTTGGACTTTTTTTTTTATTTACGTCGTTGTTTTGACCGAAATGTGTTTTAGTTACAACTACAATTGCTACTTTTAGTTTTAATAAAACCTTAATTTTTCTATTCAGTTATGATATAAATTTTATCTTGAACAATTCGCGATGGATTCATATTTAACAAAAGATATTGCGATATTGTCAGTCGTTTATGATCATGAGAACTGTTGAGTATTCAAAGCTTTGGTAATGATATAATTACAACAGAAAAAAACGTGACATTAACCCGTAAAAGTATTATAATTTTAATTATGTCCAATACTCACCGAAAACCGAAGAAAATACTGTGAAGATAGTGTGTTTATACTGATTCTAGATTTCTGAATATAGAATTTAACTGATAACAATTTTGAATTAGCACTTGACTACAATTTTTTATTTATTGCTTAGATGGGTGACGAGCTCATAGCCCACCTGGTGTTAAGTGGTTACTGGAGCTCATAGACATCTACAATGTAAATGCGCCACCCACCTTGAGATATAAGTTCTAAGGTCTCAAGTATAGTTACAACGGCTACCTCACACTTCAAACCGAAGCGCATTACTGCTTCACGGCAGAAATAGTACCTACTCGTGCGGACACACAAGAGGTCCTACCACCTGGTAATTTCCTAACACTAGCCCTAGCAAGGGCAGTGCGTCGCTGAATCTACCATCTAATCGGACTCGCGACCCACTGAGAAGATTCGGCGAGAGACTTAGTGGGTAATATTTTCTCGGCAAGCCACGAGCGTGATAACACGGTCTCCACTCCGACATAATAAGCCCATACAGCTCGCGATACGTGCTCCTGTCAGTAATTAGACAAATATCTACATTTCGTGGCCTTCATTTAATTGCACAGGCCCCATGATGGAAGTAGTTCTTGGTGCTTCACTCGAAAACATTAGGTGACGAATTATTAGTATATTATATCTGAATTCAACATTTTACAGGTATTGATTGTTTGTTTATAGCAAAGCATGATCCCCTGTATTTTAGTGGACTGGATGAGATGATCATTGCTCTTTTTTTATTGCTTTGATGGTTGGACGAGCTCACAGCACACCTGGTGTTAAGTGGTCACTGGAGCTCATAGACATCTACAACGTAAATGCGCCACCCACCTTGAGATATAAGTTCTGAGGTCTCAGTATAGTTACAACGGCTGCCCCACCCTTCAAACGGAAACGCATTACGCTTCACGGCAAAAATAGGCAGGGTGGTGGTACCTACCCGTGCGGACTCACAAGAGGTCCTACCGCCAGTCACTTGGCGTTAGCTAGTACCAGAATTTAGAGGCATCACAGCGTATATACCGCCACAAATTTAGAGATGTGCGCTCTTAATTTGGTACAAAGTCCCACCCTTCACACTGGCATCGCTACTGCATAGTTAAAACCGGCAGAATGGTGATACATAACCATGAGAGCTCGCAATGTACCTGAATAGTGGATAGCATTACGAGTTTAAACATTCACAAAGCATCTGTGTATATGTAACTTTACGTAGAGCTACAGTAGCGGATGGCTGTAATAAAAGCTTAACTTCTCTTTAAATAGGCAAAGATAAAAAAGTTAATACTATACCCTTCGTTGCTTATCAAATTTTTTTTGCTCAGGAGCTTAGCGATATTTAATGCTATCAAAAAAAAAAAACAATAAACACTTTAAAAAAATCAAAGATAAATACCGCTTTATAACTTGTTTTTTGACCAAATTAATCTAAATCTTGAAGCGTTTATTATTTTCTTCGAATTTTAATCATCGGGCGAACTCTAGTCCGTATAAAAGTATTAATGGAAAAAAATGTGTGTATGTGATTCTGATATTAAAACACGATACTGTTATGAGCCTCGCGTAAGGTAGTGGACTTTAGAGCCTATTCGCGGAAGATATAACAAAATAATATGTATGTTTGTAACCTATATTTAAATAAACTAGAGGTCCCGCAGTAGTCGAAATTCGACTATAATTAATTGGAATTGTTAGTTTGTACACTATTATGATTGTATTTTAAACTTCTATAATCACAAATTTCGCCAAGGTTACACTATAAAAAATAATTTAAAAAAGACAAACAATATTTAATCTATTCTCAATTTGACAACAGACGTCAAGAACAAAAGTTTGACAATAACTAGTATGCATGCGTGTGTGCGTCAAATACATGGTATGTTGTGTGTGTAATGTTTTTTTTTATTGATTTAATGTATCTTTTATGCATTATTTAAAAAAAATATTAGCATTGTGCACTTCTTCTCTAAGTTCTCTATAAGCGTGGAAAATTCCATACTTCTGCGTCCGCGCAATTTTCGTAAAAAGGGATACAAAGTTTTTGCTTCACGTATTAATATATAGATGCGCGTAACCTAAAACATGAGATTGCATAATCCGATATTCGTCAAAACAATCAGCCTGTCAGTTGTCAAGCTTACAAAACGTCAATGTCAATGCAGGTTTCTTATCTATGGTTTTGATTGTTGCTTGGGGTACATAATAATGTCAATTGAGTCAGTTGAGTGAGCTCCTGCAAGACGTTTTGTTGGTAACGCGAGGAGCGAAGTTTTGTGAATTTATTTATTTTATTTATTTTATGTTTCTTCTGGTTTAAATGGATAATAAACAGGCTTGTTAACTTTTTAATAAAGTCTGTGAAAATGCACAAATGTGGGAAAACGAAACAATGCCGCTGGAGATAGTTTCTCAAGTTCTTTCAAAAAGTCCATTGAAAAGGTTTTAGTAAATAACCGCCATTTTATAATACTAAGACTTTATTTCTTCCCATCCCATCTCTTTTCATTTAATTTCATCCAAATTGATTTAGGTCTTAAATTAATTAACTTTTCTTATTTCGTTTCATACCATTTTTCTTCTTCTTTATTGCAAAGACGGGTGAACGAGCTCACGGCTAACCTGGTGTTAAGCGGTTACCGGAGCCTATAGACATCAACAAACGTAAATGCCGCCACTCACCTTGAGACATGAGTTCTCAATGTCAGTTTTCAATACAACAGCTACCCCGCCCTTGAAATCGAAAAGCATTACTGTGTCACGGCAAAAATTGGCAGGATTTGTATTTTTCCTTTTTTTTAAATACTATAAAAACCTCAGTCGCTCAGATATCGGATTCTATAGTTCCAAAAATTATATCAACAAAAACAAAAAAAACAAAAAAAAAAATCGAGTCAGTATAAATCACGAGAGCAAGGAACTAAATCAAACCTTTATTATAGATATTAGTAGTATAAGTTATCTAACAAGGCCCTACTACATAGTGATGAAAATTTCTGAATTCAATGAATATTTATAACGTTTTGACTATCAAATTGTAGATCCTAAACTAACAAGTTTACCTCGTATTGAAACTGGGTTGATTTTAATTACTGTATTGCCTTAGGTTGTTTGATTTTCAGACGTTCTGCTGAAGGGACTGATGAATGATTTTTTATCACATACGCTTATGGAAGGGATAGGGTAACATTACCAAATACAAATAGCATTCGTTGTTTAACGTAAGTAAATACATATTAGGTGCAAAAGTGCAAACAAAGACTTTATTACATGATGGCGGAGTAGTTAGCAGCCCTGACTGTTGACCCGAGGGTCGTGGGTTCGATTCTCACATAGGGCAAACATTCGTGCGATGAACAGGTTTGTTTGCGTTTTGTCTGGGTATTTATCTATACTTCAATACTAAAATATAATTATATTATAAAGAGGAAGCATTTGTTTGTTTGCTTTGAATAGGCTCTAAAACTACTGAACCGATTTGAAAAATTATTTCACTGCTTGGAAGCTACACTATTCCCGAGTGACATAGGCTATAATTGAAAAAAATTAGGGATCCGTACTAAAACTCCAATAATGTAACCCAAAGTGTAAAAAAAAAAACCTAAAATATTATTTACATCGCGTGCCCTGCGAAAACTATTGATGATAGAATAGAATAACGCACTACGACTTCGTAAAATACATTATTATTTACAAAAAGTGTCGTGACAGCATATGTCTAACTATTATAGTTGTTCCGCAATAAGTGTTCTATTATTTAAAAAAAAAAAAACAACGTCAAATATCGCTGAAATTTTTGTTAAAGACCCGAGCGGAGCCGGAGCGGGCCGCTAGTTATCTATAGGGGTATTTATTTTAAAAACGTATATAAGTGTCTATGTCTGTCTCTGGTATCCATTACATAGGGAATCCTAAATTGGAGCCGAATGACCGTGAGTGATTTGCTCCAAGTTATTTAGTAATAAAAATAGTCTTTCTCTTCTTCGATATAGTTCACTGATCTTGTAGGTATGATAAATATGTGTAATCGCCGTGGCCTAACGGATAAGACGCCCAGGGTACTCGTATCGAACGACTATGCCAGCGTTCAAACCCCGCCAGCAGGTATAAGTTTTCCTAATGATGATGATGATTCCCTCAACAATTTAAATTCCAGTCTGCTTTAAATTTGTGTATTAATGGTAATAGTATTGTAAGCCCACACAACTAAACAAACATCCTGCCAATTTTTGCCGCAGATTGGGTATGCGTCCCAATTTAAAGGAACGGATCTTGATATACAAAACAATTGAGATTTCGATCTCACGTCGTTTACTGACTATAGATTTCGTTAACCATTTAATGCCAGGTGTACTATGTTTTCTAGATTTTCACTCATTCCGCGCCAATAAAAAATTCTGTCACACTATTGGGCATGCCCTCGCGTCGTTTCTTCACTGCTGAGGGTCGTGACCATCATATTTTGACAGGCTTCTACTTCTTGCAACGCCCCTCCAGCGCCTCCAATCATTGGCCGCATGAAGAGCTTCGTGGAATGGGATCCCTGGTGTGGTGCGGATTTGATCAAACCAAGCTATTGGGCTTATCTCTATCTAAATAAAATCCCAATATTTAGATGTGCGTTTGTCCTCTATGCGTTCCTTAAAAAATAGTTTTTATTGTGATGAAACTTGGTACAGTTTTTGTTGGCTCTTTAAGCAAGGTTTTGGTAATAGTACCATCAACATCAGTATATTCTACTCTATTTCATACAATTAGTGATATTCAAGAGGGAATATCTCGGGTTGACTAGTTCAAAATATTTTAGTTATGCGACTGTGAATTATACGTGTTTTAGTATAAAGTAGCCTCTGTCCCTAGCCTATATACCTACATTTAGAGGATCCCAGATTAATAATAGCTTATTCATTTGTTTATCGTGATATATGTTCACGAGTCTGGCCACTAAAACTATAGCTCCGTGACTGTACCGTAGAAACAATATCTTCTCCTCAATAACTTAATGCCAAATTCTTCTTCCCCCGCCCCTCATGTTCCTGATATTCTAAAGCAACATGGATGCTTACCCTTTTTTTATTAGATACGTGCATTCAGTCTGAAGAAAAATAAAGTATTAGATTAATATTAATAAATACTACTTATGCTGCAAAATGGGCGGCGATATTTTCATTGCTATTTCTATGATTACCAGTGAACCCTTACCACCGCTTAGATCGTGAGCATGAATTGAATACACAAATAAGCAGTCTACTAGACTTTACTACTACTAGCCTTTGTCAAACACGGTCTTCTTTTCTATATCCATCGAAAAGATATTAATTTATTTAATTTATTAAAATTATTATGCTCACAAGTTAATATGCACATTCCAAAGCTCGAAACCGACTTTTAAAATTCACATTCATTGTTGTACCTAATTATATTTATATTTTTTAATTTAACCAAACTGCCATACTCACCCATTATCCGAAACGAAAAGCGTCGAGCGATACTGAACTCGATCCAAATTAAACAGCCTGTATCAGCGGTGGAAACTTGTTAAAACTTCAAGAAGTGAGCTCTTCTCGTACAGATATTTTTAAGTGTGTTCAAATCTAAAGTTTATTTAAACGTTCTTAGTGTTCTGTTTTTGTATGCTCAACATTTCGATTCGAGTTTTTCCTACCTGAAACAGGATGCTTTTTCGAATAAATTCCTTGATGTTTTCGCAGTAAGTACTTTTTTTTTAAAAGTGTCCTTGGCGATAAAAAGGGACTGGCTGTGCTTTTGATTTACATTATTTACATGAACTCCGTCATTATCATCAGCATCGTCAGCTAGATAAAGGCCTCTTCTAAGACTCGCCGCTTTTTTCTCCTATATATTCGCTGGTAGCTAAAGAGGTTATAATGTCCGGTACTGCGCTGATCGCATAAGCGAATTCCCGCAAACTTCGGGTCATCAGCTCTCATCAAGACCGCTGTTCGAACTATAGTATCGCCTATTAATCTGCCAGTGAAAGCCAATTCTCTGAAGATGCTGAATTAATCTTCTAGAGTATTAAGGTGCCAGTTAACTCAATGGTCCCGTTTCCAAAATAATTAAGGGAGTGGCTTGTTCAATTAGTTCCTTGTAGTCACTTAGACTCTTGCCCTTTGTCTCATTACTACTCCGCTCCGTTTTCTTTTTTTTGTAATGGTCGCTGGAGAAAAATAGAAGAATTTACCATGAAACTTTAAAAGCTAATCCAAAGGTAATTAATACTTGTCTCTAAATCGATGACGCGCAAACTCGAGAGTAGGCACCATCTATCAGGCATAATCTTTTTGGTTCCCTCACAAGCCTTTTCGTCCAAAATCAACACCCGGATGGTATCATAAATTTCGTTATATCCAATGATAGCATTTTCATAATTCCCTTCTCCCTCCCATATCATTTCCGCCGTTGTGACACCCGACAAGATGTAATATAAAGGAAAACGGTGACACCCAAGGGAGATAAACTTCGCCGAAAGTTTGTGATCTTATCATGACACGCACCTACTAAATAAATGAAGCGAGTGGTAAAGGGGATTGGAGAGATGCGGAAATTTTCGGAAAAAACGATGTCGAACATTTGAGACATGAGGCCGACGTCTCATTTGCGTTGCGTGAGGCTTGACCATGTTTCGAAACAACGATGACTGCTTCATGTCAGAAATAGGCAAGGTCATGGTACCACGTACATACTCTTACATAGCACCACCAATCTTTTTTTGTTCTTCTTGTGGGGTGAAGAATACGAATAGGTAGCAGCATTTTCTGAGTTTGAGATCAGCGTATTGTAATAAAGTATAATATCAACGTATTGACAACTACAATAAACAAGTGTCATCTACTGGTGGTAGGTGTAAGTTTGTACGTGTAAATATAACCATTCTGTCTATTACGACCGCGAAGGAATCAGATGTTCCAGTTTTAAGGGTCATAGAAGCCGTTATATGTCACAGTTGTGACTTGTCTATGGGCGCTGTAGTCACTTTAGAGTAGCTAGCTAGCCCTTAAACACCTTCAGTCATTAATGGAAAAACAAAATTTTGTTGTTGTTGCTGTAGTCCTAGGGTACCACGCTGGTACTTAGGGCCCTCACAAGTTGTCTCCACTTGACCGGGTCCTGCGCTTGCTCCTAGACATCAATCCAGGTCACGTCGGCATTCTTCATCTCGCTCTTGTACAAGGCGGCCAGGTCTTCTCCTGCCACGCGGTTGCCACTCAAACGCGATCGATGCTGCGTTGACTCTGCTGCGCCGTAGTGTGTCTTATCCAACGCCATTTCTGATGGGCAGTGTCTTGCCAAAGGGAGATCTGGTTACATTAAGTCAATGTGAAAACCAAAATACAAATGTGGATTATTTTTATAATATGTTTTCCGTAGTCATGCCTCAGTATATATGTATGTGTCAAAGGTATGTATTCGATTGTAAAGAATTACATCAATCAGTGGTAACCGATTTAAATATTTTAAATGTATTTATCTACTAGCGGCCCGCTCCGGCTCCGCTCGGGTCTTTAACAAAAATTTAAACGACACTGTTTTATTTTTTAAAATAAAAGAACACTTAATAACACATAACTATAATATTTAAACATATGCTGTCGCGACACTTTTTGTAAATAATAATGTGTTCTACAAAGTCGTAGTACATTATTTTATTCTATCATTAATAGTTTTCGCAGGGCACGCGATGTAAAGAATATTTTAGGTATTTTTTTACACCTTGGCTTACATTATTGGAGTTTTTTTTAAAAAGATTATAGCCTATGTCACTCGGGAATAGTGTAGCTTCCAAACAGTGAAAGAATTTTCCAAATCGGTTCAGTAGTTTCGGAGCCTATTTAATACAAACAAACAAATCTTTTCTCTTTATAATATTTATTATTTATCTAAAATTCGAAGTTTATTGAGAAATAGAAAAAATTAGAGAAAACTAAATGAAACTTAGTTTGTAGTTTTTTCATTAGTTCTACATATAAAAGAAATTCGTCTAGACATACGCTTTATTTACGTGCAAAAACTTCTTGATACAGTTGTCATAAGATATTCGGATCCCAAACTTTTATATTTTGATTTATGCGTGTGTTTTTCTCTCATTCGGAATTAACTTGATATAAATTAGATGAGAAACTAGTTCATGAACTTAACGATTCTGTTCCAAGTTTTTCGTTAGTAATTTGCTGTGCTGTCTTTGGGATCCAGTAGCACCAGGTGGGCTGTGTCTATACAATAAGAAGGTCATATAACTAATTTTTTATAAAAACTGCATAAAACTGACGGCAGACGGGTCCTCGAGTGGAGACCGCGCAGCGGAAAACGTAACGTGGGACGCCCCCTGGCTAGATGATGCGATGACCTCCGCACGGTGGCCGGTAAGAAGTGGATGAGGAGAGCCGCAGACCGGGCTCAGTGGTGTAGATTGGGAGAGGCCTATGTCCAGCAGTGGACGACTGTGGGCTGTTGATGATGATGATGGTAACTAATTTGTGATCACTGCCAGATTTTGATTTGACTGTTGTATTATTCGCAACATTAGGCGGTTACTACTGTATTCTTTCACTTAAATTTTAGAATACCAAACCTTACCTTGAAACATCTTCCGCGTTCTCAGCTATTTGTATAAAGTCGCCATAGTAATACCGATTTCCTTAGATTTTACCGAATAGAGTCAAGGAATTGTCGAGGTAACGTTTTTAAATAATAATAATATAATAAAAACTGGGAACAAAGCACACACGGTCTTCCGGCCTCAATTTAGAGTTTACTGCTATGGGTACCAGAGACTGATAAACCTACTTATATATATGTTTCAATATATACATGTTGGGGAAGCCACAGTTATTGACACCATCGTCAGACATCGTAGGGGTGAATACGGTGATCGAGCTAAGAGAAAGATTGAGTACACCAATCACGTTTTTTGCCTTAGAACAATGTAGAAATCTTCTCTTGACGTTAGCAAACGAAAACGAATGACGGTTCTTAGGACGTAGGCACCACTCTTCAAGAAGGGGTACCACGGGTAGGTACTACCTCCCTGCCTATTTCAGCCGTGAAGCAGTAATGCGTTTCGGTTTGAAGGGTGGGGAAGCCGTTGTAACTATGCTGAGACCTTAGAACTTATATCTCAAGGTGCGTGGCGCATTTACGTTGTAGATGTCTATGGGCTCCAGTAACCACTTAACACCAGGTGGGCTGTGAGCTCGTCCACTCATCAAAGCAATAAAAAATAAATAAATAAAAGGCTGGTTGGTAAGTGTGATAGCGTCTACGCGCCTCCATCGGCTAGGCTCTGTCGTAGCACGAAGTTAGCAGAGTACCGATAAGGCAATCGTGCTGCGTTTTGTTTAGCTACCAAACTATTGACCGTCCCCAACATACATATATAGATAAAAAGCACCCATACAAAGAGCAAACAAACCTGTTCATCACACGACCCTCGCCGCAACAGTCAGGGCTGCACCATCGAGTCAATCAAGTCAGTGAACAGTGGTCTTTTGTATCTCCTCTTTTCTTTTTTTCGCTCGGACTTGAAAAATAAAACTTCGATACAACTCGCTTCCGCTTATGACTCACACGTAACCCAACGGGAGCGCATTAGAACTTCCCGGAACCTTCTAGAAAACTTAAGGTTTTCTTTCGTGCTCTAATTTTTTACATTAAGTGCTTAAACAATATACACGGTTTAATAATAATAAATAATTACTCGCTAATGTGCATAATAATAGTTCTAATTAGTGCTTGACATATTGTATTGGAAACGAAAGGGCTCTATCCGTAAATCACTTGTTTAGGCGCTTTTTGTAACAACAATACTACTATTGAATACAGCATCTATATATTAATACGTGAAGCAAAAACTTTGTATCCCTTTTTATGAAAATTGCGCGGACGGAGGAGTATGAAATTTTCCACACTTATAGAGAATATAGAGAAGAAGTGCACAATGCTAATATTTTTTAAAAATAATGCATAAAAGATACATCAAATCAATAAGGAAAACATTACACACACTACATACCATGTATTTGACGCACACACGCATGCATACTATTTATTGTCAAACTTTTGTTCTTGACGTCTGTTGTCTAATTGAGAATAGATTAAATATTGTTTGTCTTTGTTAATATTTTTTATAGTGTAGTCTTGGGGAAATTTGTGATTATCTAATATATAAAATTCTCGTGTCACAGTTTTCGTTGCCATACTCCTCCGAAACGGCTTGACCGATTTTGATCAAATTTTTTGTGCTTATCCGGTATCTATGAGAATCGGCCAACATCTATTTTTCATCCCCCTAAATGTTAGGGGTAGTCCACCCCTAAATATTTTTATTTATTTTTTAGACAAAATTTTTAATTTCTATTTTTTTATGATACAACATACAAAAATACATACAATCCTCAATTTTCATCCCTCTACGATCAATCCTTATTTTTTATTTGCTAATTAAAAACTTTAAAATTTTTTGCGAGAATTTTGTTTTTATTTTGTCATGACGTAGAATAAAAAAATCATATTACTCTGAAATTTTCACCCCTCTACGATCAACCCCTATTTTTTATTTGTTAATTATAAACTTTAATTTTTTTGGCAAGATTTTCATTTTTATTTTTATTTTGTCATGAATTAAAATAAAAAATCTGATGTTACTCTAAATTTTTCATCCCTCTATGATCAACCCCTATTTTTTGTTAATTATAAACTTTAATTTTTTTGGCAAGTTTTTTATTTAGTTTTATCATGACTTAAAATAAAAAAAATCATATTACTCTCAATTTTCACTCTTATACGATCAACCCCTATTTTTCCATCCGCAATATGGTTGCTAGATGGCAATCAAATATTATAATTGTAGTACGATAAATTCTTATTCAGAGTTTATAATTTCAAGTTCCTTTAATTATGATTTTTTTAAATTGAATTTGATCTCCCGCGCTCGCCGGTCGACTACTGATCAACTATCAATCGATCAGTTATCCCCACCAGGTGTCACCACTGATCCAGCAAACATCACGTAGAAGGGATGGGGACGAAGCCGGTCTCCTGTCTTACTTACTCACTATACATCATAGATTATACACTTAATATATTTGAGAGCTATACAATACTATACATTTTTCAGCCATGTTTTGTTGGTTTTATTTGTGTATCAATAGTATGTTCAGTAGGTCTGAGAATCGGCTACTATCTATTTTTCATACCCCTAAGTGAAAAGGGTTNCAAAGAATATTGCGGTATTTTGGTCATGTTGCACGTAGGGATACCAGCAATTTGGAACGCCTTGTGGTGACCGGTAAAATAGAGGGAAAAAGGCCTAGGGGTAGAGGTCCCAAACGATGGTCGGACCAAATAGCGGAGGAACTGGGGATACCTATCAGCGACGCACTCCACCGGGCTGCAGGGCGGGATCGATGGAGACAGTTGGTTAACGAAATCGGACCTCCGTCCGATTCATTCACGATCCTCAGCAGTGAGGAACCGATCGAAGAGAGAGAGTCCTATTATTCGTAACATTACTCGGTTACTACTGTATTCTTTCACTTAAATTTTAGAATACCAAAACTTTACCTTGAATCTTCCTACGCATTCTCAGCTATCTGTCTCAAAGTCGACATAGTAATACTGATTTCCTAAAATCTTACGGAATGGAGTCAAGGAATTGTCGAGGTAACGTTTTTAAATAATAATAATATAATAATAACTGGGAACAAAGCACGCACGGTCTTCCGGCCTCAATTCAGAGTTTACTGCTATGGGTACCAGAGACTAATAAACCTATTTATATATATGTTTCAATATATACATGTTGAGGAAGCCACAGTTATTGACACCATCGTCAGATATCGTAGGGGCGAATAGGGTGATCGAGCTAAGAGAAATATTGAGTACACCAATCACGTTTTTTGTCTTAGAACAATGTAGAAATCTTCTCTTGACGTTAACAAACAAAAATGAATGACAGTTCTTAGGACGGAGGCACCGCTCTTCAGGAAGGCTGGTTGGTAAGTGTGAAGGCGTCTACGCGCCTCCATCGACTAGGCTGCGTCGTAGCACGAAGATAGCTGAGTTCTGATGCCGCAATCGTGCTGCCATTGCTCGGGAATTGTGCTGCATTTCGTTTAGCTACTAAACTAATGACCGTCTCCGACATACATATATAGATAATAAGCACCCATACAAAGAGCAAACAAACCTGTTCATCACACGACCCTCGCCGCAACAGTGAGGGCTGCACCATCGAGTCAATCAAGTCAATGAATATTGGTCTTTTGTATCTCTTCTTTTCGTTTATCGCTCGGACTTGAAAAATAAAACTTCGATACAACCCGCTTCCGCTTATAACTCACACGTAGCCCAGCGGGAGCGCATTAGAACTTCCCGGAACCTTCTAGAAAACTTAAGGTTTTTTCTTTCGTGCTCTAATTTTTTACATTAAGTGCTTAAACAATATACACGGTTTAATAATAACTAGAGGTCCCGCAGTAGTCGAAATTCAACTATAATTAATTGGAATTGTAAGTTTGTACACTATTATGATTGTATTTTATACTTCTATAATCACAAATTTCGCCAAGGCTACACTATAAAAATATTAATAAAGACAAACAATATTTAATCTATTCTAAATTTGACCACAGACGTCAAGAACAAAAGTTTGACAATAAATAGTATGCATGCGTGTTTGCGTCAAATACATGGTATGTAGTGTGTGTAATGTTTTCTTTATTGATTTAATGTATCTTTTATGCATTATTTAAAAAAAAAATTAGGATTGTGCACTTCTTCTCTAAATTCTCTATAAGTGTGAAAAATTTCATACTCCTCCGTCCGCGCAATTTTTGTAAAAAGGTATACAAAGTTTTTGCTTCACGTATTAATATAATAATAAATAATTACTCGCTAATGTGCATAATAATAGTTTTAATTAGCGCTTGACATATTGCCGCTATTTCAAACGAAACGGCTCTATCAATAACTCACTTGTTTAGACGCTTTTTGTAACAACAATACTACTATTGAATACAGTGTGAGGTTTATTGGGAGATGCAGGAGGAGGAGGCGTGTGCGTTGGTTGTTTGTTGCTTGTTGTCCTCCATAAACCTCATCGGAGCGGTCTATAACTGAGTATGATTACATGTTTATTCGCGTCAGCGACTGCGGTGGATCGCGGCACGTTGACCACTGACTGACTCACGTCTGTTCATTGCTATAATGCATAGTAAGCTAAGCGGGACGGGGTATCATTCCCCTATAACAGCATACTGTTAATTCCAACTAGTTAAAACTTTGTTTTGAATTGATGCTGGACTTGTCTAGTTCGATACCTTTATTACCGATAGCTCAGTTGAAGTTTCTGACCAAAGTCCTAGACTTAGCTGTATTCGAAATAACATTGATCAATTTATTAATTTGGATCACTCGTACTGGACTATCTTGTGTGCTCGCCAGATTAGGTTTTATTTTAATTGACCTTGTATAGGCAGACAAGCATATGTCCCACCTGACTGCGAGTGGTTACCGTCGCCCGTGGACCTCAGCAATGCTAGGGGCAAAGCCAAGCCGCTGCCTACCGTAACCAATACGTTAGACATTCTGTCATACGTTACATTCGACACTTGAATCTCCTATCGCAGGGTGGGTGATGGAAATCGCGTTTGGATGTCTATGGGTTTTGGTAGCCGTTACTGGAACCCATAGGATTATAAGGTAAACATTGCGAGATGATTTAAGATATTAGGCAGAAGGATTCGAAGGACTTTAACCTCGTACGTAATCATATATACTTAATTAAAAAAAACGAACAATACTCTTCTATCAAAACTCTTTCTCTTCCTAGCCATTTATCCCACATAGTGGTGTGGTCAGCTTTCCTCATTCTACTCCTTCACTTTGCTCTACCTTCGACGTCCTCGTCAGTAACACTGCATTTTCTCTTGTCCTTCAGCACTACATCTTTCCACTTTGTCTTGGGTTTATCAAAACGATCTAGAGATTCTACACTCATCTATCAAAACGGAGAAACATATTCATGATGCTCACCATTAAATACTAAAGTAAACTATATAATTTAGTCCACCGACCCACCCTTAGCAGTTAAGTGGCCGGCAGAATTGTAACGAATTGTTTTTCACTTAAATAAATTTCCTCGAGTGAGGGTTTCGTCTAACGTTATTAATTGTCTCTGAAGCTTCTTTGTTTCGTTCAATATATTTATAGAGGCCTGTTTCGTTAGTGCTATAATGATATCCACTTTTCCGATTGTATGGTACCTATAAACCTTATGTGATCATTTTTGAGACTACTATTACAACGGCCTTCTGGTGTAGTGGTAAATTACATGATCACTACACAAGGGGTCGCGGGTTCGAATCCCGCCAAGGGAAGATGTTTGTTTAATAAATATAAAAAAATGTCTTTTCCAGGGTTATGGATGTATATTAAATATACGTATGTGTATAATAAAAATCTTACATTTATTTCCGTTATCTGGTACCTGTAACACAAGTTCTTTACGAGCTTAACACGGGACCAGGTAACGTAGCGTGATTGTTAAAAAAAATTTGTCATAATCTTTAAATAAGAAATGTCATAATCTTTAATCTTTACTACAACCACAATCCACTCTGATTACGATTAATTGTATCGAAAATATCGATTTTTTTCTAAATTATTCGCCTTTTACTTACGAACATTCGTTTGTACATAATATAATCATAGTACAAATACAATTTTTAAATAAAAAATCATACATACATACATAATATTATAATAACAAATGTATTGAAGAAGTTTTGATCTAAAAATTGCAATCTGGAGCCCAATACCTCAGTAGAAGATAAAAAACGGTATTCAAGATTAGATTTTATTCACTGGATGGATCTGATTATATTTTTAAATAACTGAGAAATTATAGCAGAAATGAACTGAATGATGTTCTCTGACCATTTACTGATACTGCTTAAAAGGGTAGGAGAGTAACATCCTGCTCTTCGAGAAATACGCTCATGGACAAAATTCAATAGATTCAATTTTGAAGTCGTCGTGGCCTAAAGGATAAGACGTCCGGTGCATTCGTATCGAGCGATGCACTGGTGTTCGAATCTCGCTGGCGGGTACCAATTTTTCTAATGAAATACGTACTCAACAAATGTTCACGATTGACTTCCACGGTGAAGGAATAACACCGTGCAATAAAAATCAAACCCGCAAAATTATAATTTGCGTAATTACTGGTGGTAGGACCTCTTGTGAGTCCGCACGGGTAGGTACCACCGCCCCGCCTATTTCTGCCGTGAAGCAGTAATGCGTTTCGGTTTGAAGGGTGGGGCAGCCGTTGTGACTATACTGAGACCTTAGAACTATATCTCAAGGTGTGTGGCGCATTTACGTTGTAGATGTCTATGGGCTCCAGTAACCACTTAACACCAGGCGGGCTGTGAGCTCGTCCACACATCGAAGCAATAAAAAAATAATAATAATATGGCCACTTTATCTTGCAATAACTTGGTACTAACAGAATACCGAAACTCATTGTTTACACCCTTTGATTGGTTTGAAATTAATATTTGCAGCCGGTAACACTCATTACAAAGTTCTAGTGCTATAAGAGACGTTATTGAACAGCAAATTCACTGAAAACAAAATTTAAATCCCACAATACGTCCTTGACGTCCCTGCATTTAGGCAGATTTTCGCAGTTGGCAACACCAAAACTCGCTAACCTCATTTAAATAATCCACGTTAAACTACACAGCGGCAAGTGCACTGACGAGAAATTTCACAAAGAGCGCATACGGTTTAGTTATTCCAAGACTTCCTCAAAGTCAGAGCCGAGCTTTGAACGCCTCGAGGAGTCAACGGGCAACACAAAGGTGCTGGTGTTGCTAGATGCGAAAGTTTTGACGTGATATGAAAATTAAAACAGTAATTATGAAATCGAACTAGTTTTTGTTACATTAATTTTGGTTTGCAACAGAAATATACACATAGACTTCATCTCAAGAGTTTGCAACAGCAAATATTTTTTTTTTTTAAAACGTAATGTAGGTACATTATGTCTGATTATTTTATAAACAGCTATCAATGGAAATGACAAAGTATGTACCTATTTAAGTAAAAATTTGCTTCGCTATTGTTAAATTCGATGTGAAATATTATTATGGACTTGAATTATATGTATTCAATTGTATAATAGTTCCGCAAATTATAATTTGTGGCCAGTTTGCCTATCATAACACGATGCTATTCCTCCATCGTGGAAGTCACTCGTGAAAATAAGTTAATTGCGTTTCATTAAAAGAATTCATAGCTGCCTGCGGGATTTAAGTGCTGGTATAGTCATATCATTCGAAAAGAGTACACCGGATGACTTATAGTCTATCGCAACTTCAAATGAATAGGCGCGCGTCAGCTTAATTTGTGCGTCTGAACTCTTCACAAATAGTTGTGAATGTGAGGTTGCTCCGTCCCTCATTTTTGTTTGTTCTTGCTTAGATGTGTGGACGACCTCACAGCCCACCTGGTATTGAGTGGTTACTGGAGCCCATAGACATTTACAACGTTAATACGTCATTCACCATGAGATATAAGTTCTAAGATCTCAGTATAGTTACAACGGTTGCCCCACCCTTCAAACCGAAACGCATTACTGCTTCACGGCAGAAATAGGCAGGGTGGTATCTACCCGTGCGGACTCAGGTCCTACCACCAGTCTTAGTCGACTCTGATGCTCCACAAAGTACTAAAGCTGGCATACAGTACCCACAACTAAAATCACGTAACGACAATACGTTGTAGTGCAACAAAAGTAATAAACCCGTTAATAAGACAGAGATATCAAATAAATTTACAACACGTACAAACGACTGTGTAACAAAATTAAAAGTTTCCTTTGCGATTTTGCTTGCTACCGCCGGATGAAGTTGAAATCGGATTACAGAGTAACAACGTTGTGTTTTTCAACTTTTTAATCCCACACGCGGTCAGTTTCACACACTCATTAGTATGAATTTAAGTTTATTAAATTTTTTTTGTTACGTGTTCTCGGAAATTATTTATGTTTAGGTACCGCAAATGCTAGTCAAAATGTGTCTTTACCTTGAACTATACAGTGTTCAATTGGATATTCATTTAGTATAATATTTATGATACTTTAAAGTATTCGTTTCCAATAAATAAATAAAAAAAATGTGTGTGTGTGCAAGTCACCTGTCACACGTAAATACCTAATACTATACATAGTAAATCATGTTTATTCCAAGCAGAAAAAAGACATAGTGATATCATAAGAAAAAACAAAAATTTCGCTCCGAAATGCTCTTGAATCGGCAATGCCAAACAGTAATGGGTTTCTCATTACTGACGCCTTGATCTTCTGCCGGCACCACTCAAGTATCGTGCACGTTAGTGCCGTACCAACCAGCTAAAATTGTTTTACATTTATAGAACATCAATAGTATGATATTATATTAGGTTTCGCAAGTCATAAAATCAATTAAAACTACTTTTACGATGTAATCTCACGTCCGTAAAAGTACTTTTAATAATACAATTAGCATGTGTATTAGTGCTCTAAAAAATCAGCAGTTAATCCATTAAAAATATGTTATGAAACAAATTAGAAATACTATTTAGATTACACTATTATTTTGGTGTTTAATTAATCACATGAATCCGGTATTAATTACCTTCGAAATGAGGCGAATATATTACTGTCCACGTAATGGTGTCTGATTACCATTGTCCATAGATACAATTACCTATCCAGCGCACCACAAACTATTTAACATCGGGCCGGTGGTGACATTTTTAATCCATTACTACATAAAACAATACCGACACCCCTCACAACGTGCCCCTGTAAATTATTTCTCTATACACCGACTGTGGCTTAACAAGTTACCTTGAAAATAAACATTTAATAAATATTTTTATTACAAGTTTCCTTGAAAATAAACAATTAATAACCATTATTATTACATACTGTTATGTGGCAGACCGGTGTTCATGGTTATTACACACGTGTCGACTGTCCCCTCTTCATAACACAAATGAAATAGACAGTAGTATAATTACGACCACAATGAATATTGAACCAGTCAGAACAGAGGGATACTACTACCCATTTCGCGATTAATTCTATAGTCGCTTATTAGTTCAACCAAAAGAAGGGATGGCATTGTACTATTCTGCGCCACGTTACTAATCCAAATAAATTTAAATCCTATTAATTAAAACAAGCAAATAAATCAAAATAAATAATCCAACGAAATGCCTCGAAAACTAATGACCAGTCAAAAAGTTAAATCGTCAACTACCACCATATAACGGTGTGTAAAACTTAGTCATACAAAATAAAAACCCATAAAGTCGCCCATAAAAAGCTCATAAGCTCCTTCGTGACCGTTTACATTTCAATAAGGGTTCGACGCGCTTTTAAATAATGACATATAAATGACTTAAATAACCAGACTCGAGCTTTTTCTTTTTTTTCTTTTAAGGATTTGAAATAAGAAGGAGGATATTGTCGTAATGCTGTCGTTATTATTTTTGGGCGTCACGTGTGTTGCTTGGCTTTCAGAGTTCATTAAACAGCCACGTAAATGTCACCGTTAACCTCAAGACAAAAGGTAGATAATTACCTTATTGTGTCTTATCATTCCAACGAACAGATGCTTTGCGGTCGCAATAGACAGCGATTGTTACCTACTTATTTAGGCTTATAATACGCCCACGTCATTGCGGACCCTCTCAATCCATTAACTGTGCTTTGAGGTACCACAAGCACCGGTCACCGTCCGAGTGAATTAATCCTCAGACACAGCCCACTGAGTTTCTCGCCGGATCATCTCAGTGGGTCGCATTTCCGTTCCGGTGGTAGATTCTGTGAAGCACTGCTCTTGCTAGGGCTAGTGTTAGCAACACTCTCGGTTACAGCCCCGTGAGCTCACCTACACGTCAAGGAGAAGCTGAAATAGCCTCTCAAGTCTTAGGTAGGGAAAATAAGCTGAATGTATGGTTGAGATTTCCACCTTAAATCTAAATATGAGCTTTGGCGTTCATGTTGTTACAGGTGTGTCCAAAAGGGGTGATCTCGCCTGGTAATCATGGCAGTCAATCAGATGAGAACATTTTTTTAAGAAGACCACATTGACTAAAATCTCATTATTCAACATAGCATAATTTGGAATGTCTTTCGCTTTTCACATTCGAATTTCAACTAGTGGTCACCCGGTAGTCGAAATTCGACTATAATTAATTTAAATTATAAGTTTGAACATTATTAGGGGTCTATTGACAAAGACTATCATAGACTTCTATAATAACAAATTTCACAAAGACGATAGATAAATAATATTGAAGACAAACAATATTAATATATTCTCAATTTGGCCACAGACTTTACAAATTAACCATTACAATTACAATTACAATCCAATTTAACAATTAACAAAAGAGTATATACGCGTGTGTGTAAAATACATGGTAGTATTGTAATGTTTGTTTTATTGATTGAAAGGCTTTTTATGTTCAATTAAAAAAAATATTGCATTCTGCACTCCTTCTCTATTTATATAGAGATATTATATTATGAGAGATATATATTATATTATATTATGCTATAAGCGTGGAAAATTTCATACTCCTCCGTCCGCACAATTTTCGTAAAAAGGGGTACAAAGTTTTTGCTTCACGTACATATTAATATATAGATATTAAAGTTCTACATTTTCAACTCGACTATTAGCTACCAAATTGTCATGATTTTTAACAAACATGATGTTCCAAAACAAGTGTGGAAAAACACAGTAACCTCGAAATTGCAACATTGCTTTCCAGATTTGTTTTATGGTCCCTCTTTATGGGCATTCCTTTAATGGGTCCCATGAGAGCTTTATGGCTCCAACTTTTATGGCATATCTACATTCGTTTTTGGGAAGCATTGATTTTTGCTAACTTCATCAATTTTGTAACCTAAAAAAATATTGTTGTATTAAAATTTATGAATGTATGTACTGTGGGAATGATTTGCAAATCAATTGATGATTTCTTTGCAGAAAGTATGAAAAGACTATTGCTCCATGAAGGCTAGCAAAACGACTTATCTTTAGGACTAAAGATATTTAGTAGGTACTTTACTTTATGGTCTACGAAAGAAAATAAGTGATAATTTCCCAGTATTTGGTCGCCACTCACATTAATTACGAAGATACTATATTTCGATCCACACCTCAGGATTATAATGCTTTCGCTCTATCAATACATGAAAAAGTATCAAAATGCTTGTCTTCATCTTTTTTTTTATTGCTTAGATGAGTGGACGAGCTCACAGCCCACCAGGTGTTAAGTGGTTACTGGAGCCCATAGACATCTACGCCGTAAATGCCCACCCACCTTGAGATATAAGTTCTAAGGTCTCAAGTATAGTTACAACGGCTGCCCCACCCTTCAAACCGAAACGCATTACTGCTTCACGGCAGGAATAGGCAAATAGGTGATGGTACCTACCCGCGCGGACTCACAAGAGGTCCTACCACCAGTAAATCTTTAACTTAAACGTTTTATTGTACCAAGCCATGTTCTGTATCAAAGAGTAAATTAGCTATTGAATAAATCTAATCAACAAAAATCTAAATCAAAATCTAATCATCAAGGACTTAGCCTCCTGAAAATTTGAAATAGTTCAACGATCTTATGCCTCAAAAAGTCTAACTTGTACCCGAAACATCTCACCGCGCACTTTATCAAAACCGTTTTCCTTAACATCTTAATATTAATTTCGCCAGTTGAAACATATTTAATATTTCCGAAATCAAATTACTAGGTTACAAAAGAAATATTGAGCATTTTTCAACTTCTCAATGATAAAAATCTTTAATAGGATTTCTTGTCCAAAGGCGCTTCGAATATGAAAACGGGGCCCTCCATTTAAGAGACTCAAATGGTACTTCAATTTCCGTAACATGAACTGTGAATAACAGTAGAAATATAAGTTCCACAATTACACAACTGTTTACAACAATTCAGTTTAATATGATATTTAACGAGTTTTTTGTTAATTAGGGTTAAAAAAATTGAATTTGCATCAAATCGCGAATCAAAATTAGATTTTATAGGATTCCTTAAATAATATGTAGTGGCTAACTTTTCCAACCAAGTCAACCGATAGTGACAATAATATTGACATTGCTCTCACGGCGGCAACAACTGTCGATGCTGAGATCCACACAATATCTATGGTAAAAAAAGTAACTTATGGCAATCGTTCTTTAAGATGAACTGTGATACTCATTCCAAAGAACACTATAGGCTCCGGCTAAATACATCTTTATTAGTACAAAATCAGCAATGAGTTTATTTAGATATGTAAGAATCAAATTCCTCAAATCATAGTATTTTCTGAATTTAATTTTATTATTTTCATTTTAGTTGGTCCATTTTTTGTTTACCGCTGCTTACTCTTCGAACAAAAAAACAACTCAAAAAGAGAAATCAAATCTCTGCGTGACCTCGTTCAACTTATAAACAACGGAAGACAGATGAAGATCAGCTTAGCATCTAAGAACTACAAAAGAAATGTATTTCAAAGTTGAGTTGCCCTAAATATCAGAATTTATTGTTATAAGTTGTGATAGTAAATTATTTGTAATTTGAGTCAAAGCAAACATCGATTAAGGCCGAGGCAGATTTTTTTTTTATTGTTTGGATGGGTGGACGAGCTCACAGCCCACTTGATGTTAAGTGGTTACTGGAACCCATAAACAACTACGACATAAATGCGCCACCCACCTTGAGATATAAGTTCTAAGATCTCAAGTATAGTTAGATGAACTGGAAGGCCAAATTTTCAAGTATTCTAACTTGTATTAATTCGGACTATTACAATATTCAGAATATCCGACTAAATAAGAAATGGATAGCGAAATACATTATCGGTTACGGCCAAATTCACAGCAAATTTGATGATATCAATGAACCAACCTGGTAGCTGCGAACGGTAATATACGCGCATTTAGGCGAATACACGGGTGTGAGATTCTGAGAAAACCCAACATTCACAAGCGGAAAATAACTTAACCAGACCGCATTAATTCCACAAATTGGACCCGGCCAACTATTTAGATTTCTAGTAAGCAACATGTAGCAGCGTCGGTTTAACGTAATTGAAAATTATTTGACGGCCCTTGATTTTGGAAGTGATTTAATAATGAGGAATGTTGAAGTCGCTAATTCAATAAAGACCGAAGCCTCATGTGGCTTGGTGCAACATCTGTCTTAATCTCCAAAGAGGAACTCAATAGTTTTGCTCATAACGGAAACAGGTAGGTTTTTTAATGTAGTGAATCTGTATACTAACAGATGATAAAGTTATGATTAAGTGAAATTTTTTTAATAAAAAAAAACCTTCAGTGAACTTAGAGGCTCACGAATCCGTAATTCGGTTTAAAATATATCAGCTTTCTGCAACTAGATAGTCTAGGTTGTAACTATGTAGGTACTAGGTAGTAACTTAAGACAGAAGTTGCAAGCCTACCTCTAGGGTGGAACAAAAATCAGGCAAGAATCACACGGCCATGATTTCACAAATAAAAACTTCTAAGTATCGATTTATTATCTTTCGTCCTTAAATCAGTTGGTAACAGGTTCTTCTTCTTCATAGTTCCCTCATTGTTGAGGATCGCAACCACATGTTTTTTTATTTTTTATTGCATAGGTAGGTAGACGAGCTCACAGCCCACCTCGTGTTATATGGTTATTGGAGCCCATAACGAAATTGCTGTCACCCACTTGTGATATGAGTTCTAAGGTATCAGTATAGTTACAACGGCTGCCCCGCCCGTCAAGCCGAAACGCATTACTGCTTCACGGCAGAAATAGAAAGGGCGTTGGTACCTACCCGTGCGGACTCACAAGAGGTTCTACCACCGGTAATAAAATATGACTTTCCTCCATGGACCGCATGGTATAGATATGGTTATATGGCAACTGGTTACAATTACAAATACAAACTATACCTCCAAAATCGAGATCACTAAATACCGATGATGACTTTTCAATTTTGATCATCGTTACGTTTCTTAAAATCCCGAAACCGGGACTTTAATACGCTTTGAGACCAACCGAATGTACTTTCCGTAAAGCTATTAACCCAACATCGTAACATGACTCCTCGCGATATCAGATTATTCGAACTAGGATATAATGTAGCTTGAATAGTAGATAAATCACCAGTCTTTGCCACGACATTACGAAGGGCGGGTAGGGTTAGAAATATTTGGGTTAAGGGCACCTATAATATGAAAGTTACGAGAAATGTAATATAAAAGCTTTTGTGATCTCTCTTTGCAGTTGGCCCTTTCAAATTGTTTTTGGCAATTTCATTTGGTGGGATTGAATTTTTTGAAAATATTGTTTTCTTTTTAAACGTTTACTATGCTTTGATATCTTATATATGTAAAAATGAATTACTGTTCGTTAATCTCGCTAAAACTAGAGAACGGCTGGACCGATTTGGTTAATTTTGGTCTTGAATTATTTGTGGAAGTCCAGAGAAGATTTAAAAGGTAGATAAATATGAAAAAAGGTTGAAATTAAATAAAAATAACAATTTTGTTTTTCCTTTGATGTGTCCTCCGTCGGAAGGATTCTTTTGTTTGTATTAAGTTTATTTTATACAAAAGTTTAGGTATTTTATTTATCGATTGAGGTACTATGAAGTCTGTGGGGTCCTCCGTCCTCCGTCCGCGCAATTTTCGTAAAAAGTGATACAAAGTTTTTGCTTCACGTATTAATATATAGATAAAGGTACTTATCATCGAATTCTGTTTCAGATTGTTCTACAGCTAGTTTTTTTCACTTTACTCTCAGACATTCAGTGTTTCCCACACAATAAACAAATTAATTCCTTATCACCGTAAACGGTTAAGACAAACGTCTAATCTTATCCCAAAGAAGCATACATTCCTGATTTGAACTTCTCATATAAATAAAGAATGATTTAAATCCCTTACAGCACTCACAAACTAACATACCGTTTGCGATTCCTCAAGGAGGTCGTGCAAATGTTGCCGCACACACGGAAAGTTTTCTAACTCCTGAACGTTGCGAGTTTTCTGTTTACTACATTAACTCTGAACAACACCGCACGTTCAAAAGTTCGACTGTTAAGCAAAGATAATTATTAAGGTCAAAAATAAGAGAAGATAAGCTCGCTTTAAGTTCGTTGGGAATATCGAAAACCAACCCTTTTTTAATTAAAAGACTTGGAGGCCATGTGTGCCTTTCAAATGGCTTTAATAGAACAGCGATTTAGGATCAGTTACGCCACTTAATTGGCAGATAAAAAATATACACTGCTGTTATTGAAAAGGCTGTATCTAATGAGAAAGGCCGTGTAAACACAGTTCTAAATTGGCTTTTAACGAAATCGAAGGTGTGAAGAAATTGCTGTGCTTGTGTTGAGAGAAAATTTTGGAGAGAAAATATATTTTGTTGATGTTTGTTTTAAAACAATACTTAATTTGTTGATTTAATGTATAAACAAATAATATTTTACAATAGTTACGCATTTTATGATTTAAAGGCTGGAACGCATCATAATTTTGTGACTGAAATAGGCACCACTAAGGATTCGCTAAAGTATGCCCTACCTTTAGTATAGTTCAGATATTTATATGCAGTTTGGATAAAAGCACAGTCAAATAATACCAATTCTATTAATAACTTATATTATTACGTTTCTAAAAAGCTGTGGACAGTGCGCTAGAATATTTTAGCAATTTTTAATGTACCCAAGTGTACCGAATAAGGTCAAACGAATACAAACAGAAATGGGCAACATTGTTTGAGTCTCAAAATTAATACCATTCATAATCCTTTTAGGATTCTTAAAATATGCGTTTGGGTTGAACAAACTTTGGGTCCTTATTAAATATTCATATACTGTAAAATTGGAACTTTGGACTTAGCCAGTAAGTACTAAGTGAGCGTTCTAGATAATTTCGTTTCCAATGTTAAGCTATTTATATTTCTCACTAGAGGTGGGTACTATAGAAGCAATATTTACTTTTTCTCCTTATGCCACTATAACACTAGTTGCATTGTTAGTCGTTTGGTTAGGTTTCCTCGTCAAATATTCGTCCCATCCCTACTTCGCAAACAAATCCTACATTAATTTCTTGCTCTACCGCACTCCACTGAGTAGCCCAACCGACTATTTCATATATTTGTATTCCCCGGGGGTAACTACAATTGATCGATCGAGATAATCAGGTATAATCCATTTTCCCTCGAATCCTAAGTACTAATAAAATTGGGAGTTGGAAAGGAAGTTTCATTAGTAAATAAATATTCCATTCATATTTTCTTATGAACAATTTCAGATCTTTGTGGGTTTATTTTTCGTTGTATTTTCTGAAATTAGTTTTATGTTCGTGTATGAAAATATTTGTGTGTTCATTTCTTAAACAGCTATCCAATGTTAGGTTTGAAATTTTTATTTTGCTGCTGTTTTTGCGTGTTTAATATTAAAGAGATTTACTACCATTTGCGCTTGACAAGTACTGTACAACGCAAGATAATTGACAGACGCCTGAATCTCGCTTACGACATTTTCAAGATAAAGCGCATATATACAAGTTCCGAACAACAACATTTAGACCGTTGGTCTACCGAGCAATATCACCCGCTCGGTGGAAAATCTTTCCCTTCGTCGTTTAAGCCTCTCCAAAAGTACAAAAAACATACATATAATATATTATAATGAACAATAAACAAATAACAATTCTCTTTTGAAACAGCACCGCTATAAAGAGTTCAAAAGTAATTTTTGAAGTATTTCCACATTAAGCACCGTAACAATGAAGAATACATTAGAAACTTCGGTTTCATTCGAAACGAGAATTCTTAGAAGACCACAAGTTTAATTCAAATAATGAAAAAGTATTTTGAGACTATATTCTTCTGAAACGAAGCAAAAAGTATTTATATCTATAATATTTATGTTTCTTATAGAATTTTATACAATAGGATCTATCTGCTATTGTTAAACTAGCGACCGAGTTCGGTGCTCTTTGTATACTAGTTACTTTGTATACTAGTTAATATAATACTAGTTAATATTTGGCAAATCGAAGTAAATCTTTTCATCCATTCATTTTCATTTCACACATCCTATACGACTTTGGAAACTACAAAACTGTATATCAGAAGACCTGCATTTTTTTTTATTGTAATGGCTTGTTGTTTTCAAACAAGATTAAAGGAGATTTCAATGGTTTACGTTTTTGTTATTTACCTAGTGTTAATATCCTTAAGCGAATGTGACTTACACAACCTATAGCTAGACACAGATTTTCTGCTAAATGTTAAAACAGCCAAAGGGCACCATTATTTTTAATCAAATTAACCCAACAAATTTTTAAGTGGGTTGGTTGTTTTTGAAATATATAAAGAAACAGGGCTAAAAAAAAAGATTATTGAAATAAAAACCAACCAAGCCAATTGTAGGGAACTTTCCAAAGGTGACGGACACGTGGCAGCAACTGCTGACATAGTGAACTTTCTTATTGGAAAAATCTTTCAACTTTTTTCGTGTAACACACATCTCTAGGCAATGAAATTCTTCCTATAAGCAAAAAAATGGAATTTTGTGATAAAACCCGAAACATTTTAAATGTCAAACGTGAAAATCGTTATATGAACCTGTTAAATAATAGCGTGTGTGTGGGTGACTCAGGTATACTCGTATTTATTTATGTAATATTTTCTTATTATAACTACACTACACAACAATACATACATACTTTATTTTATATCAATACATTTATTTATCACACAATCATACAAAACATTATTTACACTAAGCAATTTTAATTCATAAGCATAGTCAGACGATAGCTGTACTATATCGGTTTTTTTTTCCTAACTAAGCTGATAGCCTTGAGAGGCTATTTCATCATCATCATCATCTCAGCCTGTCTGCTGTCCACTGCTGAACATAGGCCTCTCCAACTGGTGCAGCCGGTCCGTTGCCACCTGCATCCAATGTGACCCAGCAACTTTCACCAGGTCGTCGGTCCATCTGGTAGGTGGCCGTCCCACACTCTGCTTGCCAGTACGTGGTCTCCACTCGAGGATCTTTCTGCCCCATCGGCCGTGCGATCTTCGCGCTATGTGGCCAGCCCACTGCCACGTCAGCTTGCTAATCATACGGGCTATGTCAGCAACTTTGGTTCTTCTACGGATCTCCTCATTGCTGATTTGATCTCGTAGAGAAATAGCAAGCATAGCCCTCTCCATAGCTCGCTGCACGACACTACGCTATTTCAGCGTAACCTTAACTAGTAGGTAAGCTCACGGGGCTCAAACCTGACGACGTTGCTAACACGAACCCTAGCAAGAGCCGTGCTTCGCAGAATCTACCACCGGATCGGAAACGCGACCCACTGAGAAGATCCGGCGAGAAACTCAGTGGGCTTTGTCTATGGGTTAGCTCGCTCGTCGAGACCTTCGTCGCAAGCGACGGGTTCGACGAGGACGATGACCGGTGCTTGTGGTGCCTAAAAGCACCGTTAATGGATCGGGAGGATCCGTAATGACGAGTTTTGGGCGACGTCGACTGTTTACCATTCGGTCCACAGGATCGGGTATGTAATTCCCGGCGGCCACGACAAGAGGGTTTTCGTGTTGTGCCACCTTTTCATAGTGGCGCAATTATGTCGACTGTATACTAAGATGGGTTTGAACTCAACTGAACATACAGAATAATAAAACATGAAAATTTTCCCCAACAGGACAGCTGCTAATAACCTATATACTCGTATGTCGTCAGAGCAGCAGTTTTATTTTTCTAGTAGGAGTACATAATTACATAATTACTATTGGTGACATAATTAAATGTCAGTTGACGCACAACATCTACGATTTTGTGACTTGTCCACGTACGTGTAAACCAATAATTAACTTTTTTTATAAATATCGGCCCTACCAAATGAATAGTGATATTTAAATTTAGGTACTCAATTATTTAGAGTTTGCTTTCAGATAACAGTTACTTTATACCTTTTGAATAACACTGACATAGTTTAAGTTTTCGAAGAGAATTGGTTCGAAAACATTCTGAAACATTTGTTACATAATTAATTTGTTTGATTCTGTAGACAGTAATTGAGGAATTGGTTGTTTCCATTATTATATAAATTGTAAGCGAATTAGCTTGTTATACCATTGTTGGTTATAGTGAATTATGAAGAAACCGCAATTGCATAACCTTTAACGACTCCAATCTGTAGGAGCCTCATCAAATCACGACGAAGTCTAACAAAGGGTCCGCGGAAACTGCCGAATAAATCTTTTTTTCTCCTTCCAAAACTCGCAACAATTGAAACAAAAAGTAAATTATGGCGAGCCCCGGACCACCGGCCAGGGCGGGGAATTATGAAAAATGTTCGGATTCCTTATTATTATATTATACACGCTGACGGAACCCGACTAACTCGATTTGTAAGAAAGATTTTTTTTCATTGTCCCCTAAAATCGTTTTGGAATTTCGCATGATTTATTTCGGGGACAAATCATTCGAGGCCCGATTTTATATTCAATATTTGATTGATTCGGCGACGAAATTAATGAATTGAGTGTTTGATTTACAATGCTTCGAGAATCGTATGGAAAAAACGTGTTTCTTATTTACCACCTGACGGCAAATGGTCATCGTCGATTATGTACATCAGCAATACCTGAGGTACAGTCATACATTATTTACCACGTAGGGCTCTCGTTAAACACATGACCCTTATTAAACACCTAGTTAAATTGTTTGAGAACTTTGAAATTTATCCTTAAACCTCTTTTATTTTCGAGAATCGAAGGATGTCGGAGTCGAATGAGCATACCATACTCTTGTGGCCATGACCGATGGATGTCATCAATGCTAGAAGGATGAAGGATGCTTTTTGAGTCTCATTTGCAGAAACATATCGTAGCTTTTTGTAAATACCGTAGTACGCGCACTAGGACAGACGGTTGGGTAAGAAAATGATCTCCGGAAATGCGCTGTGAAATAAGACAGTGGTTTTGGGTTTTAAATATGAACTATGAGTGGTGGATGGTGTAGGTTGAGTGATGTTTAGGCTTAGTTTCTCTTCCTGGTTGAGCCCGTGCTCGCCCACCTGACATGGTGAAACTGGAAAGGTTTTGGAATAACATCAATGACTCCATAAATAAATAGGCTTAGTTGACCCTTTGACTGACGGTCATTGGGACCTTAAGTGGCGCACTAAAGTAATTATGTCAATCCTCGTTTACGAAGCGCATGGATTGTCTAACTTTGGCTACTTTTGTTTTTAATGTATTTTTTAGTCTTTTAGATCTCTTAAAAATAGATTCATTCTCAGTATCTTCGGATTTGTCTTGCCCAGAGTCTATACTAGATATTCCGGCGCGTGTGCACAGTGACCTACACAGCAGTCAAAGAGTTAAACGAAGTTTTTTTTTATTGTCCGTGTTGGCAGACGAGCATACGGCCCAACTGATGGTGAGTGGTTACCGACGCCCATGGACTTCAGCAATGCCAGGGGCAGAGCCAAGCCGTTGCCTACCCTTAAGTATTCTTTGAAAGCCTCGTTTGTAGAAGGATAAGTCATAGCTCTCGGGAAACACCATGGAAGGGAGCTCATTCCAAAGCCGGATGGTACGTGGCAAAAAAAGATCTCTGGAAGCGCACTGTGGATGAACGCCTTGGCTTCAAGAACTCCACTCCGGTGGCGGGCGGTGCGATGGTAAAAATGAGATGATGGTATCATCTCAAACAATTCCTCAGAGCAAGCTCCCCATGGAACATACGGTACAAAAGACAGAAGAAACCGAAGTACCACAATACGCCTACAGATTCTTTCCATCTCTTATAATATGTTCTAGTTTTATTATTCGTAGGTCCACAGTCATAATACAACTAAACTATCTTTCTTACATTGTTGATCATTGTTTCAACTTGTTCGGGTTGTGGCGTGAATTTTTTGTTATGATCGCGACGGAATTTACTAGTTTTAAGCTAATTTGTTACGGTTTTTATTTTTTAGTAGAATTGTTGTACTTTTGCGCTTTACTTAAATTATTTTATAACATTTTAAGTTTCGAATTGTAAAGCATTCAGTGTTCGAATAGTTGTTTTTTAGGGCTGATTGTTTAAATTTAGGCCGATTAAAAAAAGTGTTAGGTTTTACGATTGACCGTATGTTGCCCGATTTCTCGGTCATTTGTGGTCCGATTTTGATTTCTTTTTGTTTGAAAAATAATATAGACGGGTTTATTGGTTCTATTGTTAAATTTAAAAAAAAAAGTGATTCACATTTGAAGTTTTAAATGTTTTTAATGAATCTAATTTCGAGTGTTTTGATTGTATATCAAAAGGCAATAAAAATGGCTATAAAACCTGTAAAACAGTATGCTCTACAAAGAATGTCTGGATATAATTTCCCAGCGTGATGGTTTAAATTAGTTGTCTTGTAAACCCAAATAAGCTTGCTTGCCTTCGTATTCAAAGAATAAATTTATTGTCTAATTTATAAGTTCTAAGAAAATTTAATTTCTTTGAACACAGAATACGCGTATTTTTCCATCTAACCAATAAAATAGGTATAAAGCGAAGGTGAAGTTGTGCAATTAGGTTAAGGAATAGTTTCAGAAAAAATATATAGAATTTAGTTCCCTGAGATTTTCTTTCATTATAATATTTTATGAACGTTATTACCATAAAAATCAAAGGTAAAAAAGGACCTTTTCTAACGTCATTAAGTACAAGCATTAAAGTTTCATTCCGAAATGAGATTACGTTAAATCCCAAGGAACTTATTTAAGTTATTTTTGTTCCGAATAACTTTTTCTTTATTAGTTTGTTTTCTATCTTTAGGTTTAAAGTTTCGTGAGTTCTGCATAATCTATGGTTTCCTTAAAAAAAATAAAAATGTCGTATAGTGATGAAGTTGCGTGGCCTAAGGGATAAGGCGCTCGTTTCATTCGTATCGAGCGATGCGACAGTGCCAGTGTTCGAATCCCGCATACAGGTGCCTACTTTTTCTGTTAAAATACCTTACCTACTTAATATATGTTCACTAATTACTTCCACGTTGAAGCAATCTTCTTTTGGCCCACAGACGTCCACTGCTGGACATAGGTCTCTTCCAAGTGTCGACATAACGACCACCCTGCACTAGCGGATTCCTGCAACCTTTCATAAGTTAAGTATACTTTATGGGAGGCTTAATCAGGCGATATCTTCTGGTACGCGAAAACGTTTTGGCCTAAGCGGCAATCTTTTCTACGAGTAATGGCCTTGCCCACTGCCATTTAGACCTTGCAATCCTTTGGGCTACGTCGGTTATCCTGGTTTTCCTACGAATCTTCTCATTCCTGATTTGATTTCTGGTCAAAAACTGTTGTCTTGAGATACTGCGCTATTTGTGATGACAAGATTTTACGTAGCTTTCACAACGCTACATTGAACTTACCTAGCTGAACACAGATGAACACAGCTGAACACTCGACAATGAACACTCTGCCCCAGGTACTCGTCAACTATTTCGAGCATAGAGCTGCCCATTTTCACTGGAGTGGACGCTACGTGGGTATTCGCCAAATTTTTACTTTCTTCCATGTTCATATTAAGGCCCACTCGAGTAAAAGCTCTACTGAGGTCATTTAGCACTGTACTAAGGTCCTCCAAGGTTTCAGCCATGGCAATTGCCTTTTGCGTAGTTACAGCTCACACGTAGGTCCCACCACCCTGTGTATTTCTCCCACGAAGCAGTCAGGCGTTCCGGTTTGAAAGTTGTTGCAACCGTTGTACCATAGAAGTGAGACTTATAACTGTTCTCACAAGGCGTGCTTCGGAACGTATCTCGTTATTTCCATAGCCTCTAGTAACTACTTAACCCCAGGTGGGCCGTGAACTCGTCCATCCATCTAATAAATAAAAACTTTAATGATATTGTATTGCAATTTACTTTAATCAATTTTATTTTAAATAAACATAGATGGAGTATGGAAGGAGAAAACATGCTGCGCCGACCTCAGGTGACTGGGAGAAGGGCAGAAGAATGGTGATGATGATAGTAAAGTTTGTTGAAGTCGTCGCGGCCTAAAGGACAAAGACGTCCAGTGCATTCGTATTGAGCGATGCATCGGTGTTCGAATTCCAGGCGGGTACCAATTTTTCTAATGAAATACGTACTCAATAAATATTCCCGATTGACTTCCACTGTGAAGGAATAACATCGTGTAATAAAAATCAAATCCGCAAAATTATAATTTGCGTAATTACTGGTGGCAAGACCTCTTGTGAGTCTGCGCGGGTAGGTACCACCACCCTGCCTATTTCTGCTATGACGCAGTCATGCGTTTCGGTTTGAAGGGTGGGGCAGCCGTTGTAACTATACTTGAGATCTTAAAACTTATATATCAAGGTGGGTGGCGCATTTACGTCGTAGAGGTCTAAAAAAAAGGTCGTGGATGTTTCCAGTGACTGTCTTTATTAGACGCCCCAAGTCTGCTTCCAACACTAGATGACGATCATGACCTCTTTAACAAGAGTTAGGGGATTGAGGAGAAGAAATAAAAATAATTTGAATGGTAAGACATCTATATTTTGCGACGATAGAATTAAGACTGACTTTAAGTCTCAAGGGCTCTATCAAGTACTTTCAAACATATATTTTCGTAATAAAGAATTGTCTGTCCTGACATAAAAAAGGAATTACCAGAAATCCTAATTTCCTCAACCAAGCTAGTTCAAAAACCTGCACTAAAATAAAACACTAAAAATATCAATGGCAATTTCCACGGGCAGAAAGTTTCTTAAATATCGTTTTATCGCCGGGAAAGAGGGGACGGGACAGATCAATGTCGAAATTCTCCTCCTTCGCCTGGACTACCTTCTCATTACTAAATACTAGCGCCCGTGAAACTACACCCCATTACTCCACTCAGGCAGGAGATAGTCTAGCTATCCGTATCTGGGGTGGTTTGACGCGTGTTTGGTGAATCACGTGTTTAGATATTCGGCCTTTGCAAAAATATCCCAAAATAGGCACACCTGCGCTTCCAACGTCGAATCCAAATATAACTTTTTTAGAAATGAAAGTTAGACACCTAGTCGAAAATAGAACTTTTCTCCCGTGGTGTCAGAATACTAAAACAAATCTCAATGTGCCAAAAACATCAGCTACAAATGCAAGTCGATTCCCGCAATTAAAATGGCGCCCACAGTATGGCGGCCGCAATATGGCGACTACAGCCGAGTCGGATCGAATTCGATTTGAATTCATTATTATGCATGCCTTTTGATTGAACGTATTGAATATTTTTCGGTTAAAATGTTTCTCGTTATCGTTTGAGAATTGCTGTGATTTTTAAACGATTTTCAAGCGTATGTTTGTTCACAGTGACAATACACAGCTGTCACAGTGACGGCTTGACAGCTGTCAAGGGTAACTGTTTCTAAGCTATTACTGATTTTGCTTATGCGGTTATGCCTCATAGAAATTTAAAAATACATAGCGACAAGATAATCATGAATCCCTAATTAACCGTTAACATTTCTTGTCAAAAGTCAGCTTCTAGAAACAGTGAGCCCCAAAACAGGAAAATGATTGTGTCGGGCCGCCGTCAGGTACAAGAGAAAAATAGATGCTGCTTAGTGGCTTAACATAGATGGATCTAATTCTGAGAAATTTGTATAGTGTATCGTCTCAAATTATGTTCGATCCACAGTAATTTGTAATATGAATTATTAAACATTGCGTACCGGATTCATTGGGTTAGAATAGCCTTTATACTATAAAATTAAAACATAGACCTCACATTTGAAGATGATTTGCGCCATTAACATTGTGATGTCACTATTATGTTCTACCTTTAACAGCCGCGGCTATACAGCAGCCGTTCAGCCGTTTATGCAAATAAAGAAAGTAAAAGACTCGAGTCGAATTTTTTAATATTCTAAAGCGTTAGTTCCACCCTTCAAGACGTAACGCATAATTTCTTCTCTGTGGAATAGGCAAGCTGAGAGTACTCATCTGTGGGGACCCACTACCACTACCACCAATAGACACCCACGAAAATATATTTTTTTCGTTCCTACCTAAGCTGGTAAGCCTTGAGGGACTACTTCAGCGTAACCTTAACTAGTAGGTGAGCTCACGGGGCTCAAACCGGAGTGATGCTAACGCTGACCCTAGCAAGAGCAGTGCTTCGCAGAATCTACCACCGGATCGGAAACGCGATCCACTGAGAAGATCCGGCGAGAGACTCAGTGGGTTGGAAAATTAATAGAGTTGTGTTATTCATAGCTAAAAAGCACTGGAATTCTTTTCTAAACATTTAATGTTTGTTACAACCCCATGAATAATGCTCTTTCTGGTAATTACCATAAAGTAAGCCACTTGGTGTCGTTTTTAAATTTTAAACAGACTCGAGCTATTTAAATATAGACACGCTGTGAACACACCTTCCAATTTCTAAGGAGACATTTGTAAGTAATTCTGTTCAGGAATACAGAATAAAGGGATTTTATTGCCTTTTTTTATTTCAGGTACATACCCAACAATAGCCGAATTATATGACTGTAACACGATGTGCGGATTTTCGAACCAACATAGACATATTTGATGAATATAATAAATATACAATTGGCAGTTATAGGGAATCCCAATAGAAATGAAAACTGAATTGAAATTTTAAATGTTTTAAATTAAAATTATCAACATTAATCTGGTTTTCACATCTATTGACATCCCGAGCAACAATTATAAACATGTTTATATGGTTTATTTGTTATTCAAATATAAGATTTCACCCATTGAAAAAGCGCTAACGCGTACAATACGCCGTCATATATACACGATGTGTTATCGTGTATTCGTAATATTAGCATGTTGGTAACGCGAACCCATAAGATTTTCTCTTACCAAAAAGTTTTCAATGCGGCTAAGGAAGTTTTCACTTGAAAAACAAAACTACGGTACTCCGGGTCTGGACCTAATTGTTTTTTACATCGAAAATACCCGACATAAAATATTAACTAGTCTTGTGACTGTTTAGAGTGAATAATTTTCAACTATCATCTATCTAGATATGTACTGTAATAATGAAACCGAAACAAACCACTTTTTCTATTATCAAACGGCACGCGAGCAAACATTCACCTCCCCAAAGGTCCGACAATGGTCATCAATCAAAAAAAAAGATAATTAAAAATACACGTTCTAAAAGCGGCATCAATCATTTTACACGTTCATTGGAAGTAAACTTTTCGAATTTCATTTTCGATCGTCCAGGTATATGACGAGTATCTTTTTTTTTTCTTTTTCTACCTATGCTTATAGCCTCGAGAGGCTATTTCAGCTTCGCCCTAACGTTTGTAGGTGAGCTCGCGGGGCTCAACCGGAGAGTTGCTAACACTGACCCTAGTAAGAGCCGTGCTTCGCAGAATCTGCCACCGCATCGGAAACGCGACCCACTGAGAAGATCCGGCGAGAAACTCAGTGGGGTGACGAGTATCTTATATATTAATACGTGAAGCAAAAACTTTGTATCCCTTTTTACGAAAATTGCTCGGACGGAGGAGTATGAAATTTTCCACACTTATAGAGGATATAGAGAAGAAGTGCACAATACTAATATGTTTTTAAATAATGCATAAAAGATATGACGGCGTTAACAATATTTCTAATAAACATCACGTGCAACAGGCGTGACTCACACAAGCCGGGTGCGCCGGCCGTGTCGTTCCACTCGTGCAACAGAAGTGACTCATAAGCCAGCTGCGCCGGCTAGTATAAAAAGGCGGTGCGTGCCTTGCGAAAAACATTCGTTGGACTGCGCTTGCCTGGTGCACTTACTATATCCTTGTTNAAAAAAAAAAAAAAAAAAAAAAAAAAAAAAAAAAAAAAAAAAAAAAAAAAAAAAAAAACTGTGGAATAGGCAAGCTACCACTACCACCAATAGACACCCACGAAAATATATTTTTTTGTTCCTACCTAAGCTGGTGGGCTATTTCAGCGTAACCTTAACTAGTAGATGAGCTCACGGGGCTTAAACCGGAGTGATGCTAACGCTGATCCTAGCAAGAGCAGTGCTTCGCAGAATCTACCACCGGATCGAAAACGCGACCCACTGAGAAGATCCGGCGAGAAACTCAGTGGGCTGGAAAATTAATAGCACTGTAATTCTTTTCTAAACATTTAATGTTTGTTACAACCCCATGAATAATGCTCTTTCTGGTAATTACCATAAAGTAAGCCACTTGGTGTCGTTTTTAAATTTTAAACAGATTTGTGCTATTTAAATATAGACGCGCGGTGAAAGCACCTCTCAATTTTTACGAAGACATTTGTAAGTAATTCTGTTCAGGAATACAGGGTAAAGGGATTTTATTGCCTTTTTTATTTCAGGTACATACCCAACAATAGTCGAATTATATGACTGTACCACGATGTGCGGATTCTCGAACCAACATAGACATATTTGATGAATATAATAAATAAACAATTGGTAGTTATAGGGATTCCCAATAGAAATGAAAACTGAATTGAAATTTGAAATGTTTTAAATTAAAATTATCAACATCAATCTGGTTTTCACATCTATTGATATCCCGAGCAACAATTATAAACATATTTATATGCTTTATTTAGTATTCAAATATATTACGGGCTGTATAAATTCATGATCAAATATAAATACAATTTAATTGAAATAACAAACAATCACTTTTTTACTTGTATAGATATACATAACACTGTTGTTGCACAATACGTCACCTATATATAGCTGCATATAGGTATACTGCTATTACGCATGTCGGTAAGGCGATCTCACAAGATTTCACCTATCCAAAAAGCGCTAAGGCGTACAATACGCCGTCATATACACACGATGTGTTATCGGGTATTCGTAACATTAGCATGTTGGTAACGCGAACCCATAAGATTTTCTCTTACCAAAAAGTTTTCAACGCGGCTAAAGAAGTTTTCACTTGAAAAACAAAACTGCGGTACTCCGGGTCTGGACCTAATTGTTTTTTTACATCGAACATACACGACATAAAATATTAACTAGTCTTGTGACTGCTTAGAGTGAATAATTTTCAACAATCATCTATCTAGATATGTACTGTAATAATGAAACTGAAACAAACCACTTTTTCTATTATCAAACGGCACGCGAGCAAACATTCACCTCCCCAAAGGTCCGACAATGGTCATCAATCAAAAAAAAAGATAATTAAAAATACACGTTCTAAAAGCGGCATCAATCATTTTACACGTTTATTGGAAGTAAACTTTTCGAATTTCATTTTCGATCGTCCAGGTATATGACGATTATATATTTTTTTTTTCTACCTATGCTGATAGCCTTGAGAGGCTATTTCAGCTTCGCCCTAACGTTTGTAGGTGAGCTCACGGGGCTCAACCGGAGAGTTGCTAACACTGACCCTAGCAAGAGCAGTGCTTCGCAGAATCTACCACCGGATCGGGAACGCGACCCACTGAGAAGATCCGGCGAGAAACTCAGTGGGGTGACGAGTATCTTATATATTAATACGTGAAGCAAAAACTTTGTATCCCTTTGAGGAGTATGAAATTTTCCACACTTATAGAGGATATAGAGAAGAAGTGCACAATACTAATATTTTTTTCAATAATGCATAAAAGATACATTAAATCAATAAAGGAAACATTACACACACTACCATGTATTTGACACAACACATTTATATAAATATACTCTTTGTTTATTGTCAATTGTCAAACTTTTGTTAGTGCTTAAAGTCTGTGGTCAAATTGAGAATAGAATAAATATTGTTTGTCTTTATTAATACTTTTCTACAGTGTAGTCTTGGCGAAATTTGTAATTATAGAAGTATATAATACAATAATAATAGTGTACAAACTTACAATTCCAATTAATTATAGTCGAATTTCGACTACTGCGGGACCACTAGTAAATATAACTAGACGATGACCGAGCTTTGCTCGTTTTTTTTTTTTTTTTTTTATAACGCCATCTTGTTGTGTCTTTAAAGCAGTAAAATAGTATTATTATTCGCCATTAGATGTCGGGAAGAGTCATAAAGTTGATTATCGATAAAGTTGATTATTGAAAACACGAATAAAACAACATTTTCTGAAAATAAATCGTAGCTAAATCGATTTATGAAATCCCCTGTATACTAAATTTTATGAAAATCGTTGGAGCCGTTTCCGAGATTCAGATTATATGTATATAATAATATACAAGAATTGCTCGTTTAAAGGTATAAGATTTTATTTTGAAGTTCACGACGCAGTCAAGTTACAACTATACTTTTTAAATGCAAACACTCAACCTTAAACTGCTCCGGTTTTCATAGTATTGGAAGCAAACATACAAGACATGTGCAAATATACACAGACCTACTAAATATGAGGGAGCATTGCTTGGATTTATAAATAGAGATAAGCGCATCGCTGCTTACGATAACTGCTGTCTTATGCTGGCATATTTAATATGAACTAGAGGTCCCGCTTTAGTCGAAATTCGACTATAATTAATTGGAATTGTTAGTTTGTACACTATTATGATTGTATTTTATACTTCTATAATCACAAATTTCGCGAAGGCTACACTATAAAAAAAATATTAATAAAGACAAACAATATTTAATCTATTCTTAATTTGACCACAGACGTCAAGAACAAAAGCTTGACAATAAATAGTATGCATGCGTGTGTGCGTCAAATACACGGTATGTAGTGTGTGTAATGTTTTCTTTATTGATTTAATGTATCTTTTATGCATTATTTAAAAACAATATTAGCATTGTGCACTTCTTCTTTATAATCTCTATAATTGTGGAAAATTTCATACTGCTCCGTCCTCGCAATTTTCGTAAAAAGGGATACAAAGTTTTTGCTTCATGTATTAATATATAGATATTAAATATTTGAATATTAAAAAAAATCTAATATATTTTTTTTATCTAATATTTAAAAAAAAAGACATGCCCGCTGAGTTTGTTGCCAGTTCTTCTCAGGACGGAGGCTAGTTTTTGTGAATTGGCGGTAGTTCTTTTTGACGTTCAACAAGTATGTACTTTACGTTGAATAAAAATAATAATGATTTGATTTGATATACAGGTGACTTTAGCTGCACTGTTGACTGTACTAATGATATTCGACTAAGTTTTGGTACGCACGGGTAGGTATCACCACCACCCTGCCTATTTCTGCCGTGAAGCAGTAATGAGTTTTGGTTTGAAGGCTGGGGCAACCGTTGTACTGTAAAAACTGAGACCGTAGAACTCATGTCTCAAGGTAGGTGGCGGCATTTATGTTGTAGATGTCTATGGGCTCCGGTCACCCCTTAACAGCAGGTGGGCCATGATCTCGTCCATGCATCTAAGCAAAAAAATTTAGAGGAGGCTTAAACTTCCACCATCCGGACAGGCCGCGTAAGTGGGTGCACAAAATCGGAATCGAAAATGCTCTGTCGCAAATATAAATCTATTGGACTTAACAGCGCGTGACATTTTTAAATAATGGAAATCAGTGATTTTTTTTGTATTCTTTCGGTATTTTTCTAATCCTTGGTTAATGATTTTGTTATTTTGATAATGATTAATCGGTTTATATTTGATTAAATGATAATTTTAATTGAGAGCGGGTAAGACCGAACGAAGTTGCGTCAATCATGGCGGGCGAACTTCAAGTCATTTTATTCTCTTGTTAACAACGATCGCACATCACAAATTATTATTGTAATCCCTTATGTTTAAGTAATTTAAGCGTCTATATAATTAAAATAGTGAAAGGTCAACATTACAGTCTACATATTTTAATGTGTTTCGAAGTTTAACGCCCATATAAATTCCTGTGCTTAGGAGTTTTCTTTTTATTTATTTTTTGGAACGAAGTTCCTTATGGGATGATGCCGAGGGGTACCCTAACCAGGAAAAAACGTCCGTAACGTAACATTTTTATTAGTAATGCACACAGTGTATGACTTAGCTTTGTAATAACGTCCAAAAAATAACATATTTTTTTATCATTCATTGACCACGATCTCAGAGCGTTCGTTTGCGCAATACACTGACTCTTACCTACGCTCTCTTATGAAACCGTGAATGAAGTGTACCACAATAACTTCGCACGTTACCGAATGACCGTGGGTTGTTGCGAAACCTCCAGTTTTATTTTCTTTATACCTCGAATAGAACTTAAAATTAATATTTTTATAATAAGGAACTTCGTTCCTATCCAGTGTCCCACGACACCATACATCTTTTTTTTTTTACCTAAGCTGATAGCCTTGAGAGACTATGTCTGCGTAGCCCTAACGTGTAGGTGAGCTCTCGGAGCTCAAACCCGGAGGCGTTGCTAGCACTAGCCTTAGCAAGAGCAGTGCTTTGCCGAAAGAGGAGTTGACAAATCAACAACTATATGCGATAGGCCAAACTTTCGACATCCCTATACACTTAATAATTGCCCACCGCGGATTCAGTACAGTAACTCAACTTTACAAATCATTTGGTTTCAAAATGAACTTGTCGCCTTATCGAAATGTACCGATCTGTGGTAAGTAGGGTGGTGATTCGAAATTTGACGCGATTTGGCAATGATCGACCGCATGGCGAAGTTCAACCTAGCGTAAGTCCTCCATTAAGTCGAATCTCAGTTTCGCTTCGCTTCATTCTTAAAAGTATCACGAAAACTTCTAAATAATCCGGAATTTGTTTTACGGAATTTTTATTCTACGACGTCTCGAGAACGCGTTTGTCATAAACGTTAAACTTTAAGATTGATCGCTCTAATATTGAGAAGTTTACTTTTTTGCCAGATTTCTAACGTATTGTTACATTAATAAAAAGAAATTTCAAAGCTGTCGTTGGCTAACTGATGATTACAGGCTAAAGGCGTGACCTGCGCGTCTAGTTGCAGTGTTGACCGCGGTAAGCCCCTTACCTCACCCGGATTCTGACCTCGTGGGAATCGGACGCTTGGGCGAAAGTGCAGGAAAGTTGTTTCATCTGCGTCACCCTTTAGTTCCATATTGTTTTCTTTTTTTTTTCTTTTTATTGCAATTGTAGACAGACGAACATACGGCTCACCTGATGGTTACCGTCGCCCATGCACTTCAGCAATGCCAGGGGCAGAGCCAAGCCGCTGCCTACCGCTTAATACTCTCCACATGCCTCTTTTAAAGAAGTACCGAAGGAAGGAAGGAAAGGAAGATTCCCCGCGTGTCCCCTTGGTGCGTAAACTTCCTAGTAGATTCGGCTCCCAGACCAAAAAAAGAGAACCCATTACTCTCACGAAGCGACGTCGGTTGCCCAGTTACCACCGTGAGGTGCTCAAATAAGGCACAAAGCCACAGCGTGTGGAAAACTGCACAGTTTGTGATTATCGAACTCATCGATCACACATGCCGAGGATTTGTCGGAAGAAAGCCGGCACCTTGTGCGTGTCACTTGTTGTTCCCAATTCCATTTATTGAACGTCACTGCTTAGACGCGATGGGATTTTCTCGCTAAGAACGTGTACACAATGCTTAAAGGAAAGGCAGCGGCTGTGTTATGTGGAGTAATAATACAGGATAGAACGGAATCAATTTATGTCCTCTTTTCGATTTAATTTCGATTTAAGGGAGCTAAACATCCTAAAAAGAATAGTTAAAAAAAACTAACCAAATACGCCTTTATAGAAAATCCAACGAAAAAATAGAAAATAAATTTTAATGAATTTGAATTAAAAATAGTGTAAGAAAAAATGAGTTTATTGTAAAAAAAAAGCGTGGGGTGCATGGTATCAGTAGGTATAAATATTTTATGAACAGATACGAGTAGAAGGGTTATTTTGATAACATTCTGTAAAGCACCCCACGTTTTTTTTTAATTGGATTATCTATAAAAGCGTATTTGTTAGTTTTTTGAAACTATTATCTATTTTTCATTTTTTAGTTGAATTTCAATTTTTTCAAAAACTTTTAAATATTGAATTGTCATCGGTCCTTAACAAGTTTACCAAATTTCGAGGTAATCCGACGTTTTGAAGGGGGTCAAAATCATGTTCAAAGATTCCGTTACATACTAACATACGTCTGAAGCTAATAAAAGCGTAATAAAAAGGCTCTCTGCTATCTGCTGGGAACGTGCTAAGAGTTTCTTCGAACAAGTCATACGGTCTCCCAGATATGAATTAGAGAAGCTCATAATTGCAGGGTCGCATAGAAAGCAAGCGCGCCGTGGGAAGAACACCAGCCAGATGGTCAGATCTAGTAAGGGAAGCATTAGGTGGTAGTCTGTACCATGCGGTCCATGCCACCCGTGATCGAACGCTGTGGAGGAGCGTCTGGTGGTAGGAACTCTTGTGAGTCCGCACGGGTAGGTGTCACCACCCCGCCTATTTCTGCCGTGAAGCAGTAATGCGTTTCGGTTTGGAAGATGGGGCAGCCGTTGTAACTATTCTGAGACCTTAGAACTTATATCTCAAGGTGGTTGGCGTATTTACGTTGTAGATGTCTATGGGCTCCAGTAACCACTTAACATCTGTGGGCTGTGAGCTCGTCCACCCATCAAAGCAATAAAAAAATAAAAAATAAAAAGTCATATGTGGTCGCGATCCTCAGCAGTGAGGGAACGATATAGAAGATTTCGATCTAATGCTAGCCACGTATTATAGTTTTGCAATACAAGGTTAGAAGGTGATGTTACCACCACCGCCAAATTGAATTAAGTAATTAGTTTATTTCCCCTCTTAATTAGGAAAAGGTCTGTTCACACTATATAAGTACGATAATATGCCGAGTTGCCCTTCTACTACAATAAATTAGAAAGTTTATGAGGATGGCTGAATGTTTTTCATTCTTTCAAGAAAAAATTACTGAACGTGTTTTGTTAGAGCTTTGCACAAAAGGTAGTTTATATCCTGGATTGACTTGTGGGATACTTTTTACCAAAGTAAATGTGTGATAAATATGTGAAATAAAAAATACGACATATTGCGCACCAACGTGTATACGTAACGGCCGGTAGTTTACGGATCAGAGAACGACAGAGCCAATTCTTAATATCCGCTTATATTCGAACTAATCATGCAAGCTTACTGATATAGTCGTTTTTAAAATCGGTATAATTTCATGATTCATAAAAAATAATAAATAATAAATAAATATTTACTAACAATCACGCCACGTTAACTGGTCCCGTGATAAGTTCGTAAAGAGCTTGTGTTACAGGTACCAGATAACGGATATAAATGTAAGATTTTTATTATACACATACATATATTTAATTACATCCATAACCCTGGAAAAGACATTTATATTTATCATATAAATATCTTCCCTTGGCGGGATTCGAACCCGCGACCTCCATGTGTAGTGACCATGTCACTTACCACTACACCAGACGGCCGTTATAAAAATATACTTCAACAAAATTCTACATACTAAATGAGGAATCTAGTAGCATACATTTTCGTTCATAAACAAAATCTGTCCCTTACCTTATCTTGGACATAAATCATTCGGCCAAACGCTCTGATTCCGGAATTTCTTTGTAACTATGAAAAGTTAAAAGAACATTTATCACATCCGATTCATGGTGTTCTGTGACGTCAGCATAAATTTGCAATGAGCCTGTCGCCGTCATCATTCACTTGTATGTAAACGAAGCCTAACATTGTCAGCTTACGCCCCAGGGACAAGCAAATAGGGATCTCAAAATAAACGGCGTAAGACATAAAGTTGAATAATTTATTAGCTTCTCAGGGCAAAAAGTCTTGACTAGAGTAATGCATGTCAAATTTGGCGAATCTCGTAAAAAGCTTTATTTGAATTTCGCAGCGATAAAAAATATTATGAGCTTCTGGGTAGTGAAATTAATTTTGGCGTGGTATTGAAGATAATCGGGCTCTCGAAAGCTCGGACCTTACTGGCGGGTCTTCGATATGGTTGTAAAACTTTCATGTGCCATAAGCTTTTTTAATAGCTTTTATGAGACGCTTCAAGAGCGTTGATGTTTTTTTGGAAAATCAAACGAAGTTTATGAGTTACATAATTAGGTTGGAACGATTTCCTTTTCTAAATCTAAAGTTGCATTATTGATCAATATCCAGTACGTTAAAATTAAGCTTGAGAGCTTATTTGAGATGATCCCATCATCTCGTTTTTACCATCGCACCGGCCGCCAGCGAAGTAAAGTTCATCCATACTACCTGGAGCCACTGCGTTCATCCACAGTACATTTCCAGACATCTTTTTTGCCACGTACCCTCTGGCTTTGGAATGAGCTCCCCTCCACGGTGTTTCCCGAGCGCTATGACATATCCTTCTTCGAACGAGGCTTGTGGAGAGCATTAAGCGGTAGACAGCGGCTTGGCTCTGCCCCTGGCATTGCTGAAGTCCATGGGCGACGGAAACCACTCACCATCAGGTGGGCCGTATGCTTGTCTGCCTACAAGGGCAATAAAAAAAGCTTGGCGTGGAATAGTATTTTAGACCGCGTATTGTATATAGCAGCGATTCTCAACTATGCCGCGGCAGTTTTGTGTGACGGCAAAATTATAGTGTACTGCTATTTATAATATTCAAAATTGTTTACTATTTTACATACTGTATTATAGGTAAGTATATCGGGGAAATAGAAAAAGAAAAAGACCTAAATGCAGATGGGCTAACAACATTGAAGGGACGGCTGGTAAGCTGTGGATGAAAAACGCCATAGATAGAGACTATTGGGTAGTTTTGGAGAAGGCATTTACCCTCAACAACAAAGAGGTTCATGCTTATTGCCAACCTAAAACAAATCATCTCAATAAATTTATAAAAAAATAATATAATAGAATCATAATAATTTGTAAATGATAAAAACAAAGATTATGTAAAATGTATCAGTTAGTTTTTAGAGACGAAATAAAAGGCTTTTTTATTTATTTTTATTATAGGTAAGTAAATAACCTTAGAATTCCGTGGACCGCGCATCGTACCAATGTTTCGATCCTGAAAGAGTTCAACATCAAGGAGAGACTATCGTCAACAGTCCAAATACGAATCCTTAAGTTCTTCGGGCACGTCACTCGTAATGAGGACTCCATTGAGCGGTTGGTGGTGCAAGGGAAAGTCGAGGGCATAAGATCTCATAGACGATCTCAAACACGATGGACTGACCTCATAAAATCTGTGACTCACTCCGATAGAAACGGTTGCTCTCGCTCTGCGACATTTAAACATAACTAGTAGTCCCGCAGTAGTCGAAATTCGACTATAATTAATTGAAATTACCTAGTCAGGTCATAAATTCTGTCACATGTTTAATGTAAAATAATTGAAACAAGTTTATTCATTATGTAACCATTCATATACCAAAATGAACTTCACAAAACATAGATTCTTATGACACTAAAGTTTATTCAAAATGACCTCCGTGATTTTGAATACAGGCCTTCAATCTGCGCGGCCAGTCGTCTATCGCAGCACGAACGAGGTCCATGTCAATATCGGCGGCTGCCTTAATCAAGGATGTCTTGAGTGACTCCAAATTGGGATGAGGCTTTGAGCACGCCTTTTCCTCCAAGTGTTGCCATATCTTGTAATCTAACGGATTCAAATCTGGACTGGAGGAGGGCCAGTCTTCGTGCCGGATGAAGTCGATTTCACGCGCCGCCAGCCAGTCTTGTGTGCTCTTCGCTCTATGAGCTGGCGCCGAATCTTGTTGGAATACCCAGTGCCTGTTATTGAACATGGTATGAGAAACAGGTTCCACAAGGTTCGTCAGGACTGTATTTTGATACACAACTGCATTCGTTTTTACACCTTTCTCACAAAAATGTACCTCTGTTAAGCCCCAATAAGAAACTCCCAACCATACCATGAGCGAGGATGGAAAATGACCTCGTTGGACACGCGGAATACGGTTGCTCGCTTCTTCACTACTGTGTGCGTACACCTTATCATTTTGTTTGTTGTAGCTCTCTTCTACGGTAAAAATTTTTTCATCCGAAAAAAGAATTTCCCGATATTTTTTTCCCGCGTACCGCTTCAACAAAGCGCGGCATCTCTTCAGTCTCAGGTCCATTAGACGAGCATTCAAACGATGTCCTGTTTTTCTTCGATATGCCCGAAGCCCTAAGTCTTCATTTAACACCCTTTTCACCGTGGTTCTGCTTAACATGTTCTGTTGGCTCTGAAGGGCCAACAGTTTCTGCTTACGTTTGGGATTTCTTTGAATTCGCGCCTTCACAGCTTTTATCACTGCTGGAGTCCTAACAGACCGAGGGCGACCACTTCTTGACCTGTCATCTATACTAGACTCTTCATTGTATCGTTTGATGGTACGATAAACGAATATTTTGGTTATATTCAAATTTTTCAGCATGTTAAAAATTTGAATTGGCGCGTAACCGCAACGATGCAACGCAATAACTGCAACACGGTCTTCTTTAACCGTCCACTCCATATTTAAAAATGAGTAAAATTTTAAAAGTAATACATTTTTATTTTCATGAACAATTCGAAATTCGAATTCAATAAACTTTTTTGTGGCCAGCATTCTAAAAGAAAAGTTTTTACTGTGTGACAATACTTATGACCTGACTAGGTATAAGTTTCAACATTATTATGGTTGTATCGTTACAGATTTCGCCAAGACTACACAATAGACAAATACTCGTAATATTAAAGATAAACAATACTAAACTATTCTCAATTTGACTACAGACTTTAAGCAATAACAAAAGTTTGACAAACAAACAGTATATGTGTGTGTGTGTGTGTGTCAAATACATGGTAATGTGTGTAATGTTTTCTTTAGTGATTTAATGTATTATTAATCCATAATATAAAAAAAAATATTAGCATTCTGCACTTCTATAAGCGTGGAAAATTTCATACTCCTCCGTCCGCACAATATTGTAAAAAGAGGTACAAAGTTTTTGCTTCGCGTATTAATTTAAAGATTATCGACGTATATCGAATACCTTACAACTTTCGCGGTCACAAACGACTGACCGTAAAGTTTATCAAGCATCGGAAATAATATAACGACAATAATAAATGCGAGATTAAATCGTATAAGTACTTTTAATTATGACTATGAATCAAGACACATATCATATATTTCAGATTCGAGCACTTTATTTCGAACCCATTCATAAATCTTCCACTAAAGTGACACACACAAATTGCAGCCACTCCGAAAGCATATTTTCATTCGCAATTGTGGTAATTTTCTGGTCAGACTGAAGGCGTTCTAAGCCCTCTCATCTGAAACATTCAATTTATCTATTTCAGAGCGTCTATATCTTACACTTAGTGACAAATGTGCGTTTCTCATGTATTATTTATTTGCGTGTTAAGGTGGTCGGCGTTACGGCTGCAAAAAACCGGACCAAGAGATTTCTTTTCATGATATATTTTTTCGCTGTCAACATGAAAGACATTTTTCACGATTATTATGACGTGTCCGTACCTAGGATGTTTCCTTTTCGCTTCGTCTCGGTCCTTAAGTTACGGGAACAGTGTTCGTGTCTTATTTTATTCGTTGAAGCGCTTTTGGGAAAGTTTTCTTCATATTTAAGTCTTATTTTCGGCGTATGTCTGGTTTTGATGAAGTCCAGAAGTAGATCACGAAACAAACGACGCAATAAATGCACATCATTTTCAAAAAAAATATATACATATGCGCGCTTTTATATTGGTTGAAGCAAATTGTAGTCCACTGAGTTTCTCGCCGGATCTTCTCAGTGGGTCATGATTTCGATCCGCTGGTAGTTTCTGCGAAACCATGCTGTTGCTAGAGCTAATGTTACCAATTCTCTCAGTTCGATCCCATGAGCTCTCCTACTCGTGAACGCATAACTGGAGTAGGTCCTTAAGCTAGCGAATAGGTAGAAAAAAAAGAAGAAGAAAAGTGTGAATCTGCAGAATAGGTACACTCGTCCGGGCTATTTTGGTTGTACAGAATTCGTGCGTTCCATACCTTTAAATAAGGCATAGTTTTATTTTCTTATATACTGCATTCTTATCTACGGGGGGGAGCAAACTCTCGATCCACTTAATAATCACAAGGACGCATAAAAGATGTAAATGCTGCCCCATTGAGACGTAGAGTCAAAGCCTGAATTGTATAAGAGCTGTATGATCCTTCGAATCAGAACGTGATTAGATGAAAGCCAAATTTCAGCCTAAGTGGCAGGCAGCGGCTTGGCTCTGCCCCTGGCATTGCTGAAGTCCATGGGCCACGGTAACCACTCACCATCACGTGGGTGGTATACTCGTCTGCCTACAAGGGCAATAAAAAAAAATCCGAACGATAAATATGCAGTGTTGAATTTAAAATACTTAGTTAATCAATGACTTCGTAGTTTCTGTCTTCCATCCATTGTAGTATTCTCATTTTCTGATGAATTCTGGTAAAATATGTTGATAGCAACGTGTCCGAGCCAGCGATTCAAATAAATCACGAACCACGCGCAGTTCCGCTGTCGCGTGTCATAAAGCCGGGCACTTCGAAGGCGTCTCTTAATCAACACCATGTGCTATAAAACAGACCGTTCGCAAAACTTTACCGAACACCAACCATAAGGAATGAGTGATACACAGAAACTTGCACCATGAAAATAAAATCAACTCATAAAAATATTTTATTTAATGTTCGTAAAGTTTTTCCAAGTTGACTTAACGAGGCAACTCATGGGGGATTACAAGTGTCTTGCGAGATAGTTGTTACGTAACCAGCCTTCGGGATTTATGTGATAGAGATATCAAGAAATGGATTTCTATGTGAGATTTTTATATTTAGATATGAGTTGAAGTTGAATTCACTGATCCAATGGCAGATTGAAATTATATTTACCGGCTCAGCGGCCTTCATTTGAGGTTAAAACTTCCAGATCTATTTCCTCGTTAATTTAGTTGGTATGAAGTGGATATTTACATATTGGATGCTTATTTGTCTTGAAAACTATACCTACCGTTATATGTATATCAGTCTCTAGTTTGAATAGCACAGAACTATGCGGTTATTGTATTCGTAGCTTATGTTTGTATTCAGCAAAACCAGGCTTTAAATTTTAGTACAAACAAAAATTAACTTTAAAAAAAAAACTTTGTTACTGATGGTAGGACCTCTTGTGAGTCCGCACGGTACCACCACCCTGCTTTATTTGGGCCGTGATGCAATAATGCGTTTCGGCTTAAAGGGTGGGGCAGCCGTTGTAGCTAATCTGAGACCTTAGAACTTATATCTCAAGGTGGGTGGCGCATTTAAGTTGTAGATGTCTATGGGCTTCAAAAACCACTTAACACTAGGTGGGCTGTGAGCTGGTCCGCCCAACTAAGCAATAAAAAAAAATAACATGTAGTCCAATACTGGATCTAGTATTAACGGATCAAATAACAAAACATACATCCCAGTTCTACTGTTATCCGAATTATCAATGAAAATTCAAAAAATTCCTTCAGTTTTGAGTTAAATTTTAAAATTTTACTTGCATAATGATACCCGAGGTGGAGAAAAATCCACACGCCGCCAACTCCGATTCACGATAACATGGCCGACTACCCGTGAAGAAGATATCATTCACACGTTCCCCTTTCAATACGGACCCAACCAGCTTATCAGTTCTCAATGCGTTCCTTTAAAATACCAGTTTTAAATAGGTAAAATGGCTGATCTCTTCACTGGCAAAGGGGTCTCCTTGATATAGTTTCTCTTTGAATAAGCCTTTTGAAAGTGTCAAATTTAAAATCACTTGAACCTTTTTTAATACGCTTTTATTAGGTTCAGACGTATGAATGTTTGTAACTATCTACATCTCTCTACTATCTACATTAAGAAATATGATCTTTATACATTTTATATATTTCTGCTTTACTTTTTTGTTACTTAGATGGGTGGGCGAGATCACAGCCCACCTGGTGTTAATTAGTTACTGGAGCCCGTAGACATCTACAACGTAAATGCGACACCCACCGTGAGATATAAGTTCTAAGGTCTCAGTATAGTTACAACGGCTGCTCCACCCTTCAAACGGAACCGCATTACTGCTTCACGGCAGAAATAGGCAGGGTGGTGGTACCTACCCATGTGGACTCACAAGAGGTCTTACCACTAATACCAGTTGACTTACTAAAAAACATCGATTTTCATTTAATTTCAAAGTATTATAGTTTATAGCAGTACCCTCTTCTGCAGCAGTTGGGTAAAAGTCTGCGCACATCTAAATTTAACTGAATATCGTATATATTAACCACTCAAGTGTAGATCGTGTAACCCACCCACGTCAAATCACATATGACATTTTATTTCTTTTTGGCTGGGGTGGCTTGCGAGCGCGGTGTAAGTAGGTGCTCAGACAAGTTACGGCGTTGGAAAGTAATACTAATAAATCTGAATATTTAGACGGTATCGACAACATTCGATTTTCGTTGACGCGGCCTTCGGTGAAACTAAGGCCGTAAATAGCTTTGAACCAAATATATTGTTATGGGCGTGAAAGCTGGCCGTGTGTGCTTTTATATCGGACATTACACATGTGAGACTAATGAAAATAGTAACTATTGGGCAGTGAAATCAGTTTTAACATTCAAAAGCATTAAGTTAGTTTATAAACTGAAAATACACGCGAGACAAGAACAATAATTCGCGTTTTTGGACGAGGGTCAGAATATCGTAGCTATGACGCTCGACACTGACAACTGACTGTCTGGTCCTATTTGAGTGAGGGGAATACGATAGTGCGCCACATTAGTTAGATTCCATCCTCTGTTTTATACTGGAGAACGCGTAAGAGGTGGCGGTCAGAGCAGCCATGATCCGTCAACACCTGCAGCATCCGGACAGTGCAACGGTCCAGTCCCATCCTATCCTAGTCCGCGAAGACCAGGGTCTACGGAAACATCTTAACTCAAAGTATAAATTTTTTATAAGTAATCGGGAAACAAAGTGGTATACCGCATGAAAATTATTAAATGTGGCGACAGATTATCATATTGTTACGTCGGTAAGAGCAACGCCAATAGCAGAAACGAATATCAAAAGAACTAGTAAAATCGAGAACGCTCGAGACACACAATGCCATCTATTATCAAATAGTGGAAACACATATCTGGCTTTATCAAGAATTTCCTCGAAATTCTAGGGACGTCGTATCGACTATAAAAGCGTTGCAGAGATGACACGAAGGTAGTTAGTAATCGGAACTACTCGAAGCGAAACAGCGAGCGGATCACCTGAAGCGAAGCGGAAGAAGCGAATCGAGAATTTTAAAGTGTTCTAAGTGCTAATACAGTGTTAATTTGTACTTCGGTAGAATTTTTATTTACCCCGAACCCCAGCGCGTAACAATACTATTTGTAGATAGTAAGGCGTAATCTAATTTCGAACGGGTAGGTAGTTTTTTTTATTGCATAGATGGGTGAACGAGCTCACGGCTCACCTGGTGTTAAGCGCTGGAAACGGCTGAACGACTTTAAGCGAAATAAAACCTAGAATAACAGACACTTTTAACTTCGTAAATGACTTCTTGTCCCGGGCAACGCTTCGCATACCGGCTACCATAAGCCGTATGGTAGTTCATGGTCTAAGTCAATGATTCTCAACCACTGTTCCGCGGCACTTTTGTGTGCCGCCTAATTTCAAAACTGTGCCGCCAAATTTTGCGAATATATAATAATGTTAATATTATTAAATTATATCGTTTTAAAAGAAAAATATTTTAAACATGAATATAAATTTAAATCCACAAAAAAAACTTATAGTATATTTTAATTTATTTCGTATATTAAAATTTTTTGATAAACTATTTATGCAGTGTTTGTAGTAAGTAAACAATTTTTATCTATTTTTTTTTTGTGTGCCGCCAAATTTTGAAATCGTTAAATATGTGCCGCAACAAAAAAAAGGTTGAGAACCACTGGTCTAAGTAGTGACAAAAGAATTTCTTTTTATCTCTTGCAAATGTAACGTTTTTTGAATTACAAACTTAACTAGGGTGGAACGACAAGGCATTTCTAACTAATAAATAATATTTTGCCATCTATGATGCTAATTACCAAAAGCATAAATTACATTCAACACGGTAGTCGGATATCATAATACTTTGAACTCCAATTATTTTCTAAGTGTCTCGTCTTCAGTACGCCCTAATTCGTCCCTAATCCACACATCGTGTTAGCGCAGAATTTATGATTATCTAACATTGGTTGCTACGAGATGAGCTTGTTGAATCAATTGCTGACATTACCCCGTTTTGATTTTTACTGTTTTAACTTACATCAAAACTCACAGGTGGTCAATTACGATACTGCAATGCATTAAAATTGTTCCAGCAAAACATTGAAGCAAGATGTTATTGTAAATGTGAAAAATGAAAGAGAGAGAGAGAGAGAGAGAGAGAGAGAGAGAGAGAGAGAGAACCATAGACAATACATTATTATCTATACATATAAATAAAATTGGAGTGTCTGTTTGTAATATTGAAATAACCGCTTTTTACTACATATAACATTTTTTACAATGTTTGTCTGTCTGTCTGTCTGTTTGTGCCGGCTAATCTCTGGAACGGCTGGACTGATTTTGACGGGACTTTCACTGACAGGTAGCTGATGATATAAGGAGTAACTTAGGCTAGTTTTTTTAGACTAGCTTTGCCCCGCGGCCTCACCCGCAGTACGACAATAACCGCGGGTAACATCGCGGGACCCAACTATGAATAATAAAATTTAATGTTTCCGAAGCGAAGCGAGGGCGAGTCGTTAGTAGAAAATATATACATACAATAAACGCTTCGCAATAAACGCTTCGCTCCTTAATATTTAAAAATGAAACATTTCGTATTTATATAATTTATTGATTATTATAATAATTAACTAACGGCTATCAAAATACGTTAACAAAAATAATGCTACTGATTATGTACGACGACGGTCTATGATAAAGTATTTTTGAAGTGCATTTTTACAATGCAAATAATGTATGGGTGAGATCCGTATATAGAAAGTTGACATAGATAATTATTAAGAAAGAAATTACGTACGATGAAGGTGTATGTTGCTTTAGACGAAGCTACGCGTGTCGCAAAGGAACATTACCTAAAATGAGAATTTCGTAGGTAGCATAAAATGCAGCGCGCGTTTTCACTTCAAAGTTTTAGTGAGAACTTTTACCTGAAAATATTTTATAAGAATATACGGAACTATGAATACAAAGGTGATGTAAATTACAGCAAGCAGTAGAAATGGTTGGAAAAGAGCAAAACGTAGCGTTTCCGGGAGTATGTTTTTAGGTTTGCTAGCGAATTATGTAATTTTTACATACAACTATTGTCAAGCGGTTACCCCGAGCCCATTTTTTTCCCCACCTAATCTGATAGCCTTGAGACATCTGCCATGAACTTTTGTCAATTTGTCAATGTTTTGTATTGATGATCACTTTGTTGGTGCAACTTAATAAATAAATAAATAAATAAATCTATTTCAGCGTAACCTTCACTTTTTTTTTTTTGTCAGGAGGAAATCGCCGGACTTCCGCCCTTCACTGGGGATGGAGGGCGGGGCATGTCGGAGTCGAACCGACTAAAACCTCCTGTCTCTCAACAACCAACGTCCAAACCTCGCATGAGACAAAACTCATGAAAAGGCAAGGGGGGGAAAGTGAAGCGTTTAGTGCGGAGCACATCTCTCCCATCACCCTCCNCTATCAGCATAGGTAGGGGAAAAAAAAAAAAAAAACACGAAGGTAGTTAGTAATCGGAACTACTCGAAGCGAAACAGCGAACGGATCACCTGAAGCGAAGCGGAAGAAGCGATTTGAGAATTTTAAAGTGTTCTATGTGTTAATACAGTGTTAGTTTGTACTTCGGTAGAATTTTTATTTACCCCGAACCCCAGCGCGTAACAATACTATTTGTAGATAGTAAGGCGTAATCTAATTTCGAACGGGTAGGTAGTTTTTTTTATTGAATAGATGGGTGAACGAGCTCACGGCTCACCTGGTGTTAAGCGCTGGAAACGGCTGAACGACTTTAAGCGAAATAAAACCTAGAATAACAGACACTTTTAACTTCGTAAATGACTTCTTGTCCCGGGCAACGCTTCGCATACCGGCTACAATAAGCCGTATGTCAATGATTCTCAACCACTGTTCCGCGGCACTTTTGTGTGCCGCCTAATTTCAAAACTGTGCCGCCAAATTTTGCGAATATATAATAATGTTAATATTATTAAATTATATCGTTTTAAAAGAAAAATATTTTAAACATGAATATAAATTTAAATCCACAAAAAGAAATTATAGTATATTTTAATTTATTTCGTATATTAAAAATTTTTGATAAACTATTTATGCAGTGTTTGTAGTAAGTAAATAATTTTTATCTTTTTTTTTTTTGTGTGCCGCCAAATTTTGAAATCGTTAAATATGTGCCGCAACAAAAAAAAGGTTGAGAATCACTGGTCTAAGTAGTGACAAAAGAATTTATTTTTATCTCTTGCGAATGCGACGTTTTCGACGAATTACAAACTTAACTAGGGCGGAACGACAAGGCACCTCTAATAAATAATATTTTGCCATCTATGATGCTAATTACCAAAAGCATAAATTACATTCAACACGGTAGTCGGATATCATAATAATTTGAACTCCAATTAGGTTCTAAGTGTCTCGTTTTCGGTACGCCCTAATTCGTCCCTAATCCACACATCGTGTTAGCACAGAATTTATGATTATCTAACATTGGTTGCCACGAGATGAGCTTGTTGAATCAATTGCTGACATTACCCCGTTTTGATTTTTACTGTTTTAACTTACATCAAAACTCACAGGTGGTCAATTACGATACTGCAATGCATTAAAACTGTTGCAGCAAAACATTGAAGCAAGATGTTATTGTAAATGTGAAAAATGAAAGAGAGAGAGAGAGAACCATAGACAATACATTATTATCTATACATATAAATAAAATTGGAGTGTCTGTTTGTAATATTGAAATAACCGCTTTTTACTACATATGAATATAATATATACGGTACATACATCAAAATAACATTTTTTACAATGTTTGTCTGTCTGTCTGTCTGTTTGTTCCGGCTAATCTCTGGAACGGCTGGACTGATTTTGACGGGACTTTCACTGACAGGTAGCTGATGATATAAGGAGTAACTTAGGCTAGTTTTTTTAGACTAGCTTCGCCCCGCGGCGTCACTCGCAGTACGACAATAACCGCGGCTAACATCGCGGGACCCAACTATGAATAATAAAATTTAATGTTTCCGAAGCGAAGCGAGGGCGAGTCGTTAGTAGAAAATATATACATACAATAAACGCTTCGCAATAAACGCTTCGCTCCTTAATATTTAAAAATGAAATATTTCGTATTTATATAATTTATTGATTATTATACAAATTAACTAACGGCTATCAAAATACGTTAACAAAAATAATGCTAATGATTATGTACGACGTCGGTCTATGATAAAGTATTTTTGAAGTGCATTTTTACAATGCAAATAATGTATGGGTGAGATCCGCATATAGAAAGTTGACATAGATACTTATTAAGAAAGAAATTACCTACGATGAGGGGGTATGTACGTGTGTCGCAAAGGAACATTACCTAAAATATGAATTTCGTAGGTAACATAAAATTCAGCGCGCGTTTTCACTTCAAAGTTTTAGTGAGATCTTTTACTTGAAAATATATACTTTATGAGAATATACGGAACTATGAGTACAAAGGTGATGTAAATTATAGCAAGCAGTAGAAATGGTTGCAAAAGAACAAAACGTAGCGTTCCCGGGAGTATGTTTTTAAGTTTGCTAGCGAATTATGTAATTTTTACATAGAACTATTGTCAAGCGGTTACTCGAGCCCATTTTTTTCCCCACCTAATCTGATAGCCTTGAGAGGCTTTTTTTTTATTCCCTGTAGGCAGACGAGCATACGGCCCACCTGATGGTGAGTGGTTACCGTCGCCCATGGACTTCAGCAATGCCAGGGGCAGAGCCAAGCCACTGCCTACCGCTTAATACTCTCCACAAGCCTCGTTTGAAGAATGACATGTCATAGCGCTCGGGAAACACCGTGGAGGGGAGCTCATTCCATAGCTGGATGGTACGTGGCAAAAAAGATCTCTGGAAACGCACTGTGGATGACCGCAGTGGCTCCAGGTAGTATGGATGAACTCTACTCCGGTGGCGAGCGGTGCGATGGTAAAAACGATATGCCGGTATCATCTCGAACAATTCCTCAGAGCACTCCCCGTGGAACATACGGTTATGACTATAGGCTATTTCAGCGTAACCTTAGCTAGTAGGTGAGCTCACGGGACGCAAACTGGAGTGATGTTAACGCTGACCTTGCGCAAGTACAGTGCTTCGCAGAACCTACCACCGGATCGGAAACGCGACTCACTGGCAAGATCCGGCGAGAAACTCAGTGGGCTGTATCTATGGGTTAATTCGCTCGTCGAGCCCTTCGTCACAAGCGACGGGTTCGACGAAAAGTCACAGAAACGTGAATATTGCCTTCGTAATCACAATCTGATTAATAAACGGCTGTCAAACTGGAACAAAACATTGCTTCGCTGTGGAAACAGCTTGTAGTACTGACCCGTGCGGGAGATCAATACTCTAACGTAATTCAGTATTTTAGTCGATGAAAAAAGCGCTAGAATCGATTCGACAATCATTTGGAAAATGATTGGTAAGCGCCAAAATCGATTCGAAAAGATGTGTAAAATGGGTGTCGGTATTTACTAAAACGCGAACGAAAACAATGAAACGAGCGCTTCCCTATTCAGATATGTATCTTATGTATATCACCGTAGACCTATATTGGAACATGTGTGCAAAGAAACTTACAAATACAGCACAAACTGTACAGCATTGAATACGCTCCGCAAATATATTTTGTATTCATACAACGGGCAGTATCAGATAAACGCTTTTTTCTTTCTCTTTTGATCTGATAAACTGACCATTTCGGGTGTTTCCTGTAAACTGATCAGTCCTTTGTCTTGTTTCTGTTTCGATCGTGTTTTGTTTACGAATCCTTTGTTTATTTCGGACAAGCTCGTTAAGAACGTTCCAGAATTAATTAGCATTTGGAGAAATATTTTCTGAGTGACTTCACAACGGAGAATTCGAATTCTTCTTTTAATAATAATATAAGTCTTTATTTAACACCAAATGTACAGAGTAAGCATATAAAATAAATAATAGACGATGACATAAATTGGCGGCCTTATCGCTGAATGCGATCTCTTCCAGGCAACCTTGCAGGGAGAGGAATAAGCAAACTGGACGGTGCTATATCTTAATAAACTTACATAAAAATACATACTTATATACACATGTGAAAAATAAATACAATATAAGATAGACTTACATACGATTAAATACAAATAAATACTAAAAATATGCAAGTAAATACAAAATAAGTAGCAACTTGTACAGTTATATTGTAGGAGCCATATTATTGTGCAAAGTAGTGCGATTTTAATCTGAACTTGAAAATTTCCGGCGGGGACGATTGTTCGATGTTTAAGGATAGTGCATTCCATAAACGGACTGCTTCAACCGTAAAGGAATGGTCATAAAATGACGTCCCGTGAGCCGGAAACATATCAGCATTTCTTGCCCTAATCCCATTTTGTGGGATCGGCGCATCATGTCCTCGTGTCATGCTGCATAGGGATTTGGGATTTGGCTTGTTTGTTACGACATGCCGCCTGGCTGACGTCAATCCTCCTTAGGTTATATCTCCAGTAGTCTATCCATTGTAACGTTCCATAGGAAGGATATTTTCTTTTTCTTCTTTCTGCATTTCTTTTACTTCATCCGCTTTCGGTTGTATGATATGCTCTTTTACCATATTAAGCTTTTACACTAAATTTTAAATTTTGAAATACGAAAATACATTTTACATTAGTATTTTCATAATAATATCAAAATGATTAAATAAATTTTAAAGGAGAATTTTAATTATATGATCATATTTTATAGTTTGGGTTTCTGGATATACATATGAAACTTGTGATCAAAGTCTCAGTTATTTCATATTTAAAAGTAACGTGAGTTGTTTTCCTTCTCATTGGAACGTGTTACTGCTTCGCGGCAATAGGCAGGATCATTGCCTGTTACTGGTCCGGGATTACAATACGTCAAGTACCTGCTTTTTTTCCCTACCTATTCTAGTAACCTTTAGGGGTTATTCTAGATTCGCCGAGTGAGTGAACTCATGAAGTGAACTCACGAAGCTCAAATCTGACGACGTTTCTAACACGAACCCTAGCAAGAGCCGTGCTTCGCAGAATCTACCACCGGATCGGAAACGCGACCCACTGAGAAGATCCGGCAAGAGACTCAGTGGGCTGTGTCTGTGGATTAATTTACTCATCGAGCCCTTTGTCATAAGCGACGGATTCGACGAGAACGGTGACCGGTGCTTGAGGTACCAAAAAGCATCTTTAGTGGTTCGAGAGGATCCTAAATGACGTGCAAGTTACTGTTATCAACTATCTACGCAGATTTAGAAATTTTACTGGTTATTGGTACTACTTTTTAATTAATATAGAAAAATACGTTTGCGAGATTAGAACAACATAATATTAATTTTTCTCCATACGAGTACACCAGGAATTTTATCTTTTAGGCCACAATGACCTCCGAAACTATATTTTAACAGTTGAGTAATAAGTAGCATACGAAAAAAAATTACTCAAGTCTTACGAAAGTGTTTTACCAAAACATTCTAAGATGTACATCAGAACCGAATATACGCCCGGATGAGTTTAATCCAGCAAGTTGATGCTCCCTTCAATCTTACCCAGGATTGACATATCAGCAGATTATATCACACGAAGGACTTCAGAAAGAAAAGAAAAAAACTATTCAATAAATCGATATACTTAATAGAATATACTGATAATCACAGAATAAATACAATTTCCGGCCTAACAATACTCCAGTCAACCCTCTCATGAAATCCAGAGGCGATGTATCATTTTGTAAGGGCTCTTCAAGCCGTCCTTCGCATATTTCCTGCTAAGGCCCCCTTGGATGCTTGGTATCTTCGTCAGGAAATACATTGCGTTGAATAACGTTGTGGAGAAATAATGTTTTTGTTAAGCCTCCACAGCGCACTTAATGTGTCAAGCTGGTTCTTTTTTTTTCTCAAAAGCAATGCAGATGTTATCTGTATCTTTTTTCTTACTTTCTTTCTTTCTTTCTTTGTTTCTAAATAACTCGACTACGTACGATAAAGCTGCTCTGACGATAACTACAAGTGCTTTCAAACAAATGGAAACCCAATAAACGATGTCCAGATTTTTTTTTAATTGCTTAGATGGGTGGACGATTTCACGGCCCATTTGTCATTGAGTAGTTACTGGAGTCCATAGAAATCATGAAAGTAAATGCCGCCACCCACCATGTTCTAAGTGTCAGTTTTTCCAGTACAACGGCTGCCTCGCCATTCAAACAGAAACGCATTACTGCTTCATGGCTCCAAATAGACAGGGCAGTAGTACCTACCCGTGCGAACTTAAGACGCCCTATCACCAATATTAAGACCTTAGATTAACCCTATAAAAATCTAGGTTTAAGTAAGGAGATAGTATTTATGAGTGCCAGTGCTGTCTTTTTATAAATTAAGCTGAGTGGTCGTCTACCTACTCAATCTTCTTACCTAAGTCAGGGAGATATTTTTGTGAAGTCCTTCATATCAATCACCTCGACGAGATGTTATTTATTTAATCAATTTCAAGGCCATGCAATCTTCATTTATTAATATATCGTGTCACTAGTGAATCCCATTCAGTTGGTATTGAATTAACAATATCCATTGGCACGCTGCCTATCGAAAAGCAACGGCATTTTCCAGAAAACGTCCCCGACATGTCCAAACACAACTGGAGTAATATTGAATACTTGCGTGAATAAGAGTCTCCTCTTAGTAACTATATGCTCACACAGGTCCATGTGACGTTACATAAGAAAACAAAAGGAATATTTTAGTGAAATTTACACGAAGAAGGACCAAACCGCTTCATTAAAACTGTCTGTACTCATCATGACTTTTGCAAGTGAATTCCATTAAAACAAATCTTGTATTCAGCAACTTTCTGTATAATTCAATTTTACCCTGTATCTTCGCAACAAAGACATTTGTCCTTACTATAATTTTATTCGATTCAGAAACAAAAGAATGTCAACTGTATTAATTAATAAATAGAATTTAATTTACGGGCGCCAGGGGGTGCCTTGGACCAGACACGCTAATTAGCTTGCTTGTAAGCGAGGGTTGTCACTGTGTATTCTATTATTTTTGTACCTTTTGTTTTAAGTTGATTATTGTGTCATTTAATAAATGTTCAGTTGATAATTTGTAAGTACATAATTTGTTTTGGGGACACCACGCTCTGATATTGTTAAATGAAGAAATAAACTGTACTGAAATATTTCTTGGTGTACTTAATATTATATAACACAAACCATACGTGCATACATACATTCACGCATTACTTCCTATTTGCTATTGTTTCCAATTCGTTTTGATGAGAGAGAGAAAGAGAGAGAGTATTCTTTATTGTACACCAAAAAAACAAATAAACAGTGCGATACATTAAAAACAAAAAAAGTACAATAAGCGGTCTTATCGCTAAGAGCGATCTCTTCCAGACAACCATTAGGTGGACAAGAATCATTTGGAAACGAACTACGCGCGGTGTACCATTCCAGTGAAATACATATACGTATATGTACACATACATATACACATACATATCTCCGTAAATATACATACAATTAATACAAAGTATTATAATATAATAATATTAAAAAAATTAAAAAATAAATAAATAAAAATTAAATTTTTATTTCATTTTTATTTAATTCTTCTTTACACATAAATAAGAATAAGCAATTGAAAGATGTTCGTATCTTTTTGTTTGATTTTGTTAACGTTGATGTAATTCTAAGAAAAATAATACTGTAAAAATCTGGTAACAAATATGCGTTTGTATGAATCTATTTTGAGATTTAATGAGTGTTTGTGAGTATAAATTCTTAAAAATATGTTCGTTACAGATTTTTACTCTGTATCTGACAGCTTGTTTGTTAGTTTATATATTTCCAAGTAACAGAAACTGTACTGAAGTTAAATTTGTACATAATATTTAAAATAGTGAGCATTCCTTTGTCAGGTCTTTCAGCATATAATCTCTGTGAATCTGTTGATAAATAAAAGATATTGTACGCATCGAAAATAGTTTATTTAATTTCTTACGTGGGTGAATGGTACTGCGGCTTTTTTTTAATTGCCTTTGTAGGCAGATGAGCATACGGCCCACCTGATGGTAAGTGGTCACCGTCGCTCATGGACGTCAGCAATGCCAGGGGCAGAGCCAAGCCGCTGCCTACCATTAAGTACTCTTCGCAAGCCTCGTTTGAAGAAGGACATGTCGGTGAGGACGGCTTATGTTTTTTTTCTTAAATAAAATCAAAAACTACACGCTGTGTTATTTCCACAGACACATCTCCACAAGAATTGTGTATGTTTTTTTATCGACAGAAAAAAGGACATACTTGTAAAGAAAACTTTTTGTTGTAATTTAATTTCTCTCTGTATTATTTAAAGAAACTCTAAAAAATTAACTTTATGCGTCGATTTTAATTATTTTCAAAACCAGAATTGAATTCACAAAAACATTATGAATCATAGAGGCATTTCGAAATGCTACTACTCACTAAATTATAATTAATTACGTCGGTTTGTTTGCACGTCACGAATTTTAAATGTAATCAATTTGAAGCCCTGAGGCGTGCAGCTTAAGTTTAATATTCTTTGGAATAACTCGTGGAATTTTATGACCGGCATGAAAATAAGTCGCATTACCCTTAAGAATTTCGTGTAATTATTTTCATTTCTCATACAATTTTTCACGCAGAGCTCGTAAATGTGCCTTCAAAATAAAATGAAAACGAATCTCGCGTTTTTTTGCACATGTTTCATATACATTACCCTCTTAGTTGCAGCCTTACGGTTTTTTAAAGGGTTAATAATCGACATTGAATGAAAACTCTAGTAAATACTTCAATATATTGTAAAATGTGGAGCAGAGAAATAGTTTTGTCCGAATATTTTTAAAGTTCGCCCTCATGATATTTTTTTTACGCGGTTAGCTATGATGAAACACATTAGTGTGCTTTAGTTGCGAGTTTTTTAACGTTCTCGATAACGTAAAAGTTAATTCAAATTTGTATGGAGTTGGAAAGTTTGCCTACGTTTGCCGGTAGGGGCGCTGTTCCAACTGCATACTAATTTGAGTTTACTTTTACGCTATCGAGAACGTTAAAAAAATTGCACTAATAACAGAGAATTTCAATGCCACCACCCATCCACTGGTATAATGAGCGTACGTATACTTCACACCAAAAAAATGGTAAACTGACTTTTACGATGACTTAATACAAACGTTTGATCGCAAATTACCGGAATTGATTCAAACATAGTCCTCGTACTTTAAAATACAGCACTAGAGTGATATACCCATCAGTCATTGTTATTACCAACGAGCCGTGAGGTCTATGGTACGAAAAAAAATTGAAGTGCCAACCCTACGATCCGAATTAGGCACATATGTTCGATCGTTGCGTGTGCCGGTCAGGCCCCGTCGTAAAATCGACCTGCTTTACCCATAGTGTAATGAGTTCCAGTAAACCAATGAATATTCCAGTGGCCGCCAGCTCCAAATCTAGGAGACCGTAATAAGTCACGTTACGAATGGATCTGATCACATTGGACGGTGTTTTGTTTCCGAAAATTTGTTTTCAAAGCCCCCATACTATCGCAAAATGGAACCGGTTCGTTTTTCTTCGCTTTATGTCTCTCCCATTTTGCTTACAATTACAAAATGTTTTAAAAATTTGCGGGTATCAACATTACACCCACTAGAATCTACTCGTAATCTTGGCGCTTGCAACAGCCCTGAAACATCGGGAGGTCATGAAACGTGAAAATCCTGGTAAGAATCTGTTATAAATTACTTTACAACATTAAAACCACTGAATTTTGAAACTTAGTTAGACATTCTATTAACGGATCTACTCTGTTATGGAAGTGAAGCAATAAAACATTGTTTACTTTTATTTTTTAATCAACTGAAAGTTTGGTTCCGTATTTCGAATAAGCTTTTTCTTTACTGCGACATTTAAAAAGTTTTATGTTGTCATTACTTACTTACTTACTTATGAATATACCTATATTATTACTAACTTACTTATCAATACTTTAACGGTTTTTTTTTGGGTCAAGAGGAAATCGCCGGACTTCCGTCCTCCACTAGGGATGGAGGGCGGGGTATGTCAGAGTCGAACTGACTAAAACCTTCTGTCGCTCAACAACCAAAGTCCAAGCCTCGCATGAGACAGAACTCATGAAGAGGCAGAGGGAGGAAAGTGAAGCGTTTAGTGCGGAGCACATCTCTCTCACCATCGTCTTCTTAGGCCCCCCTCGCCGGCTCCCAGACCGACATGTGAGGGGGACCCGAAACACTTAGAGGGCCAGGGCTTGGGCTAGATCCGCCTCCCTAGCCCCCGCTCGACGGCGGCGGGATTGTGCGTCTCTCACGCGCCCCGCCGCCTCCTTGTGCGAGATGGTGTACTCGCAGAAGTCGAGCATCGCCTTCCACGACTCGTCGTCGCCGAGCATCGATGCCACAACACTCGTACGCAACGGCAACGACAAGTAGTTTCCTATTTTTGCGACGAGGACACGGCGCCACCCCTCCCACGCGGGGCAGGCAACGAGTGTGTGCTCCGCCGTGTCCAAATCGCAATACTTTAACGGTAGGCAGCGGCTTGGCTCTGCTCTTGGCATTGCTGAAGTCCATGGGCGACGGTAACCGCTCACGATCAGATGGGCCATATGCTCGTCAGCACCTTTTTTATTGCCTTTGCAATAAAAAAAATCTAATAATAACGTTATTTATGAGAGGATAAAGCGGTTTTGCGATTTAATGAATTTCTGAAAATATTTGAATTAAAACGCTTCAAATTTCTAAAACATTCTTTCATTTCCTGGTTGTGTAGTTGTACTGGGTGGTGCACGGGTAAATGCAGCCTACGTCGGCGGATAAACAATAATTTGTTCGAGCTTGCAAAGGCAAAGTCTGCCTATACTAATATTATAAAGAGGAAAGATTTGTTTGTTTGTTTGTATTGAATAGGCTCCAAAACTACTGAACCGAATTGAAAAATTCTTTCAAGCTTTCTTTGGAAGCTACTCTATTCCCGAGTGACATAGGCTATAATCTTTTTTGAAAAAAATTAGGGATCTTTACTAAAACTCCAATAATGTAACCCAAGGTGTAAAAAAATTACCTAAAATATTCTTTACATCTCGTGCCCTGCGAAAACTATTAATGATAGAATAAAATGATGTACTACGACTTTGTAGAGCACATTATTATTTACAGGAAAGTGTCGAGACAGCATATGTCTAACTTTTGTAGTTATGCCGCAATAACTGTTATTTTATTTTAAAAAATAAAACAACGTAAAAAATCGTTGAAATTGTTTTTAAAGACCTGAGCGGAGCCAGAGCGGGCCGCTAGTACGTAATAAAATTGAATCTTCAACCCATGTCTTAAAGTCGGGATATACATTGTGATGTACTTATGCCCTCTCTGGTAGCACCAGGTGATCTATGGTAACACCATGTTCACACATCTAAGGAAATAACTATATTAAATTCTTAATTTCTAATCTTCTTAAGTTATATTAATTATTTATTATCTAATGTTATTCTGAAATCTTTAGTGTAATCACAGAATAAAAAAATTTAATAAGGAAATCCAATCAATGATGTGTTTCAAAATCTCAACCAAGATGCTAAGTTACTCACTGCTGATAACTCAAAATGAATATCGAACACAACGCTGTTACCATGCACAAGGGGTCTTCATTTTAGTATAATCAGCTTTTTCCTACATTTTAATCAAAATTTTCATAAATATTAAAATGCATGCAAAGTTCCGTGTTTCAAAAGCTTGAAGCTCAGAGATATGATGTATTCCAATTCAGTGGCGGACTTTTTTTTAAGTAAAAATATGGTAAAATCACGGGCAGTAATAATTTTTGATGCGTAATATACTAAGAGGTTACTGCACTTGTTTCTAGTTGAGGTTTAGTATGCTCAAACCAACTTGAGGTGACCTCATTCTCTCTTCTTCTCTTCAGACCAGAGGAGCTGATATCATTTGAGGATCTCTTGATTGAAATGAGTAACTGATTTCTTTGAGGAATCGTCATAGTCTAAATAAAAGATAAAATGGTGTTCAAATACCGCAAGCAGGTAACATATTCTTCTAATTAAATACTCATACATAGTTCACATATTATCTCGTTCTTTCATTATGAAGAAATAACAATAATAGCAGCAGAAGTTGTTCAGCTGTGCCCCGCCCCTAGCATTGCAAATGTCAATTGCTGTATGTTCGTCTACTTACAATGGCAATGAAACAATAAAACACTAAAATATAAACTATACTGGTACAACATTTATAAATGAACATAACTGCTAGTCGTTAGGCGTAATGTGAACGAAAATAGACAAGATGATGATTTTGTCCGTTTCCACATTTTGCTGACTATCTTCTACGGTTCGAAAGGTAAATGTGGTGCATGAGATAGTCTTGATGAAATCTCATACAGATATAATAATAATAATAAACGTTTATTCCAAACTTAAATAACCAAAAAGAATAAAAGAAAAAGAAAAATAATGAGGCTTGGAAAGGGTTACCGGCTCAGCCTCCTAGCGACTTCTTGGCTCAGGGTGAGCGGTGGAATCCACTTTTACCCTCTTGGGTATAGACCGTGAACTCATCCACTAAAAAAATAAATTCATTCACTAAAGAGGGTGTAAACATGTGGACTATATTAAATTACTAGCTTATTTTAGTTTCACACCAAACACACTAACACAAAACTAATTTAATATACCGCTCCGTATTCTAAAATCAAATAGAACTTCGCTTTGAATCGAGCATTTCCATTGACCGCAGCTGAATTCGACCCGAACCTCGATTGGACAGATCATTATTGTATTAACCTATAAACTTTACACAAATCAATGTATTCCTTGTATCTACAACTATTGAATTTTACTGTAACAGGACACGAAATCGGCGGCTGATTGTTTTCGGAATTAGTGTATAGGAATAGCCATAACACAGGGAATTTTCACTGGTGGTAGGACCTCTTATGAGTCCGCGCGGGTAGGTACCACCACCCCGCCTATTTCTGCCGTGAAGTAGTAATGCGTTTCGGCTTGAAGGGTGGGGCAGCCGTTGTAACTATACTGAGACCTTAGAACTTATATCTCAAGGTGGGTGGCGCATTTGCGTTGTAGATGTCTATGGGCTACAGTAACCTCTTAACACCAGGTGGGCTGTGAGCTCGTCAACCATCTAAGCAATAAAAATAAAAAGAATCCTAATTTGGGGCAGAATGACCGTGCGTGATTTGTTCCCAATTACGTAGTAATGTATTAACGATGACAGATAACTGTTGTACACAAGACGGCTGATGGGGCCAAAAAATACACTAGTCCGTGCAATCACGTGCCGGAAAAGGCAGCGTGAGTGACCGTTTTTTTAGACTTTTCAGTCTTTTCAGTTTCAGACTGTTTAAGATCGCGGGACTCCACTGGGTGGGGGCAGAGTTGGGTGGGTCATTGAGTAGAACCTTGCGAAAGGCCTTTCTCTCCACATCAGTGGGCTGATGACGACTAAGAAGACCTTAGTTCTATTCATTTAAATTAATTAATTGCTCAAGATGGGCGATGCTGTGCCCTAATGAGTAACAGCTGCTTAACAACAGGGGAACCGTCTGCCAATGTTTAAAGACTTTAACTATTTCTGCAAAAAAAAAATCACGAATAAAAAGTTCACTCACAGCTTGTGATTTCGTAACCCAAACTTAGACATAAGCGATCTCGAAACGCTAATTAGATTTTAATCTCATTGCATAAAGTGCATAATACGTTCTTAACTCTATTACAAACTTTTAGCATTAAATTAATAACTGTCAGATTAATATTCTTAGTAAAAGTCTTAATGAAAATTAGCGCGACTTAAGTAATTGTGCTTAATTCGTCCATTTTACGTCTACGCGGACTTATTAGTTCGGTTAAGTTAGAAGTATGAAAATAAATAGAAACGTTCGTAAACTTTTGATCCTTGTTAGGAGTTTTCCAGTTTTCGTTTAAGAGTGCGATTAGTAAAATTAAGAATTTCTTAAATAATACTACAGCATTTTATAATTATTGTTTTTATTTTTTATTTTTTTATTCCTTAGATGGGTGGACGAGCTCACAGCCCAACACAGTATAGTTACTATACTTAACTAGTAACTATACTTGAGACCTTAGAACATATCTCAAGGCGCATTTACGTTGTGGATGTCTATGGACTCCAGTAACTACTTAACACCAGGTAGGCTGTGAGCTCGTCCAACCATCTAAGCAATAAATAAAAAAATTATAACGGCTCCCTCACCGTCTTCAAACCGAAACGCATTACTGTTTCACGGCAGAATTAAATAAGCAGGGTGGTGGTACCCACTCGCGCGGACTCACAAGAAGTCCTACCACCAGTAAATGTCTGTAAGAAGAATGTGAATGTGAGGGAATATGTGAAAAGAAAAATAATACTTTTATAGCAATGCTACATTTTACCTACAACGCTGCACTGTGACGCGCTCACTCACACAACGATAACCATGAGTAATCTACGCATCGCCACCCCACTACGACATCAACGATCGCTATTTAAGAGGCCACAGCGCGCCAGTTATGACATTCGATAGCTAGACGGCAACGAGTGCGATAGCCCCGCAGTCCACTCGTCTGCCCAAGTTTGATCTGAGCGGTAGCCCCGCAGCCCTCAGAAAAAGCATCAGCTAGGAGGTTAAGGAACGCGGTAGCCCCGGAGCCCGTTCCAAGAACCACCCTTAGGAATTGTACGTTTACTGTAATATCTACGTATCCGTGTGTTTTGTATAATTTGTTACATGAACGAATAAAGTTCCTGTTTACTCAGACATCAGTTATTTTAATTCATCTGGCAACATCATATTGGCGCCCAACGGCAAAAAAAAATCTATCAAGGATCTACCCTCAATAAATTGGATTTGGAAGAATTGTAATCTACCCACACAAAATGTCAGAAGAAAAACCTGAATTGATGGTTATGACGCAGGAGCAATTCACGACACTCATTAACAAGTTGTCAATTACAAACGAAGGTAGCCAACACAAAAGCAGTTTCGCTCGTTGCACAAAAAGGTACGACGGAGAAAGAAATCATAATAAANAAGGCTATTAAAACTTTTTATTATACTGCTTGAATTAATTTCCTTAAATTTAAAAATTTCATTACATTTGTTGACATGTTTATGCAATAATATTTCAGCTGCTGTGGGGGATGAATTTAGAGAAGTGGTAGTTGAAACTGGAATGTCAGAGAAAAACTTTTCAAAAGCATTAGCCACATCTTCATGACTAGTTACCAATAACTACACTATATAGTGTGACTTTTTAATACTTTGACAGGACATAATAACTACAATGACTAGACATAGACAGACTAAGACAGACATTTGAAAATAATTCGAAAATAAATGGAACGAGGGCGTACGTGACCCGCAGCGACGCAGTACATTTTTTGACTTCTGAAAAGACAGACATACAAAGAGACGAAACAGAACGAATAATAATTGACCGTTCTTATATAAGATATTCAAGTGACCTTCGACCGTTCAAGTAGTCATTCGACCGTTCAACTAGGAAGAAATAGCAATCATAGCAGCAGAAGCTGTTCAGCTGTGCCCCTAGCATTGCAAATGTCAATTTTTGTATGTTCATCTACTTACAATGGCAATGAAACAATAAAACACTAAAATATAAACTACACTGGTACAACATTTGTAAATGGACATAGCTGCTAGTCGTTAGGCGAACTGTGAACGATAGTATACAAGATGATGATCGTGTCTGTTTCCATATCTTGCTGACTATCTTTTACGGTTCGAAAGATAAATAAGGTGCATTTTTTTCCCTTGTAGGCAGACGAGCGCACGGTCCACCTGATGGTGGTTACCGTCAGCTTCAGCAATGCCAAAGGCAGAGCCAAGCCGCTGACTACCGCTTAAATAATCTCCACAAGCCTCGTTTGAAGAAGGACATGTCATAGCGCTCTGGAAACACCGTGGAGGGGAGCTCATTCTATAGCCAGATGGTACGTGGCAAAAAAGACCTCTGGAAAGGCACTGTGGATGACCACAGTGGCTCCAGGTAGTATGGATGAACTCTACTCCGGTAGCGGGCGGTGCAATAGTAAAAATGAGATGACGGTATCATCTCGAACAATTCCTCAGAGCCAGTCTTGATGGAATCTCATACAGATTATACTAATTATTAATAATAAACATTTATTCCAAGCATAAATAACCAAAAAGAAAAAGAAAAGTAATGAGGCTTGGAAAGGGTTACCGGCTCAGCCTCCTAGCGACTTCTTGGCTCAGGCTGAACGGTAGAATCCACTTATACCCTCTTGGGTATAGACCGTGAACTCATCCACTAAAAAAATGCATTTATCCTCTAAACAGGGTGTAAACATGTGGAGTATATTAAATTACTATCCTATTTTAGTTTCACACCAAACACACTAACACAAAACTAATTTAATATACCGCTACGTATTCTAAAATCAAATAGAACTTCGCTTTGAATCGAGCATTTCCATTGACCGCAGCTGAATTCGACCCGAACCTCGATTGGACAGATCATTATTGTATTAACCTATAAACTTTACACAAATCATTGTATTCCTTGTATCTACAACTATTGAATTTTACTGTAACAGGACACGAAATCGGCGGCTGATTGTTTTCGGAATTAGTGTATAGGAATAGCCATAACACAGGGAATTTTCACTGGTGGTAGGACCTCTTATGAGTCCGCGCGGGTAGGTACCACCACCCCGCCTATTTCTGCCGTGAAGCAGTAATGAGTTTCGGCTTGAAGGGTGGGGCAGCCGTTGTAACTATACTGAGACCTTAAAACTTATATCTCAAGGTGCGTGGTGCGTTGTGGATGTCTATGGGCTCCAGTAACCACTTAACACCAGGTGGGCTGTGAGCTCGTCAACCATCTAAGCAATAAAAAAAAAGAATCCTAATTTGGGGCAGAATGACCGTGCGTGATTTGTTCCCAATTACGTAGTAATGTATTAACGATGACAGATAACTGTTGTACACAAGACGGCTGATGGGGCCAAAAAATACACTAGTCCGTGCGATCACGTGCCGGAAAAGGCAGCATGAGTGATAGTCTTTTCAGACTTTTCAGTCTTTTCAGTTTCAGACTGTTTAAGATCGCGGGACTCCACTAGATGGGGGCAGAGTTGGGCGGGTCATTGAGGAGAGAGAACCTCGCGAAAGGCCTTTCTCTCCACATCAGTGGGCTGATGACGACTAAGAAGGCCTTAGTTCTATTCATTTAAATTAATTAATTGCTCAAGATGGGCGATACTGTGCCCTAATGAGTAACAGCCGCTTAACAACAAGGGAACCATCTGCCAACGTTTAAAGACTTTAACTATTTCTGCAAAAAAAACACGAATAAAAAGTTCACTCACAGCTTGTGATTCCGTAACCCAAACTTAGACATAAGCGATCCCGAAACACTAATTAGATTTTAATCTCATTGCATAAAGTGCATAATACGTTCTTAACTCTATTACAAACTTTTAGCATTAAATTAATAACTGTCAGATTAATATTCTTAGTTAGGGGCTAAAAGTCTTAATGAAAATTAGCGCGACTTAAGTAATTGTGCTTAATTCGTCCATTTTACGTCTACGCGGACTTATTAGTTCGGTTAAGTTAGAAGTATGAAAATAAATAGAAACGTTCGTAAACTTTTGATCCTTGTTAGGAGTTTTCCAGTTTTCATTTAAGAGTGCGATTAGTAAAATTAATAATTTCTTAAATAATACTACAGCATTTTTTTATTTCATAAATGGTAGATAATTATAATATGTACTGTACATTTCAAGGCTCACGTACTAGTCCGCAAGGAAGAGTGTGAATGTGAGGGAATATGTGAAAAGAAAAATAAATAGGATTTCTTGTGATTAAAACAAATTTTACGGCTTAACCTCACTTTTATTACTATCATTACTTTTTTGTAGAAAAATAGACGGTAGTTGTTTTAAGCTCCATCCATCATCAGCCTGCGGCAGTCCACTGCTGGACATAGGCCTCCCCCAAAGCTCGCCACTGAACCCGATCTTCGGTTCTACGCATCCAATTACTGCCAGCTGCCTTGCGCAGGTCGTCGCTCCATCTAGCAGGAGGGCGTCCTACACTACGTTTGCCGGTTCGCGGTCTCCACTCCAGAACATGTCTGCCCCAACGGTTATCGGTTCTGCGACATATGTGACCAGGCCACTGCCACTTCAGTTTACTAGCTCTGCGAGCTATATCGATCACTTTGGTTTTTGCCCGAATGACCTCATTGCGTATTCGGTCTCGCAATGACAAACCAACCATGGCTCGTTTTAAGCTAACTACCGTCAAATGTCGACCACTTATATGTTAGTCATTCGTGGACTCGTGGACCACGAAAACTGTAAAGCATTTGAAACATTTGAAATAATATTATGATGACAATAAAAGAAATGAAATTCAACAGTAAATTTAATTTTAATTATGTCTTAACACCTACTAAAGTAATTATACAGAACGTATTGTCTCACGTTTCCTTAGCATTTCGAAATAATTTAAAACTGGACTGTCCGTCCGTGCTGGTAATGTGAGTTTAGGTTTATTTGCCAACATTGTTGTCGAGTTCAGTATTCGAGACAGTTTGATGGCCAAAGCGACTGAGCTAACTAAATTTCCGTACTAAATTTTACTTTAGGGCAAATTTTGACATTGTCTGCGCGGTAACTTGGGCGGCAGTTGGTTAAAGCTCGAATGTATTTCACGGAGCTTTCAGTTTATTATTTAGACATTAGTTTGGTCAGTTTACAATAATGGATTGAATATTAATCTGAAATTGTTTTTATTCTAGGACGATGCTAAACTCGAGTACGTTCCAGATAAAAGAGATCACCCATAGACACAAACCGCTAAATTTCTCGGCGAATCTTCTCATTGGGTCATGATTCCGATCTGGTGGTAGATTCTGCGAAGGACTGCTCTTGCTAGGGCCAGTGCTAGCAGACTCTCTCAGGTTGAGCCCTTTAGCTCACCACTCAGCTGGAATATCCTCTTAAGCTACCAGCGATTAGTATGGAAAAAAGAGCAGAGGTCATTTGTTGGTTTTAAGTTTTGTGTCAATACCTCACTGTCGACTGCCTCTCATCAATCCATGGCTTTATTGCTAGATTGGACTAAGTACTTGGCTTCATTAAATATATTCGCGTAATCATCTTCCTTTTGTACAAAAAAAATAAGAACATATTATTGTTTCTAACAAACTAAATAAATGACAGCATACTTTCAGTCCGACTAATGATATTAGTAGTGAAGTTTTCACATTACAAGTTCATGTCTGAGTCCTTCAATCGACTGCCCAAACACCTGCTCGTTTCCTCATCAACTCTTAATATTAGAAGCGTGTTTATATAAATTATCCATAGATTAACTGGCATTGTTTACATATCTCATGCTCTTATCTAACTCAGTTACGTTTCTCTAAGATTTTCTTTAACGAAACTATAACTTAACAGATTCAGGTTATATTTGTACCTCATTTTAATTTAGGCTCGGAAAGTATTCGGATAATTTTAAATATAACTTTATTATGGTTTTATTGATACGTAATAAATCTATTAGTCGTAGATTGATAAAGCATAGAGCTATTTGCGGTTTTGATTGACAAATGACAACCTCTTATGTGAATTTAACTGACCTAACACTTCAGCATCTTCACTTACCCAATTAAAGAGATTACCAATTCAAATACCCTTTAAAACTAAGCTATCTTCATGCTATGATAATAGAAATAGGAATAATGTTGGTAGTGGCAGGATCCATAAAAAACACGTGTGGCACTCGGGGACTGCCGCGGTAAAGTTATTGCATAGAATTTTTTATCAACTTATGCATTTATAATTAGACAATAATAATTTAATATTAAAACAATAATAAAATAAGACGACGCTATATTTATAAACATTAACAAAAGCAAAATATTAACTGTCCCCTTCACATTCATAAGCTAGACTACGCGAGAGAGAGATGGGCAGACATTTCATGATGCGCATGCAGTGCGATGACACGCGGCGCGCTTATTCACAAACACTATACAAGCGCAACGTGTGAATGTCTGGAACGCGAGGTACATGGTAGGCGGACTGGGGGGTGTTAGGTTTTATTTTCGTTACGAAATGTCTTAATTCGGTCGCTGCGCTAAAAGCTATGCAATAACTTAAAAACATGTATCAGGAGTATCTCGATTTTTATATTAGGCTATTTAAGATTATTATATTGCTAAAACTACTCTTTATCATGCGGGCGAACCGGAGTCTGGCCTAATAGATGCCAATGAACAGACAATAACGTATACGCATGTATCTTTTTCCATTTGGAAACCATTGCTATTACCTTCAAACATTCCTGTGAACCGAAACGCCTCTATAACAAACTTCCAACTAATTTCTCACTTTACATGCAAAATCTAGCTTGCTTAATTGAATTTCGTCCTTTGATAAGTACTCCACCGTAAAAAAATTCATACTGGAGTGTTATAAGGAAAGCTATTAAATACATAACGTGTAGAGAAATGCAAATGCCACATCAATACGATTGGGTGCATCAATTACAATACCAATGTTTCGAATATTTTAGATTTTTAGAAAGCATGTAGCTTCGCTCGTGTTAACTGTTACAACTAATAATTTGTAATGAAAAAGGCAAATGAAATTGCAACTCTTCTATTTACAAAAATTTATTACTCATTAACAATACAACGAAAGCTCAAAGTCCAATACCTATGACTACCTATTACAGATCAAAGCAATCTCATTTATGGGATTATGAACCGAAAATTAATTAGTTAAGAAAATAAAAGGTTGTAAGATTAGAAATAAGAATAACGCAATCAAATTTAAATTTAAACACTAAATAAATTTACAAAAACCATTTACACATATTCACATATTAATATTATATATTTCTAATACTACAAAAAATAGTATGCACCACGAACTAACCTTGTGATAAAATACAATTGATCTAGCGATAAGTCTTATTATTATGACCAACTGTCGAATGTTGAATGGCACCTTATTTCCCACAATGTTTGTACATAGAGAAGGGGATAATTAAATTACATAAGCACTAACTTGTTTTATTGCTTAGATATATTTCTATATCTAAGCAATAAAACAAGATGAGGTCGACACGGCGGCTTCCCGTCTCGTCGACACCATCAGGGGAGCCCTGGACCAAGCGACGACTCTGGTACCCAGCGGGGGGTCCAGAGTGGAACTCCCGGTGCACCTCAAGACGTTAATTCGTCGGAAGAGGGCACTGAGGAGGCTCTGGGCGACATCTAGGTGTCCCAGGATCAAGCGCGAGCTAAACCGACTTGAGGATGAGCTGGCGACTAAGATGCGGACTTTCCGGGGTGACTCCTGGGAGGGGGGACTGTTGGACGCGTCCGACGACCGTACGATGGCCCCCCTTCACCGCATCTGTCGCCGGTTCACCCACAAGCCTTCCCCCACTTGTCCCCTGGAGGATGAGGCGGGAAGACGGTGTTTTACACCGGTGGCTCGTGCCGAAATCCTGGCCAACTCGCTGGAGGGGCAGTTCAGTTCGAATGTCTCTGCGCCCTCGATGGTTGCATTCCATCGGGAGGTGACAGAGGGTGTAATCCAACTCCTCAAACCGGAATCGCCGGGAGTCGAGCTGGGAGATGACGATCTAGTCACTCCCAGCGAGGTGCGCCTCCTCATCAAGTTGATGAAGAGGCGCAAAGCCCCCAGCGAGGACGGTATTCCTCCCCTCGCCCTGCAAAACCTCCCACCCTCAATCGTGTCAGCAATGACACGATTGTTTAATTCCATTCTCCGGGTAGGACACTTCCCTGGAACTTGGAAATTGGGCAAGATTATCGTCTTGCCCAAACCCGGCAAGGACAGGAGAAAGCCCTCCAGTTACCGACCGATTACCTTGCTGTCGCACGTGGGCAAGNAAAAAAAAAAAAAAAAAAAAAAAAAAAAAAAAAAAAAAAAAAAAAAAAAAAAAAAACATGGAGGAGAGCAGCGACCGCCCCCAAGAACGAAGACGAAGAAAGAAGAAGAGAAGCAGAGTAGACGGAAGAGGAGAAGATAAATAAGGAAGTCCTACCCACCACTACCTCAAGACCAGCCAGCAGTGCATCACCCCTGCCTCATTAGGTAGGGAGATTCAGCCCGGGCAGAGGGGTTTCCCCGAGGCCCGCTCTGTGCCCCCGCAAAGGGATACGACGACCCTCCGTCTGTCTGCTTAGATATGTGAAAGAGCCCACGACCCACCAGCTATTAATCGGTTACCGGAGCCCATAGGCATCAACAATGTTAACCTGCCTACCCTGAGACATGAGTCCTACAATCTAAATTTTTTTACAGTACAGTAAAACGGCTGCCCACACACGTACTAAACCCAAACCCCACCGAACCTAACCGAACCCAACCGAAACGCATTATTGCTTCACGGCAGAAATCGGTAGGGTGGTAGTACATAGCCGCGCGGGCTTAAAAGACACTGTACCACCGGTAATTACGCAAATTATACTTTTTGCCAGTTTACTTTTTATTACACGATGTTATTCCTTCACCGTAGAAGTCAATCGTGAACTTTTGTCAAGTACGTATTTCATTAGAAAAATTGGTACCTGCCCGCTGGATTTGAACACCGGTGCATCGCAAGATACGAATGCACCTGACGTCTTATCCATTAGGCCACGAGTATTTACAACCTGTGGAAAGTCTGCAGGAGAGAGCCATATTTTAGGCAATTATAAAAATTTATGTGGTCCTTGGTTTGCAAATGTTCAAGTTAAGAACGTCTACAAGTACCTCGTGTAATTCGTGACAATTACTTTGAAAGATTTCATTACATAGGCAGATAGATACTCTGTAGAAAATATAGCATTGTTGAAACAATGAACGCGTATAACAAACAAACAAACAAACAGCGCTTTACTGACACTAGTACAATCAATAATATAATTTATTGAAAGATTCTATTTATTATTACATAATTCCATTATTAGTTAACAAAAAAAACTTTTCACTTTTGTTTAGCATGTTAATAATAAAACCTTAATGATTGGATATGATTATTAAAAATGTTAATCAATAGGGTTTTGTGATTAAATGACTCCAACTGAAACTCATTATATTAGTTTTCCTAAATCAGATTAGGAAAAAAACCAGTTTATATCATAAGCTTGTATTCTTTTTCTAATTCTTAAGATTTTTAAATTAAACTCGCTGACCCGGCAAACTTCGTAGTGCCTCAATCGATAAATAAAAGACCTAAACTTTTGTATTAAATTAACTTAAAACAAACAAAAGAAATCCGTCCGACGGGGGACACATCAAAGGAAAAACAAATTTGTTATTTTTATTTATTTCCGTGCATTTTCATATTTTCTTTACTATACTATACTCTGTACTATGTCTTCTTTTCTGTGTGTACATAAATAAATAAATAAATAATAAATATTTATCTACCTTTTAAACTTTCTCTGGACTTCCACAAATAATTCAAGACCAATATTAGCCAAATCGGTTCAGCCGTTCTCGAGCTTTAACGAGACTAATGAACAGCAATTCATTTATATATACTATATAGATTATGAATTTGAAGCTAGAATAGGCCGCTAATGCTTTGATTAACGTGTTAATTTGCTAAACATTGACTAGCACATTTTAACAGAGCATAACTAATCAATCACTATAAATGCATTGAACTCCGAAACACAATGAAAAACAGCCCACTGAGTTTCTCGCGAAGCACTGCTCTTGCTAGGTCTAGTGTTAGCAAATTTTCTCAGCTTGAGCCCATGAGCTCACCTACCCGTCCTGGTGAAGCTGAAATAGCCTCTTAGGCTACCAGCGAAAAAGGAAAAAAAAATGAAAAACAAACCTAAAAATCGTGCCTATACCAATCCATTACAGATATCAATCAGAACAAAAAATCAATGGAGCTTTTCCGACAGTCATTTATAAAGACTACAGGCAAATCCTTCAATGGGATTACTCTGTTTTTACGTGCACCAGTGAAAGGTTAACCCCTTTGATCCTTTTAAAGCTACATTTTAACGATAACGATATTTTGTTTACGTTTTGTGATAAATAATATACACTACGTACATTGGTAATACAAGAGTCCATTCATTTTTTAGGTTAATTTTGGCAAGTTGGACCCATTTTTATTTAGAATCCTGAAATCTCTATATCTCATTTTATATATTAAATTTAAACGATGATATGGGCTGTTACTTCAATATTTAAAAACATATTGATACATCCTTGCCCTAAAGTATTTTGACACGACGTCATTCTAAAACCATTTCTGAACTATTGTAAAATTTATTTAATTAAATAAAACTGATTTTAAAGTTTTGAGTGCGGAGGATAACAACAGCAAAAATTTTCGCAAAATAACAAACCGTTGAGCAAACAAAACCGTTGATTTGAAGTAAACAATAATTAAAAAAAATGTGACATGGTTTCGATAAAACGCGACACGATTAAACAATTTTTTAAACACTGACTGTTAGCTGACTGTAGCATTAAAATTTTATATTCTTTTTTTCTTATATCACAAACAAAAATTAATAAAGCTATCTCGAAGATTTTTCGTTTTTCATAGGTCTTTAGATTCTGATCATTCTTGTATCCACTTTGTTTAAGATCTCATTGTGACCATTTTAAAGAGACACCGGATAGCGTAGTTACTTCTTCGCAGAAGGCAGGAACAAAGATATCGCAGTTACACCTGAAAATAGTAAATAATCAATATAGTCATAATCTTCTAGACGGTGAACACTAAATATTAAAAGAAAAATCTTTCTTTGACGATGACGGCAGCGATTAAACTAAGAGTATTAAGTGAGAAAACACTTTGAACCAGTGAACAATTGGCTAATGCATATAAAACCCAATAAGAAAATCTATTTATTGCCTATGTGGCGGGTAGCCATCACACAACGCAAGATAATTGACAGATGCCTGAATCTTACTTACGATATTTTCAAGATAAAGCGCATTTATATACAAGTTCCAAACAACAACATTCGGACCGTCGGTCTACCGAGCAAATATCACCCGCTCGATGGAAGATCTTCCTTTCGTCGTAAACCTCCCAAACCTACCTACTCCCAGGAGCCTCGAAGGGCAGTTCTGGATTCACTGATCTTAAGACGAACCCGCGATAGTCAGTCTGTGAGTATCTGCTAATATCTGTCCTAGCAAGAGCAGTCCTTCGTTGAATCTACTTTCAGATCGGAATCGCGATCCACTGAGAAGATCGGGCGAGCGACAATCTCAATGGGTTTTGTCTGTGGGCTAAGTTGCTTATCGAATGGATTCGATGAGAACTGTGATCGGTACTTGGAAACCTACACAAGCATATTCATATTAATGTATACTAACTATACCCGTCCGCTTCGCTGGGCATTTAAAATTAACATTATTATTTCTCATCCCCACAAAGATTCTCATCATTAACGCCCCCGCAACTGGTATAGAGAGTCCAACACTCATATAAATATTAGCCTATCCATTAAGTACATGTATTTTCTACATGGATACCAAGTTTCAAGTCAATCGGATGCATGGTTCAGTAATTATAACGGAACATCCGTAAAAACCACTGTAGATTTATATATTAGGATAGACTAACGTACCAAATTACTAAAGGAACTTGTTAGAAGGAAAATATGGAGCTGCAGTTATAATAATTATGAATTCGCTTTGGAACTTCCAATCAATTCAATTTCAATAACTTAACAATACGAATCAGTACTAGATTCTGTATATTTTTTGTTTATTCTGTTATTAAAATTAGTTAACGCTCTATTTGGATGTTTTCTTACATACCACGAGGTGTCGTCGACTTCGATGACGTCACACTTTTGAAGATCAATAACCATCACTCCCCTCTCAGTAATAACAACTGGCATATTATTTTTTGTTACCAAAATAGCTTTCACTTTAATTTGAGTTCTTATTAATATAACTATTATAATAATATGACAAAAAATTCTACAAATATTAGTATTTTGCCCTTCTCGATCTTCTAAACAAGATACCATTAGACCACGAAGGTTCTATTTCTATAGAAAGACCACTAAAGTTCTATTTTTATAGAAATACCACGAAAGTTCTATTTCTATATTTAAAACGTGATATATTGTCCAAAAGATTGCCACTGTATTATTGGAAATAGAATTACTATCAAATAGATTTCAAAAAAGAGTGTGTGTTTAAATATCTCAAAAAATTGATTTAAACTTTCAACAAAGTCAAACTGTCTAGTTTTGCGTAAACTTTATAATTTATTTAAAATTTATTTTATTATTCAACAGACCACAGCTTGTTAAAAAGGTTCTGGGGACATTTTTCGTTAACATAATTCAATCGTTCTAATTTTGAATTACTTTAACGTTTTAACTGTTTCAAGAGAATTTAATTAAATCTTTTCTAGGTTCTATCGTACCTTACATTTTACTAACATGTAATTAATTAATTTAATATTCAAGAGCAATAAGGGACATGACAAGACCAAAGAGCTCCATCGACTTAAGGACCAAGAAACATGTGAGCTATCGATACCGAAGTGTAAGTGGTTGCTATGAATACCGCTGCTAAGCTTGATACATGAGATTGAAATTTCGAGGTCCTTGACATAAGAGCTGACCTAGCCTCCAAACTAGAAGACAGAACTGCGTCGGACAGAAATTGTCTCATAACTCAATTCATGCGGGATTACTACAGATCTTTTCACCAGCACTTGAAATAAGAATTGGGAATTAGCTATTATGTAATTAGATATGAAACTGAATAGAAGAAATATCAACTACATTTTTAAATAAGTTTTAATTTGATACTGAATCTTAACTAGCGAAACTTTCTTTATTTTTAAACAATCGTTTCATGATTAGACAAATGTCTAGGTAGTTATACGCGTATAGCAAATTAGAGGTTAGTTTAAAATAATGATATGAGTAAGATGGAACATATAGTACATAAGTTGCGACAATCCCTCTAAGATCATACTGTGGAAATATACTTACACATGACCATTCCGGTCAACGTGAAAAATGGTACTCCGCAGCCCAGATCAAGAAGGACCGGGAACGCCACATTCGCTGTTAAGGTACCAATCCTCCCAGCCACCATTATCATAGAAATAGCCAACGTTCTGGAACCAAAAGTTGGAGTTTTGAGCACTTTTAATAGAAAGACCGATTAAATTTGTTACATATTGCAAAACGATAAAAAGTATTACTCTAGTTAAATTTGTATTACTTAATACTGACTATGTCTTATGTGTATTTCCTTTAATTTTAAAATTTTTGATAAATAAATCAATAACTGGAAAGCAATCCCGCACGGTCATTCGACACACAGACAAACAGCGAACAAACGAGTTCTTCAGAGGAACGTTTGCCCGATGTGGGAATCGAACCCACGACCCTCGAAGCAACAGTCAGGGGCGCTAACTACTAACCATCGAGTCAGTCAAAATTGATTGATGATACCTTTAAATTTTGTCTTGCCTCTTCAAAATATAAAACCTATTATCGTCCACATACGTACTCATTTAATGGAAAGCGTCAATTTACAACAATAGACGCAGCTACTTAAATATTTTTTTGCTCTTAAAATTCAAACCACGTATTTCAATTATATAGTTTTAGAAAATGTCCATATCTATTCAATAGTTATTAGTATCGAAACAAGAGAAACACGCTTTTGTTTTTTAATAAAACTGAGTTTAATCAAACAAAACAAAAAAAAAACATCCATCGCGAAGCGCATAATTTTCCATATACCTTAAAATACAGAATCATCCGTCTGTATTTGGCTCTATTGTGACTGTGGGACTGACAAAAGCTGTATCGGCCCTTTGTCTCGCAAGGTCGGAACATTCGGCGCCGGATAAGATCATATCACACTTGATTCCAAATTCAATAGAAGCATTCCGACTCAGTGATTTGGACCACCACAAATTGTTTTCGACATTTATCTATGTTTGTATGAACGTATTCATCGTTTAATTGTACAGCGTGTCCTGATTTTGTGAATTAATCCGTTATTTCGGATCCTTTGTTTCAATTCACATCAGGTTTGTACAGACCATATTATATTTGGATATGTATTAAATATAGATATTCTGTACGTTCACTTGTATTGGGATCAATTTAAGTTTGGTAAAGTTTATGTACAAGGGCGGGTATTTCATCAACTTCGGCTGATACTTCGATTTCATTTCCGGTTTCGTGAGTCCCGACATAATGGTTTAAAATAATCGCTGGGAGCCTCCAGGGGCTTGGCTGAGCCTTTACTCACCCACCTGCCTTGGTAAAACTGGAGAGGCCTCCGGCCAGCAGTAAATTCTCAAACATAAAAAAGGTCTATTCTCCAGTCGTATGTAGTCAAACTTAGGCCTATCCTGTGAGACTTTGTTAACTTATGCCATAGCGAGAGCAGTGCTTCGCAAAATCTACCACCAGATCGGAAACGTAACCCACTGAGAATATCCGACATAAAAATCAGTGGGTTAATAACTAGCCATTAATTGAAAACGTAGCAATCATGAACCGATCTGGATCCCCTGCCTGTAAACCAAGATAAAATCTAACATACTTGTGATTTTAATCCCGTACCTAAAAAATGATGGTGCCTAGACAAAATCGTCTTTTCAACTATAGTGAAAAGTGAAAATAAAACTGTCATACAAAAACAAACAGATAACTTTTAATCCCACAGTTCTATTTGTATGTATCTGCAATAAAATGTTCTGTTTCAACAAATAGGAATTTATTTCTACAAGTATTGGAGGCTTTGACTTTATGTCTTTGAGCGTGTAGCAAGCATTCTAGTTTTGTTTTAGTCAGTCTGTAACTACGATGGAGGGTTTTATTAAAACTAGAGGTCCCGCAGAAGTCGAAATTCGACTATAATTAATTGGAATTGTAAGTTTCTACACCATTATGAGTGTATTTTATACTTCTATAATCGCAAATTTCTATAAAAAATATTAACAAAGACAAACAATATTTAATCTATTCTCAATTTGACCACAGACGTCAAGAACAAAAGTTTGACAATAAATAGTATGCATGCGTGTGTGCGTCAAATACATGGTATGTAGTGTGTGTAATGTTTTATTTATTGATTTAATGTATCTTTTATGCATTATTTAAAAAAAAAATTAGCATTGTGCACTTCTTCTCTATATTCTCTATAAGCGTGGAAAATTTCATACTCCTCCGTCCGCGCAATTTTCGTAAAAAGGGATACAAAGTTTTTGCTTCACGTATTAATATATAGATTTGGCAAGGTCTAGATGGCAGCCAGAATGTATGACTCCTTCGCATAAAATAAAAGCAGAGCTAGCTAGCCTAACAGGTTAAAAATACGTTTCATCACCGCTAAAAAAGGAGTATGTAATAAAATTAATATTTAATTAAGTACCCATTTCTATCGTGCTTATTAGTTTTACACAGTAGATATTCATTCATAGGGCAGAGTTTTGTATGTGCTGAGTAAGAATGGGGGTGTTGCGAAAAATTTTGTAATACTTCATTTAAAAAGAAAAAGTTTTTTTTATTTTTTTTATTGCTTAGATGGGTGGACGAGCTCACAGCCCACCTGGTGTTAAGTGGTTACTGGAGCCCATAGACATCCACAACGTAAATGCACCACCCACCTTGAGATACAAGTTCTAAGATCTCAAGTATAGTTACAACGGCTGCCTCACCCTTCAAACCGAAACGCATTACTGCTTCACGGCAGAAATAGGCAGGGTGATGGTACCCACCCGCGCGGACTCACAAGAGGTCCTACCACCAGTAATAAATTTCTTTATCGTTTCTTGAAATACCTATAGCGTACCTAAACTTTATAGCCTGCTCACAATCATACTTGGTGCTTAGCCAATCTTCTCAATACGATCAAATTAAATCTGAAAATTCGAACTACTTCAATATCCCAACGATGTCCATTGAAACCGTACGATTCTAATTAATCTGTTCATTCCCCCATTGTCCTTACAATAAATACTATATCTCCCCTAAACCCCAGTTCGCTCTGCAAAGTGCTATTTAACCTAGGGTCACGGTTCAGAACGTTTGCCAAGTACTTAAATACCCTCTGTCTGATACACCCAGTTATAGGAACGCTATTTATGCGTCGCGGTAGCTGCCGTTAAAAAAAATACAGCAAAAACCTAAGCAGCGTTCACGACATTTTCAAGATTTTTTCTTTATTTATGTATTTACGAGTAATGAACATTTTGGTCGAATATTCAGTATGAAATATCGGAGCTTTTTATCAATCTCGTTATACTTAAACAACTGTGAAAAGTGCTTATCGCAATAATAATATCAATAAGACCGTTAATTAATTCAGTCATAAATTACAAATTAACCTAGCATTACCTTTGACGCCCTGTAGTAAATAAGCCTTTTTTTAACCTTGAGTTCTAGGTGACCTGCTAAGTACAAGTTTGACCTAACTTCCTGGGCCCTAAGTTTCATATTTCAATTCGTAAAATAGGTATCTGATGGAAAATGTTATGACGTTTTAAAAATAAACTAGTGATCCCGCAGTAGTCGAAATTCGACTATAATTAATTGAATTTATAACTTTAAACATTATTATGGTTCTATTGTCAAATAGTATTATACTTCTATATAATCACAGATTTAGCAAAAACTACACAATAGATATGTAAATAATATTAAAGACAAACAATATTAATCGATTCCCAATTTGACCACAGACTTTAAACAATAACAAAAGTTTGACAATTGACAATAAACAAAGAGTAATTTTTAAGTATGTGTTATATCAAATATATGGTAGTGTGTGTAATGTTTTTTTATTGATTTAGTGTATTATTAATGCACAATTAAAAAAAATATTAGCATTCTGCGCTCCTTCTCTATATTCTCTAAAAGTGTGGAAAATTTCATAATCCTCCATCCGCGCAATTTTCGTAAAAAGGGGTACAAAGTTTTTGCTTCACATATTAATATATAGATATTGTCAAATACATACCTAGTTGTTGTCGGAAACAACTCAACTGTCAAGGCCTGATTCAAGCTCAACAAAACCTGACCCACAGCTGTATCGATAGCAAAAAGGGATACGATAGCTGCTTTGGAATCGGCCCATTGAACGCTTAAAGTTATGGCTGTAGTGATCACGCCAGCTGCGATCAGCAATGGTTTCTTCCCAACACGGTTGACGATAACCCCGGAGACGAAATACGGTAGGAGACAGACGCAGCCAATAATCATGCTGTTTATGTATGTTTCAGCTCCGCTTGGGGTCTGTAAAAGAAATACAAGGAGAAATATAAGTGATATCCGTCCTAAAACAAAAAGATGTTATAAAAATGCGAAAATAAGATGGAGGTTCTGAATACTATCGTAAATGTTGTACGAAGTCATAAAAATTCTCAGATGATGAGATGATTTTCTTTTTTGTATTGCTTAGATGGGATGGACGAGCTCACAGCTCACCTGGTGTTAAGTGGTTACTGGAGCTCTTATACATCTACAACGTAAATGCGCCACCCACCTTGAGATATAAGTTCTAAGGTTTCAGTATAGTTACAACGGCTACCCCACCCTTCAAATCGAAACGCATTACTGCTTCACGGCGGACTCACAGGATGTCCTACGACCACTCAAATGTAATGTTTAATGCCTGGTAATGCTTAAGAAGAAACTGAAAAAATTGAGATATTGTAGGTTTAGAAATTTCACGGTAATGATTTACCGGATCTCATCAGTGATTCAATTGACGGGGCTGATAAGATCCCTGATAATGATCAGCCGCTGGTAGAAAATACATCCATTAAAAGAAACAAAAACACTGAATTGTTCACAGAAAAAAAAGTTTTCAATATTAATAGCTTAATAGAATAAGCATATTAAACTACAGATTTCTTCCTGAAATCTGTATAAAATATGATGTTGTCTGATGAATGTTATGTTGTTTGTTTTTATTAAGGTCTAGAAACATGCATCTCACGTGATGCTGATAATCAACGCCACTTATACTATCTGGTACGTTGACATGCGGAGCTAGGTACCGTCCTATAGAAGTTTCAAGAAATCGGTATCCTTAGTGAGTGATGTAATGTCGAGACTGTTTTTTTACGTAAGCTACCTAATTAAGCTGTCATAGGTTCGAGATTGGAAGCTGGAATCAATGCATCTTAGATGAATGTGAAAATAAAGCGTTTTATGTGATAATGGATTGAAATCGTAAAACACACGTTTGGTATCTCAACAAAAGACTGAGAAAGGACCGAGAGCCTTTCTCGTCAATTTTTGTAAATGTGATACTACGAGTAGTGTCAACAGTTTGTAGAAGAAGGTGGCCAAATGTAGGTCTAGATCATTCGAAATAACCTTCGCGGAAAGGTCACCTTCCAATATTCTGAATTGCTATAAATGTATTGTTATACTTTCACGAAAATGTTCAGCTGAGCGACTGTATGGAATTCCAATCAAAAGCCCGATCTTTACTGAATAACGCTATCGGTGATTCAATTCGCATTACGAATACTAAATATGGAGATTGCTTTTGTATATTTTTATGATTTTGCTTATTATATTCTGTATTGGAACATTTACTAGGTCCTATCGGGAAATTAATTGACGTATACTCGTAGAGAGAGGCTATTGTATTAATACAAAACTGTTTTCGTTGGCTTAAATGATTAGTTACAAATTACTTTTGGATTATCGCAAAATCTGTATTATTTTATCAACTAATTTGATCAATTGGTTGGTCTGGTGATTGGCGACCGTGACTTCAATAGGGTCCCGCTTCGACTCCCGGTCGTAAACTTTCTTAACTTTATTTAGCTTTCATTGTGTTGATGCTCTATAACTTTCCTCGAAAGTTCGTTTACGGCATCATAAAGTATTCAATGTAGCATGTTTAGTTTAATTGAAATATGTTTTTTTACAAACAGCCCGACAATTTCATTCTTAATGAAATACATAATATATACTTTCGCGCTGTCATCTGCAGCTTTTTGGTTGGAACGATGTGACAGTTTCAATTTTTGATAAAGCTTAGCAAGCGCTTAGTTTATCTCGCTACTGGGAATTATGACAATAATGTTTACACAGAAAAGGCGTTTCTAAACATTTTAGTGTCGATATATAACAATTTTCATTCGATTTTAATGGATAATTGTATGACTAAAGTCCTTAGTGAATAAAGTAACTAATTAAATGAACTAATTTGTGTAAGTGAAGTAAGTAAGTATTGTTTTAGAATCTAGAATTTTGAATGTTTTAGATAGCCTAAGTGTTTATGACGACCTGAGTCCTAAGTAGCTAGCGGACTTTTAATTATATATATAAGAACTTCACGTCATAATGAGACATGAGATCTAAGATTCAAATTCTATAACACCAGTCCCATCTAACTGAAGATGGTGAACACTAGCCTAACACAATAACGCTTTTGAATCAGATGATTTGAACCACGAAAGGCCATAAAAACAAAAGCTTAGTCGATCTTAGTGTGTCAGTGGTCCTATTATAGATAGGAATTAGCCCTAGAACATCTAACCTATTTGGGCTGCATCGCAAATGTGCGTTGTGGCTTAAGCGACGGTGTAGCCAAATTTATACCAAATTCACTCCCAAATTAAGATAATATGTAAAAAAAATAAAACTAAAATGGGCACACTTATTGCCGATCTCTTCCTGTCAACTTTCTTTAGATCACATCTCAATATGAGTGACGATGTAACGTTGTGATCTCCAATAGAAAACCGCTTCATAATAGGTTAATAGATAAATAAATAGAAATTTACCTTCACTTCCTAAAATAGTGCCTACAAGAGCACGGTAATAAATTATTTAAAGTAAAATTATCTCTAAATCCAACACAAACGGCTTTGACAATTACGGAAATTGTAATCCAATATTCCATTAGAACAAAGCAATGGCCTTCATATTTCTATATTTACTATTATATTTTTGTAATCCACTAAACGTTAGCTGTTATTATTTCCATAATTTATTTTCAATTATGACAATTTCGTATTGTTTACGATATAAATATCATAACGTGGATTAATTCCTATAATAACTACCCTTTGAACGATAAAAAATAGTGGTAAAATATTATTACGCAAATGATTCAGGTTGAATTAGTTTCATCCAAGAAACTAAGTGCCCATAATCTTGAGTTGTCGCCAATTCCAAATATGATAGCAGATGCTACTTTCAAAGTCAAGAGTTGTCAGTAAAACTTGGCAGAATAATTAATGAGCCCATTTAACTACACCATTTTCAAGAGAACACCAATTTTCCAAGAATCAGGTTATTTGTTTTAAATATGTCAATCTTAAAGACTTGCATTGCGCCTTAATCTGACAAAATCACCGATAGTATTCTAAGCAGATTAACCACCACTTCCACACCACCAATACCAACATTGTATCATATGTGACTTTTCTTTTGGTGCGGGATTGAAAAAAAACTGTGCTATCACAGCGCTAAGGAGGCGTTCTGTGTTAGATTAAATTAGTGGTGAATCCCCCAGGATAGAAGTAAACACTGCAACTAAGCTCGCGGTCATCCCAAAAATGGCTGCCTGACTCTAACCACTCTAAGAAGAAGAAATTACCTATTCAGCCAAATAGAGGTGAAGTCATATCCAACTTAAATCTTGCAGCTGATCATCTTGACACAAGAGTTTGGAATCCTTGGTAAATCTTCAAATACCTAGGTTTCACTATGTAGATTTGCTGTATAACTCTTACTACGTTACTGGTGGTAGGACCTCTTGAGAGACCGCGCGGGTAGGTACCACCACCCTGCCTATTTCTGCCGTGAAGCAGTAATGCGTTACGGTTTGAAGGGTGGGGCCGTTGTAACTATACTGAGATCTCACTTATAGAGAACTTATATCTCAAGGTGGGTAGCGCATTTACGTGGTAGATGTCTATGGGCTCCAGTCACCACTAAACACCAGGTGGGCTATGAGCTCGTCCACCCATCTAAGCAATTCCAAACAAGAGTTTGGAATCCTTAGTAAATCTTCAAATACCCAGGTTTCGCTGTATAGATTTTGCTGTATTGCTCCTACTTACCACCACACAGACGTCGGAGCTCGACGAGTTAGTCACAGCGGTCTTCAGGTCAGCTGTGTAAGCGTCCAACATGCTACACAAATTACTGTTAGATCCCGTACTGTAGTGTTCGACAATAGTCGACAATTGAGGATACCATAATCTCAATACGTTGTACCTGAAAATTATAGGCGAATTAGTTAGGCTTTATTTCTTTCTGTTGTTGCTTTTAGAAACGGCTAGATGATCTTGTAAAATACTTAAACCAAATTTTATATTATAATATTAATATAATTATATATAATAAAATATTATATTATAATATTTAAACGCACAAGGGTATTGTAACAAGATGTTTTGTGACATTGAATTGTCTAAAAAGAAATTAAAAACATAAATATTTTTGTAAATTTGTTGACCTCAGCAACAAAGGCTACTATTATAAGATAAAGAGGTAAGGTCATTCACGGCCAACCTAGTGTAACACCATTTTCGGTGTTCAATGTTAAAAGCCAGAACGCGAATCACAAAATGTATCTATTGAACTTACGAACATTTTGGTATCTCTTGGTCTAAGGAAGTGTATTACTTCTCTCTTTTTATACTGTACTAGCTGACCCGGCAAACGTTGTTTTGCCATGCTTACTTACTAGGGAATTGTAAAAAAAAACTTATTGTAAGTGTGTTAAGATGGTATATGAGTGAAAGAGGCATGTAGCGCTGTGAACGATGAGGGAATATATAATAAAAATAACAAAATCTCATTCAACCACATAATGCCTCATTATAACAACAAAAAAAATTATCCAAAAAATAAAAGTTAGGGACAACCCTTACCACTTAAGAAAAATAGATAGTAGCCGATTCTCATACCTACTGAACATGCATATAAAATATCATAAAAATCGGTCTGACCGTTTCAGAGGAGTATGGTAACTAACATTGTGACACGAGAATTTTATATATAAAATAATCTATGGGAATTGTTAAAAGATTTTTTTGTATGCCCGTTATTCCTTTTCACCGTCGGATCTACGAATTTTATCATCCAATAATTCTAAAACAATACTTACACACCCATTATCAAAAACTGCGAGAAACTAATCATTAGCAGATACAAAACCAAAGGTCTCCTGAACATTGGTTTAACATTTCTTAGCCCGACGACAATCTGGTGTTTAAAAGCTTTACATAGATTTTCTTTCGAAGCTTCTTCGACTTGCTGTGGCAGCTTATCTTTCCATAAGTTTGGGTACTATTAAAAAAAAAAGGAACAAGTTGATTTTTGTTCGAATACTTAATTGGAAACATAAAGGTTATCACGCCCAGATATTCGTATCGAAGAATGCGACTACGCTTTGTTATTATATCCAGCAGGCAGTTATAAAAAGCATATCAAACTGTGTGCATTAATGTTTTCAACAATAAAGCATGAATTAATTTTAAATAACACAATTTTGAATTTCCTATAATTTCCGAAACAAAACATTTAAGTTGTAGAATAAAATTACATAACGATTTACTTTATATTTGAGTTCGACTTAATGTTTCAAGTGTGATGTGCTTATATATTACCAAATAGCTTTTTACTCGCAACCTCGACTGGATTACAATTTATTAGGTGTAGGTGAAGGTGGTCAACAGTGGGATGAAAGATTAGCCTATATTACACTATTTCCATACTCAACTTAGTTAATTTAGTTAAAACCAGTTAGTTTATTTGATGTGAAAACGACAGAAATAAAATTCTATGCATCTCTAAGTGATGATTTTTCTTCGGCAAAACCCGATTTTTTTCTACCTACCTACAAATTTATTTCAAACAGTGAAAACTACATGAAAATCCATGCAGTGGTTTCATAGATGTGTGTGAACTGACATACAGAGAAATTCATAGAAAATAACTCTAAGCTCTAAAAAGCAACTGATTAGTTTATGCCCAATTATTCTTCTTCAGTTATCCCCTTTCAATGTTTAATCAATTTCTTTAATATACATAAACATCAGATTTTACAGTTTGAATTCATATGCAAAAAAAGCTTACAAAAAGCTCTAAAAAAAGTTATATTCTGAGATGAATTTTAATAAAGAAAATAAATATAGTGAACAAGTCAGAAAAAGAAAATGGTTAAAAAAACAAAAGAAAAACAACATTTTTCATTTATCCCTACAATGTGTTGATTAAACATTCAATTCAAAGCAGCGAATAAATACTCGAGCTTAATATCTCGAGCTTTAAGTTAGTGGAAACTTTCTAAAGCTTTTATTTTCAAGCTTAGATTAAATTTTATTAATAGACTTTTATTTTGAAGAATAATTTTCGTATTGTTTTAATCAAACAACGTCGCTTTGATGTAGTCAAATTGCTTTTAACACTCTAAATTACATCAGAGTGTTCGTAGCTGGTTAGTGAAAGTGGTATAAAGTAGTAAGAGAACATTATTAAAACAATGTGATTAAAAATCTACCCTGAGTTTAATAGCATGTTTGGTAGTTTATTCATAATAGAACTTCTGGTAATCGCGCACTATATATAGACGATATGATTATTTACTCTGTAGCTTAAACAAATTAGATGTCCAGCCCTGCTATTATTTGAGTATGAATATGATCAGTTCATCCTTGTTCCAATTGTTGTTGGTAATAAAGTTTCCTATCATAGTCTGTCTACGGCTGGTGGGTTCATTAAGCTTCAACAAATTGCTACAATGGTACAGGAGATCTCGCCTGGTTACATAATTAGTCAGTCAAATTAGTTTTAGCATTTGACAGAACTTCACCAAAAATGCAAATCTTACCGGAAATGTGTTCTCTGGTTTACCAGTATTCATTGTATACATTTTGATTAATATATTCCTCGCTTCGGTGAATTTCTTCTGCGTTATCAAGTATTTTGGACTTTCGGGAATGAAAATCGTGTACAACAAACACGCTGATACTGACCACAAAGACATCAGATATAGGTAAAAATTCCAAGTGTTCAGTTCTGTAAAAGGATAACATCGTTAGTTTTGGGGCTCGAGCCCCAAAGGCATCGATGCCTCATTCAGGATTTATATTATAAATATTTATAAGTGTGTGGATGAAATTCATTGCCTACTCTGAAGGATACCGCAGTAATATCCTCAAAACATGCTGGTACCCCTTTAGACTTAAATTTAAAGTCTTCATTACGTTGTATAACTGCTGCACCGTAGTATATGATAGTGGTGCACGAAATACCCTACCGTGAGATTGGTTCAATTAAAAGATAAGTTTGTTTATACTTAAATGTACCGCAGGACAAAGGTCTACCTAGATCTAGACATTATTTACCAGCTTAGGTTGTGCTCAGACCGTATACACATTATCTTAAATAGCTGCTCATTTTGAGACATAATAATATCATCAAATGAGTTAAATATATATCTGATGGAATGCATTTCCTATTATTACTTTGGGTACTGTTACCACTTTAGTCGGTTACATGCACAATAGTTAAAACTTATTGGGGTCATTCAGATTATTTGGTCTAATTTTTTTTACTTATTGGCTTGAAATCATATGAGCTGAATTGAATTGATTGATGAATTGTGCTCGGATAGCGAAAATCCTAATCTATGAAGAGTAACGCAAGAATGTTCTTAAAGAAACTGGCCGAACCTAGTATCATGATATTCGTGAAAGCTCACAATATATCCGATAGATTTTTCTCAACTATTTATTTGAGACACAGAATGTCATAGATAAAATAAATGAACTAGCTCCTAAGCTTCAAATTCTGTGAGATCCCTTGATCTGACACTTTTTCGCTTAATCCATTCACTGGAACTGGTGCCAATCTTGTTGAGACTTCAGAGAAGATTTTTCTCATATTCCCAGTCACAATAAATGGCGTACCAGTAGTATCAGCAAATAGCTATATTTAATACATTAACCAATAGTCACAGCGAAGCTCGAGTGGATGTCACCAGTAATAAGATTATACACACATATGACGTGCACGTAACTTTTGCTACTGTACTACCAAGTGTATTTATAAAGCTCTCTGCGTGGTGCAAGTGGAAGTCGATTGCATTTGGATTTCCAGTCAACTATTATTCCTTCGTCCTTTTCGTGTATTTTAAGGGGAATTGATGAAATTCTGAACGATTAGTTCCAGTCCAAATTGAATAAAAATAATGTCTCACCCAATGTTTCGATGTTACACTATCTCCAAACAAAACCTTTGTACGTTTTGGTAAAAAATGTACCGATAACAAGTGTATTTCTATCTAAAATTAAATTTGAAATTTATTTATAATACTTACTCCTAGGATATTTTGAAGATCACAAAAGGGGTACGTGCCGTCCGTTTTCGCCGAGAAGCATCGATCGATTCCGGTTTGAAGCACAACAGCTATCTAAACGTGCAATTGAAGAATGTCTATGGACTTTTGCAACTACCAAACACGAGGCTAGCCACGAGATTCGCTGCCTGTCGACTGCAATTCAAATATAGAATGATTTGCTCACTAAACCAACTTTTACTGGTTTTAAGACGTGCTTACTCACTGCGAAACTCATGAATACAACCGCGCTACCAAATTATAATACGAAGCATATTTAATTTGAAAAGTGGTACTGCTGTTGTACAGTATTACTAGAGACATTCGCCTTGCTCTAAAAGTGCTGTTAGAGATACTAACCTTGTATTTCAATATGTTTAACGGCATTCGGGCTAGTCTACGGACTCCAGGAACCGCTTAAAGCAAGGTACTATGTCCGCAGATTTACATAGTGGACCAGGTTGAAAGCACATTAGGCATCATACTTGGTCATAGTTTCTCAAACGAGCTACTATACAACTATTAATTTCCTTACCCAAAAAACCTCCCAGATTAAATTTCCAATCATTCATTAATATCGCAAATGACATCGCAGCAATGATAATTTGTGCAATAGCGGCGAAAGACGACTGGCATAGGAAAACTCGGTCCCTGATTCGATTGTGGCAGTATTCGGTTGTCAACGTTACCGCCGCACTGAAGGATGTTGCAAATCTGTCAAATATAATCCCTACTAATATATAAATGTGAATGTAAGTTTGTTTGTTACGCTTTCACGCGAAAACTACTCAACCGATCATCATGAAACTTTGTACACATATTCTTGGAGGTATTAGAAGTAGCATAGGATACTTTTTATTAAGAAAAAAAAAATATTTTTTACGAAAAATTAAAAAATTGTTTGTCAAAATATCTCAAAATCTAGCTTCTTCAACGCCATCTACCGGTTCAGTAATGAAGTTCCAATCCTGAGTGCTGTAAATGAAGTCGCGGGTAAAATTTATTAGCGTTATGCCAAAGTAACTATTCCACGCGGACGAAGTCGCGGGCAAAAGCTAATGAATTTATAATCGAATTCTTATAAGTCCTGTATCGGGAATTTCGTAAGCGGGCACACGGTTCCAGAAATATTGCTTAAATAATTTCTCTACATACAACGTTGCTGAATGATGACGTGACTTATAAAGAATTGGAAAATATGCATCATATTTGTGAGGTAATCTATTAAATTAATTATTTGAGGATAATTCGAAGAAATAACTTAAATCAGCTTCTGCCTACTCGAGTGGTGCTTGTATGGAAGAGACAGGACAGAAAGTTATTATGGCACCAACATGAAACTCCTTCAAGAATAGAATTGGCGAACTCGAAATCTCTAAGTTTTGAAACAAAAGCATCGAGGAAGCTGCTTCTGTGTTTTGTAATATAGAATTAATATTGAATCACTCAGCTTTGATCTTAAATTGAGCTTTGATAATCATTTGGCATTAGACATACCGTGAGCTTGCCTGCCTAATTATAAAATAAAAACACTGCAATAGTATCGATTGAAGAGGTCACAACTTAGATATTTGGTATGTACCAGTTGTTATCTTGATTAATTTATCTTAATGTCCTTGGTAACCTTAAGAACAGATAGTCCACGATATTTTTTGCCTATCAACTGTAAAAAACGCATCCTACGAATGTCTACGGACGACAACTTGTAAACCATTAACATTAATAGACCAACTATAACTCCACGGCGCGGAGTGATTACTAGCCATTTAGCTAACTATGGAAAAAACCGAGGCCGATTAATTAAGTCGCACATCATACTCATTTGCAACAGTAAGATAATACTTAGAAAAAGATACATAATATATAAATTCTACTCACAGAATACCCTCGAAGAATTTTGCCGTGATCAATACTTCGTAAGTTTGGCTTGAAGCCGAAATGAACATGAATATAAACATCCCTCCGAATCCGAGAGTAACAAAAGTCTTCCTCCCAAAAGTGTCGGTTAGGAATCCGGCTATCACGGTCGAGAGCAGCATTCCTGTAGTAATAAATTGTATAAATATTTTATGGAGGCACCCCTAAATAAATTGACTAATCAAGGAGTTTCACTGCAGGAATTTTCGGTGGTTCTCGTTGATGCAATGTTGTTTAAGTATTTAAATATCAGTTTAGTTACTAAATTGTAAACATACCTAATTAATTTGTGTTAATATTTTATAGATATAGAGGATTAGGGATGGCATTTTATACCTTTTAATATATGAATTTATTTTAAGTAAAGTAAGTTATTGTAAGTCATAGGTAAATCTTGACCAGCCTTTCCCAAAGTGGGTGATAGCGCCCCCTTCTGGGCGCTGCAGGCTTAAAGCTGGGCAGTAAGAGAAATGCGGGTGTTGTGTAGAGGAGGCTTGGGAGGCGATTTGTAATTTCATCTAGGAGGACTCTTAGACACCGACTGAGCTCTCGCTATAGTGGTTTTTAAGTAGGTGAGAATAATTTATTCTCAAAGTGGGCAGTAGATACAATAAGTTTGGGAGCCCCTGTCTTAGACGAAAGATCTGAAGGTATAATATTATGTTGTTTGAAGTTTATTTCTTTCCTTGATTTTACAATTTCATTCTTTTAATATCTTATTTCCATTTAATTTTTTAGTAAAATAAGTACGCAGAGACTCAGAGATACAGGAAATTGGAAAGATATTCCCTATCCATGCGGGCTTACAATACGTGCTAGAACTGGCAAATAGAGGATGGTGATCGCAGTTCGCTGGTGTGGTCAAAGAACACTGCCGTCTGTTCTCCGGCAAATCCCTTAATCACCTTTTACGACAAAAACAGAATAAGATGTTGTGGTACTATTTCAGATCTATATCACGCTGCCTTTACATTTTTATGCACCAATCTTTAATACAACGAATCCTATTACTAAAAATAATATTATGCGACTTCTCAGCTTTCTTAAAAATATCATTCTATTGTATTAAATTTCTGAATTCAGTGAGAACGGTTTTCTTTTATGTATTCTTGTTTTTTGTTCCATTACTTCGTCTACGTTCAATCTAGTAATGTTTCATACTTCGATTCGTATTTATTTGAAGCTACCTTCCATTAGAATGAAGGTTTTCTTTGAAGTATAACTTTTAGTCTGGTTTAATTTAATTCATTGTTCAGAATAAATGCAACACAATTCGGAGATACAAAGTAAACAAAATATACATTCAATTCACAGTTGTGATTTTATTAATTGATCAAATTTTCTCTTAAATAGATTGGAATTTTAATAAATAAGCAAATGTAGATTACAACCTTGTTATATTTTTGTCTGACGGAAATCAATCGTTATCCATTGGCTCCTGGTCATCATCACACGTAATCCTATTACTTAGAAGGACCTTACGGTTTTTAGTTCGTTTGAAATTTGCTGTATTAAATCACGAGTCCGTATGATAAGATCCCCGGTGCACTTGGATCAAGCGATTTTTATCTTTTATTTTATTATTTTTTTATTTGTCTTTCAAAATTTATAATAATCCGTGAGGATAAATTACACGTCTAGCTACCACGATCCTACGTAGTTCTGGGATGACGCAGTTATGTAAACTAGTTTGAATCATAGCCACTGTTCCAATAAAATTGACAATTTGACTTGTCTCAAAAAGTTTACAGGTCGGTGGTTTAAGCATAAAATTAAATGACATAACAGTATACGATAATACGTTACCTATATCACCCAATTACCTGAGTAAGGTATAGCATTCAGTAAGCCTTTCTGCACCAACGACATGTTGAGATCGCATTCGGCACTGGGGAGCAGGTACGCAGTGCTGTTGCTGACCAAAACCCCCGCCACGAAGCCCACAAACGATATAGCCAGTAGCCGGATGTGGAACCATCCGAAACCGCATGCGATGTACGCTTCATTAATTTCTTGCATCGCTATTGGAGTCTTAATATCATTGTTTCGTTTACCTGGAATTCGAAATGGTTTCTTGATCATATATCGACGCTTGAAAGGCAAACGTGACTAAGCGACAATGCGTGAACTTTACAGTAGACTAATTTAAAGTTGAAATACCTGAAAAAAAATATATTTTAACGAATCTAGCTGTAGGATTGAAATGATTTTAATAGATCTAGAAATATATATTTTTTTTTTGCGCATCGACTATGGTTATTGTCTATCATTTATGTACAAAGCAGTTATTGTCGCTAGAGACAGTAGTAGAATTATTTTGTCCCTGCAGTTTGGGTCATAAAACATAGCCCGGCTAGGGCGGTGAGCATGTTGCGCGAGCGCAACGCCATTATCGATAAAAACAAATGAGTCATCGAAGGCAGGTACACGGCGGCGGGGTGGTATACGAAGGGTGGTGAAACATTGTTATGTTATGATTCATTTGTAGTTAACTGCAAGTTATAGTATACATTATGTCGAAGAGAAATGTGTTTTTATGCATTCGTTCCCTGAATTTCTTTAGTGACACAATGGCTACTCCTTTGTTTTGTATCAAATCGGCAGAATTTATTCAAAATAATATTTGCACGTGTTGTTAACAATGTGTTAAAATTTTTCACTGAAATAAGAATAAGTCCCGAAAAGTTACAAAGTGTTAATTTCTGCCGTTCTCGTTAATTTGCTGCAGCGATATGTGGTGTAAATGTTCGATTAGTGATTTTTTCTTTCATTTTTATCACTAACCCACAAAATGACAAACTAAATACACTATCGATAACGTTTATCGACAACAATAATGCGCTTCACTATGCCCGTCCATAAGGCTCGTGAGTGGAAGAGAGAGGGAAATACTCGCTTCACCGCTCCGATTTTTTATGACCCAAACTGCACGGACAAAATAATTCTACTATAGTCTCGTTTGCCTATCAAGCGTCAATATGTAAGCTTTGTGTTGACATTGACGTTGACAGAAACATTAACATTTGAGTATGTATTAGTTCAGCATTCAACCATAAGAGGGAGCCACAAGTGGGACAAAGAGAGAAACGTGTTTTTTTCTCGATCGGAATAAAAATATATAATTCATTAAAACTCTTTGTGAATTTGCTTTATTATAAAAGCGAAAAGGATAATTCAAATTGAAATACCAGAATAGTAAAGCATGAACATTTAACTGTCGATTCTCTGTTTTAGGTTAGTTGTTATTTCATTAGTTGATATTTGTTAAGTAAAATATATCTGTATTTCTATACTAATATTATAAAGAGGAAAGATTTGTTTGTTTGTTTGTATTGAATAGGCTCCGAAACTACTGAGCCGATTTGAAAAATTCTTTCACTGTTTGGAAGCTACACTATTCCCGAGTGACAAAGGCTATAATTTTTTTGTTACAAATTAGGGATCCTTACTAAAACTCCAATAATGTAACGCAAGGTGTAAAAAAATACGTAAAATATTATTTACATCGCGTGCCCTGCGAAAACCATTGATGATAGAATAAAATAATGTACTACGACTTTGTAGAACACATTATTATTTACAAAAAGTGTCGTGGCAGCATATGTCTAACTATTATTTATATTTATGCCGCAATAAGTGTTATTTTATTTAAAAAAAAAAACAACGTCAAATATCATTGAAATTTTTGTCAAAGACCCGAGCGGAGCCGGAGCGGGCCGCTAGTAATAAATAAAACTCTGTTTTAGATGAATCACATAGTGTTTTGCTTTAAGAAGAAATATAATAGATAATCTTATATATATATGTATTCCACTAATTTCTTACTGGTGGCGGGACGTATGGCAGTGGCAGGTACCACCACCCTGTCTATTTCTGTCGTGAAGCAGTAACGCGTTTCGGTTTGAAGGGTGGGGCAGCCGTTGTACTGAAACTGGGACTTTAGAACTCTAATCATTTTTTTGACGAGCATGCGGCTCACTTGGTTGTGAGTGGTTACCGTCACCCATAGACGTCAGCAATGCTACGGGTAGAGCCAAGCCGCTGCCTTTTTTTTAACGCCGTTGATTCCATTTACGGATACCCGGTCGAGGGGGTTAACGCACCGGGTTTTTTTTATTGTTTAGATTGGTGGACGAGCTCACGGACCACCTGGTGTTAAGTGGTTAGTGGAGCCCATAGACGTCTATGACGTAAATGTACCACCCACCTTGAGACATCAGTTCTAAGGTCTCAGTATAGTTACGACGGCTGCCCCGCCCTTTAAACCGAAACGCATTACTGCTTCACGGCAGAAATAGGCAGAGTGGTGGTACCTATCCGCGCGGACTCACAAGAGGTCCTACCACCAGTAATTACGCAAATCATAATTTTGTTATTATGTTAAGCCGCTGCCTACCGTTAAGTACTTTCCACAAGCCTCATTTGAAGAAGGACATATCCTAGCGCGTGGGAAACACCGTGGGTGGTGCTCATTCCAAAGCCGGGTGGTATGACAAACTTTATCAATACATATTGGGATAAAAAATAGCTTCAGGTTTTTTCGCCTCTGTAATTAACTTTAAAGATATAAAAAGATCCTTAGCGGACCGAAGCACCTTGCCACGCATCTTACATCGCTTATGCCTATGAGCGATAATAACTGCTTACTAGCAGGTAAGTCGTAAGTCGATTTGTTGAAGAACAACTCTATGGACTATTATATAGGAGATGCGTTTTTTGGAATCTTGTATATTTGATCATGATTTTGTACAAAAGTGACTATTTGTGGCCATTGTAATCACAAGCTGTATATTAAGAGTAATTTAAAGAAGCTCTCAGTTTTGATATTATAGAAATTAATTTTTGTATTTTTATTTAAAGCGTATAATTATTGTGAAGCAGAGAGATAAAAAGTAGGACATGTTAGGTTAGGACGTATGATTACGTACGAACTCGTCGAGTTGAGTGAATATTGGCGTATCTTATTTTAAACACAGTAAATCGTTTGCATAACTTTATCTCTATTTATGTTCTCCGTTCAAGGTTATCAACGAAATAACATTTTAAGCGATAAAACCATTTATTGTGAAAGACATTTAATTTCCATACCTGAATTTTGTTGGGTTTTCAACTTTTTTCATACAGCAAAATTCTATGGTAAAAGTACAAAGAGTATGTCTTTGAGAATGCCGATTCGCATTGCAAAGAACAACCTAAACCTAAAATTGGGTCACCCATTAATTCCTTATCGCGACTACCTCCGGGGATTAGAGTGAGTGCGTATGCATCTCTGTTGTTTTATAATTAAACATGCCAACAGCCTCCGGTCTGATAATATTGTATAACAAATACACCAAACATAATGTTACAAATAACGTACATTAAGCAAACAAAGAAAAACATTTACGATGTAGTCAAAAACCTTAGAACAAAAATAAATATACACGCATATTATCCACGTAATGACGTATAAGCAGTATTTTTTTGCTATTAAAATCATGAAAAAACGAAAGAAAGAGGTTTTTAATTTTCTATTTCGGTAGAGTCATTCAAAGACAATCCAGATAATTTGCATTAATAAATTTATATCGCAAAAATCTTCCATATAACAACGATTATAAAATGTAGGATAGATAATTTTGAGAACAGGTATTTACTTAATAGATATCCTACGCAATCACATGTTTATTTAATAAAATACGTAGAACTGATCCTCATAAAAGTGGTAAATCTCATATCCGTAATAAAACTCTTTGACTTGTCATAACATTACTAGCAAAAAAATACTGTCATTGTCATTGAGAAAGATATTTCCATTTCACAATTCCCTTTGGAAATTAAACAACAACTTTCAATAGCCACTAACGACAAAAGGTTACAACAACAACAAAAGGTGAAGCCAAAACAATGGAGGACGGCCACAAAGGTATTAGAAATGGGGACACATCGACCGATCTGCAGCAAGCATTAAGCGCATTGATTGAAAATTTGATGAAACCAGAATGTTTGAAGAGGGAACTGATATTCGCATTGCTTTTAACCGTAATGGAAGAAGACGAGTTTGTGCTCTTAAAAGATACGGGCGAAACTGCAGATAAATATGAGTATTTATTGAATAAAAAACCGGCGCCCTACGAGGCGACATTAATGTTGAGAAATTACAGAAATTTACCACTCAAACTAATCGGATGCGATTTGAACGATATATTTTTGATTGTCGCAACCATACCCCGGTTATATGAAAAATCGTATTTCGTTTGTTTTAATATCAACGAAAACGTAAAAACAGGGAAATACGGTTTGATCAACGACTTTGAGAATTTAGACGCAATGTTTTTGAATTTCAAAGAGAAAATTGTCATTCCCATGAAAAGTACGATTCTTAATTATCACAGTTTCCCAAGCGGTAACCTTACAGGCCTTCCTGATGACGTATTCCATCAGATAATACTTCTCCTTCCCGTTAAAGACGTTTTGAATCTATCGGAATCGTGTAAAAGAATTCATGGACTCGTAAAAGAGGATAGAATTTGGGCCAGACTTTACAGTAGAGATTTTCCTGATAAAAATAAATGCGATGCAGAGGATTGGCGTGATGCGTACAAGGACGTGTACGCTCCTAAACAAGTTGGAAGGGTTCAACTCGACAAGAATGTGCTCCGGGAAAGTTTCCAAGAATTCGGTGGTTTACCGGATCCCCTGAGAGTTTTCGACTCGAGGATGGAGCTACTCCTGTGAATTTGAACGTTTTAATATTTTCATACCGAATGTATGCATAATTTTGGGCACGTACATACCTACTAGGGAATTTGTTGACGTTTAAGAGAAAGTTGCTTAGAAAAAGCAGTTTTGTTAGGTGCCTTTGATTTAGAAGAGATAGAAATAAGGCTTTACTTATTTTCGCCACATAACGATGTCAATAAATTCCAAGAAATTAATTTCTTTTGCCCTGATTTAAGGTATTAATTTAATAAAATATGAAAGATGCTTAAACTATTTCTAGCTCAATGTTTTTTTTGTTTGTTAGATCTATTTACGTCGACGAGCTTACGGACCAGCTGGTCTTAATTGGTCCCGGACCTCATAAACACCGCAACATTAGTGTATCGACCGATTCTGAAATTGTAACAGCGGCTTTATTTTTCGGTAACGGCGTTAAACATTCGCAACGTTCCAAATTTTTTACTGAAAATACGCAAAAAAAAACGTATGGATTATTACTATTTGCTATTGTTCAACTATTTTATTATTCAAGTCGGGATCTGTTTGGTGATGGTTTTGAAAATATTAGTAAGTAACCGCCGGTCGTTTTTGGAGCCTCGCCACAATCACTTCACTTGAATACGTGGGTCGTCTTACCTATTAGAGCCACAGACGGAGGAATTCATTTAAATAAATACCGAAAACGTTAAATTACGTATGCAATACGAGAAAAACAAAATAGATTAATTGTGGAATTCTAAAGCCTTCGTCAAACAGAACGCGTAATTAGCGCGCGTCAGAGTACATGGTAGGTGTACAGGTAACATACCGTCAAACTAAGCCCCAGCGCTATAAGTACGTAGCGCTCTGTCGCGGCGTTAGGATGCTTTGGCGTCAGGCGTTGTAATTTTTTACAAATTTTATTTTAGCGTCCGAGTGAATGTGTATTAAAATACTAGATAATGCCCGAAAAAATGATATAAATAGTTAGAAAATACCCCTGCTTATACAATGCCACATCTGAATCACTCGATTTCTTAATACTTTTAAATTTTCACACTGCTATCGAGGGCACTATGATTTGGCGAATGCGTTGCGTCAAGGAGCGTTAGACTCATCTAGTCAATTTCTGTGACATGAAAAGAGCGCGACGTTAAGTACGCGGCGCTAAGTACGCATTCTGTTTGACGAAGGCTTTAATTTTTAAATCAATATTTGTTTGTTGGTATTCGTGTATTTTTTATTCATTTTAGTTTGAGACTTTGTGTTTATTGATTTCAATCTGAATTGAAGAATCGCAGTTTTGGGATTATTGGTGACTCAATCAAGGCTTTTGTTATACTACCTTCAACGTATGACACGCGAGTATTTTTAATAAATCAGTGATTTTCATACATTGAGCGATACTCCGTAGTCTCAAAGAATTGTAGTCGGGTTTCATTCGTTTCCCCTAAAATCATTCGGTTAACATGTTTCAAATCATTCAATTCAAGATAATAATAATATGATAATAATTGCGAACAACACACACACACACACACACACACACACACACACGCACACGCNCCAGAGATCTTTTTTGCCACGTACCATCCGGCTATGGAATGAGCTCCCCTCCACGGTGTTTCCCGAGCGCTATGACATGTCCTTCTTCAAACGAGGCTTATGGAGAGTATTAAGCGGTAGGCAGCGGCTTGGCTCTGCCCCTGGCATTGCTGAAGTCCATGAGCGACGGTAACCACTCACCATCAGGTGGGCCGTATGCCCGTCTGCCTACAAAGGCAATAAAAAAAAATAAAAAATAATATCTCATAGATGGCGCTGTGTTAATAATACCAACGTTTCACATAAGCTACAATTTAATGGCACAAGCACCACGTGTTGCTGAGGCTAAAGTATAAGTGAAATTTATTTCGTAGTAATCGCAATACAGTGAAATCCGATTGTTCTTACTTTGTTAATTCTTGGTATTAATTAGCATAGCCGGCTACGTGCTATTTAGAACCAAAAACCTTAGCCACAGCAACGTGTGGCCAGGTCTGCTAGTATAGATAATATATCTCCCTGCCCGATGGACCGATGTCTTGCAGCGACATTCTGGAGAAAATTGGATACGGAAGGCGAAGGACCGTTCATTGTGGCGGACTATGGGAGAGGTCTACATCCAGCAGTGGAGAGATACAGGCTGATTGATTTTGATTATGATGATAGAAAATAAACATCCAGACAAAGAGCAAACAAAGCTGCTCATCACATAACGTTCACTTGATGTGGTAATCGAACCCACGACCCTTGGCGCAGCATTCAGGGGCGCTAATTACTGCACCACCGAATCAGTCAACATAAAACCTATTTAAATGTTAATACATTCACAGTCGAAAACTCCTATTGCGAACATATTTCGGCCTCTAAAGGTTTCCTTAGAATGCGATAGCGGGATGTTCAATGTTGCCTATTTCTCATTACGTTCCGTGAATCAAAGTGGTATACAAGTAATTTCCGGAGGATCTCCAGAGGTTCGTCGTATCTTGCAAAGGCATTAATATTTACTCTCACTCAGGTTACGCAGAGATTTTCACTAAATAGCGTCATAGTATGATTAGACGGGCACCGTGGTAGCAAACTCCGATCATGTTTAGTCTATACTTCTATACTAATATTATAAAGAGGAAAGATTTGTTTGTTTGTTTGTTTCGAATAGGCTCCGATACTACTGGACCGATTTGAAAAATTCTTTTTCCATTAGAAGCCGACATTGTCCCTGATGAACATAGGGTACTTTTAAAAAAAAAAAAAAAAAATTTATTTTTTTGGTTTCATGTGTGTTTTAATGTTTCCGAAGCGAAGCGAGGGCGGGTCGCTAGTATAATAATATGTTTGTTTTATTGCATTACTTCTTGGGGTGGAACTTCCAAAGCGAATTTGCTTCCAATAGAAAAAGCCCAGAGGACCATCTTCAAAGTTTGCTCTTTTACATCTAGACGTACCCTACACACCAGCTTTATCAAAATTGTGAAGTGCTTACTAAACGGCAATTATTTATTTATAAAACAATCTTACAATAACATACCATTTGTCTTTGCAATCCTAATTTTGTACAGAGGCGATGCAATCATTATTAATGTCTGTAGAACTATTCCCTTTAAGACCCAATTTATTCGTAGGTTCTTATGCTTTTGAAATCTCACTATGTACAATAACATTAGTAAACATCTTAATACCTATATATTATATTCCCTAAGCAATAAGAAATGCAAAACTTTTAAATTTGAACTATAAGGATACTGAAAATTCATTCAATTAAGTTTTAATAATTTTGATTACACCCCCACACACCCTCTACTCATGCACACACTCATTACATACAGAGGGTACATGAACACATTAAGTTACAATAATAATAATAAATAAATAAATAACAAATATTTACTAACAATCACGCCACGTTAACTAGTCCCGTTATAAGTTCGTAAAGAGCTTGTGTTACACGTACCAGATAACGGAAATAAATGTAAGATTTTTATTATACACATACATATATTTAATATACATCCATAACCCTGGAAAAGGCATTTATATTTATCATACAAATATCTTCCCTTGGCGGGATTCGAACACGCGACCCCCTTATGTAGTGACCATGTCACTTACCACTACACCAGACGGCCGTTTAAATAATGAAATTATTGTGTCGTTATCCTTGAGGCGTGTACAATTTTTCAATTTACCCTGATGTCTTAAATTGAGCGAAAATGACTTTCAAATATTCCGTAACAAACATGCATACATACATACCGAGATAATGAAACATGTTAAAAACATATCAACAAACTTTATACTAATAAATTTAATTTAAAACCTTTGTTTAGTTACACGAAATAGTATTAATAACATGTAAAGCCTAGTTCTGTACAAATTAAAGAAACGATAATAGAGATACAAATAAGAGCGTATGTACAATTATGAGCGTGTCGTAATCCGTACAATAACTTTGAATAAAATTAAATTTAACTAAGAATTAAAATGAGCCATACGCCAGGCGCACATGTCGCGCAAATAAAATTTTACGAATGAAGATTTCGCAATACTATTATAATTGTTAATGATAATTAGCGGGGTTAACACTGTGATTTCAGCAAAATGTAGAATACGCCCGCGCGTCACCTGTTGTACATTGATAGTACTATAGCCCGTTCTGAAGTATTTACAACATCTGTACCGTATATCGTTACAATCTATTGGTGGCAGGACCTCTTGTGAGTCCGCACGGATAGGCACCACCGTCCTACCTGTTTCTGCCGTGTAGCAGTAATGCGTTTCGGTTTGAAGGGTGGGGCAGCCGTTGTAACTATACTGAGACCTTAGAACTTACATCTCAAGGTGGGTGGCGCATTTACGTTGTACATGTCTATGGGCTCCAGTAACCACTTAACACCAGGTGGGCTGCGAGCTCGTCCACCCATCTAAGCAATAAAAAATAAATAAAAAATAAAAACACCAGGTGGGCTGTGAGCTCGTAAATCCATCTAAGTAACAAAAAAAAAAAAAACAATCGTATGAATGGCTTAGAAACGCAGAGAGGCTAAATTATCTACATCATTCGTTCGTTCTATAGACACAGCAAACTGAGTTTCTCGTCGAATAATAATAATAATAATAAAGCTTTCTTTATTCCACACAAAAATACTTAATTACAAACAATTTGAAGATACATTAATGTTTTTTTTTTTTTTTTTTATTATTAAACTTTTCGTCGAATACTGTAGTCGTATTTCCGCGCGTTCTAAACAGACCTTCCACATGTCCACGGCTCGAACGAAATATGCTTCTAACTCTTTTGTCCGTAGATCTTGTAGGTTGTATGATGCTAAGTTCTCTAATGCTGACATCTTTTGCTTGTCACTTGCAGCTTAAAGAAAAGTTATTTTAAAACTTTTATAAGGTGATTTAGCCCGATAAGTATAGTTATAGATAAGTATAGTTGATGTATAAAATAATATGTGCGTATTGTGTTGCTTTTGTTTTTTTTGTAATTTAAATTTCTAAATTTCTCTTCTTGTTCACTCTCTACTTATATGTGATTTTGATTGTGGAAACATATTTGGTTATTGTTTTAGCTATATTTTTTTAAATATTATATGTTTGTATTGTACTGCTTGTTTCCCAAATAAATAAATACATAAATAAATAAATACCTCAGTGGGTCGCGATTCCGATCCCGTGGTAGATTCTGTGAAGCACTGCCCTTGCTAGGGCTAGTGTTAGCAAGCGCTCTCAGGTTGAGCCCGAGAGCTCACCTACCGGTCCTGGCGTAGCTGCAATAGCCCTTTGGCTAACAGAGAATAAGTGGGGAGAAAAAAATATTTGTTCGTTTTTCAATAAATTCCCCAAGCTCAATCCTCTGCTGTAGTAAGCCGATACATTTATATCGTTGATTTCTATATATTTTTTTTATCCTACCTATGCTGATAGCCTTGAGAGGCTATTTCAGCTTCGCCCTAACGTTTGTAGGTGAGCTCACGGGGTTCAACCGGAGCGTTGCTAACCTAGCAAGAGCAGTGCTTCGCAGAATCTACCACCGGATCGGAAACGCGACCCACTGAGAAGATCGTTGATTTCTATGGGCTTCGATGGTAAACTTAAGACCAGTTGGGCCTTGAATTCCTCCACCATACTACGCAAAATAAAAAACAAGGTTTTGCTTAATTACTGGTTTATGGATGTATTTATTGATAGCCCACCCGGTTGGGTACCACTGTTCCGCTAATTTATTTTCTTAGCGTGACTAATTGCTGTGGAATAATTTCGCATGATATATACGAGGTGCCATTAAAATATTATGTGAAGAGAATCTAAACATGTCATATGCGTTGATTCCCTAAATCGCCTCTAAACAATACAGTTAAAATATTTGTTTTGTGATTAAATCTTAGAACTCAGCTCAAGGCGGTTTTGATTACTCTTCAAGATGTTTCAATGATATATCATCTTTCTACAAGCAAGCCTTACAACGAACCTTTTTTTATTTATTGCATAGATGGGTGGACGAGCTCACAGCCCACCTGGTGTTAAGTGGTTATTGGAGCCCACAGACATATACAACGTAAATGCGCCACCCACTTTGAGATATGAGTTCTAAGATCTCAAATATAGTTAGAACGGCTGCCACACCCTTCAAACCGATACGCATTACTGCTTCACGGCAAGAAATAGGCGGGGTGGTGGTACCCGCCCATGCGGACTCACCAGAGGTCCTACCACCACTAATAACGCAAATTATTATTTTGCGGGTTTGATTTTTATTACACGATGTTATTCCTTCACCGTGGAAGTCAATCGTGGACATTCGTTAAGTACGTATTTCATTAGAAAAATTGGTACCCGCCTGTGGGATTCGAAAACAGTTGTATCGCTAGATACGAATGCACCGGACTAATAATTATTGGTTTATAGATACTACTGGAACTGTGTATAATTACTGGTTTATAGATGTATTACATTTATTGATAGCCCGCCCGGTTGGGTACTACTATTCCGCTAATTTATTTTATTAGCGTGACTAACATCTGTGGAATAATTTCGCATGATTTATACGAAGTGTCATTAAAATATTATGTCAAAAGAATCTAACTAAACATATCTTAAGCGTTGATTCCCTAATTCGCCTCTAAACATTACAATTAAAATATTTGTTTTGTGATTTAATCTTATAACGCAGCTCAAAACGGTCTCGATTAGCTCAAGGTTAGAATTATCCGTTAAAATAAATAGATAACAATTAAAAGGAAGATGCGATGTCATAACAATTGTGAATATTTTTTTTATTTAAGTCGTCGTACGGTAATAATAAAGCAGTAGATGATGACCGAGCTTTGCTCGGTTTTTTTTTGATAACGCCATCTTGTTGTGTCTTTAAAGCGGTTAGTTGCCCTCAATCAAGAAAAATAGTATTATTATTCGCCAATAGATGTCGGGAAGAGTTGATTATTGAAAACACGAATAAAACAACATTTTCTGAAAATAAATCGTAGCTACATCGATTTATCGCCCCCGAAATCTCCTGTATACTAAATTTTATAAAAATCATTGGAGGCGTTTCCGAGTTTCAGATTATATATATATTAATATACAAGAATTGCTCGTTTAAAGGTATAAGATTATTTTCTTTGTCCCGGCCTGCCGTAATAAGCATCTCCACATCTCCATTGATGACATATCCTTCTACAAGATAGCCTTAAAACGAGCCTTTGGACGAGGACGTGGTTACACCGCATGTCTTATCCTGAAGGCCACGACGACTTCAAATTAATTAATTTCACATCCATTGCAAATCCAAGGTAATTAAATCATGAAACTAAAATAATAACCAATTTTTTAATTCATGCAATAAACATTTAATCAAACATTATAATTTATGTCTTTTTTTTATTGCTTAGTTTGGTGGACGAGCTAACAGCCCACCTGGTGTTAAGTGGTTACTGGAGCCCATAGACATCTACGACGTAAATGCGCCATCCACCTTGAGATATAAGTTCCAAGGTCCCAAGTATAGTTACAACGGCTGCCCCGCCCTTCAAACCGAAGTGCATTACATACTGCTTCACGACAGAAATAGGCAGGGTACCTATCCGCGCGGACTCGCAAGAGGTCCTACCACCAGTGATTACGCAAATTAAAATTTTCGGGTTTGATTTTTATTACACGATGCCTATAAACATACAGAAGAATGTTTACGAAGGCGGGAATACGAGTAGATACAGTAATTTGCTACTTCACGCGAAATATGAGGCAAAAGGTAGATCAGCTTTGAAATGAGAAAGGGCCAAAAACTTATTCCAGACTAGTGATACCGAAAACGCTTTACTGCGGTCTCTGAGTATTGCTTAATGTAATTAAAACTACATTTAAACTCCAATATCGCGTATACTGTTTTCTAACACAATATTCAAATATCTACGAACAACGCCTCAGTCGTCCTTGAACAACGAAAACTGTGGAGCATTCGAAACTTTAAAAATACTGTAATGATAATAAAATACATGAGATTTAAGCGAGAAAGGAGTTTTGATTGTGATTATGACTCGCGAAAACCGAAGAAAACATGATGATAATGATGTGAAATCATCGTAAAGTTTAGAGGAACATATGACAGACTAGTGAAATCCGGTCATGATACCCGGATGTTAAGCAATAAAAAAAAGGATGTGTGGTGTCGTGGGACGCCGGATAAGAACGAAGTTCCTTATTATAAACATATTAATTTTAAGTTCTATATGAGGTATAAAGAAAATAAAACTGGAGGTTTCGCAACAACCCACGGTCATTCGGTAACGTGCGGACTTATTGTGGTGCACTTCAATCACGGTTGTTTGCATAAGAGTTAGTGTATTGTGCAAACGAACGCTCTGACATCGTGGTCAATGAATGATAAAAAAATATGTTATTTTTTGTACGTTAACACAAAATTAAGTTGTACACTGTGTGCATTACTAATAAAAATCTTACGTTACGGACGTTTTTTTCCCGGTTGGGGTACCCCTCCGTATCGTCCCATAAGGAAAAAAAAACGATACCCCTTGAAAGCTTTGATTATAGCTGATCGTAAAAATCAGCTTATAGAAAGTACTCGCGCGGCACTTACATTATGTACTATGACAAAAGCAGTCCTTAGAGGGCCAATAGTAACTGTGGTATCTACCGCTTTATTAGTATGGCTTAAGAACGAACAGACAACAAACTTGCATACAAACATCGATTTTGATTTAATTTCTTTTTTACCGACCCACACAATTTACACTGCTTCTGCTTCTATTTCTCTATTTCTTATAAACCATTTTTTTTTTTTTTTTTTTTTTTTTTTTTTTTTTTTTTTTTTTTTTTTTTTTTTTTTTTTNTGAATGCCTCCCTTTGCCAGTGCAAAGGGCGTGGGGAGAGAGCCCCTCGCTCTCTCTCAAGGCAGCACCCGTTGAATACGGAGGCAGCCAAGGAGAGCTGGGTGCAGTTCTCTTGGTCGCGGCGTCCCACACAGATTCCTCTGCACGCGATTTAGGGACGCACGCTTAAGCCCCACCGCCACGACAAGGCGGAACTACATTCGGTGGGGTTTTATAAACCATTTAATTGAAACATTAAAAGTTTAAGCATTAAAATATTTTGCAGGTGAACAAATAATTACAAATATTTACAGTTTAACAAATGTGCCACATGTAACTTAACTATCAGTTTCTTTTTTTTTATACGATTCATGATGTATTCGCTGTATTCATCGTTTGATTCATGTGGATTTGAACTTGAACTATTTTTTGTGAAGCCCAATTAATTAAATTGTTTTAAAAAAAAAAAAAAATGCATTTTTAAGTTTTGATTTGTTATTTGTTGTCCGTATTAGCGGGAAATGTTCACTCAAAATATATATAAGTCAAACACACTATTTAATACATATAATGTTTAAGATGTATGTGTACAATATTATAATATTAACAAAAGGCGAAAACGATGCTAAGCACAAGATGATACCTAGTTAATCTCAAATTACGTGCGTGAGTCTAATTGTCCGACGTCAGATGACACCTGCGCTTTCGGGAATTACGATTGCGTCCAATGACACCCGAGTGCTATTTGATGTGCCAGTGTTGCACGCTACAAAGTCATTCTAAAAAATTCGGAACATAAAACGTATTTCAAGAAAATCACTAAGAACGAATTGCAAATTTTTTTATCTATCTGATTATTGTTCTGAAAGTAATTGATTAGATAATTAACAAATTAAAGAGCGGACGGTTAGCGTGGTATGGACATGTGATGCATAGAGAGAAGATGCATGTGACTAGGAGATGTATGGAAATGGTAGTGCAAGGTAGAGAGGGAAGAGGTCGACCAAAGAAGACATGGATGGAGTGTGTGAATTACGATATGAGAGAGAGAGAGAGAGGAGTGAATGTTGAGATGACGGCTGATAGAAGAAAATGGAAGACAGAAATTTGCTGTGCCGACCCCACCTAGTGGGATAAGGTGGAGAAAAAGAAAAAGAACGAATTGCTAAAATTATAAGTCTAGTTAATCATGTGTTTTATATGGTTACCTGGGATTTGCGATACTGTTCTGACCAGTACATAACTCTCAATAAGTTTTCTGGCGATCTTTATTTGTTCAAATTTATATTATAAATCGTTACTAAATAATATCAAATTAGATAGTAACTATTTCCCGATTTTCAATGTGTTGTAAAATTGGCCTTTGATGTTCAATTTTGACACTCGTTGAGAACGTGAGACTATACTTTTTTCAATCACTGCATTTCGCATACCGCTAAATACTAAATAACTTTGCTTAATCCCGAATCGAGTCTCTCTTTCATTTTTCTTAGACATTCCTGACCTAATAACGGTTGCCTGGTGTAGTGGTAAGTGACATGGTCACTGCACAAGGGGGTCGCGGGTTCGAATCCCGCCAAGGGAAGATATTTGTATGATACATATAAATGTCTTTTCCAGGGTTATGGATTAAATATATGTATGTGTTTAATAAAAATCTTACATTTATATCCGTTATCTGGTACCTGTAACCTGTAACACAAGTTCTTTACGAACTTATCATGGGATCAGTTACCGTGGCGTAATTGTTAGTAAATATTTATTTATTTATTTAATCTGAATAGAGAATTTGCTCTGCGTACAGTGAACATATTTACTGGTGTAATAGACAAAAGGTATTCTTTAAAGGAATTTTTTTTCATCCCCACACTAATTGGAGAGTGGAACACTTGCAAGGTTTGGCTTTTTCATGTATCAACGCAATATACAATATTCCGTTAGGATCTGTATCATAGTTTTATTACTAATAATCATTTTGGGAGCTTTAAAGCGTCTGCAAAGCAATTCGGCCGACGGAACTTGTCTGGGAGTATTAGCGACCTATTTTTAAGAATATTGCCTAAAATATACGTAAAAATCAGCTTTTAGAATTTACGTGAAGTTCGTAATGATTTTATGTACTTTGATTACCTGATACCTGAAAAATGGCCGTCTAAGCAAGCTAGCAGGTAGGCATGCGTTTTTAGTACATACTAACGCTACGCAATCGGCCACATTTCGTTCGTCAGAAAATACGTGACGTCTGGTGGCCCTGGGATCTTACTCTATTAATGTCATATCTTATTTTTAGACATGAGATAGAAGTATTCGTTGAATTGCGTAATGACTGTCCCATCTTGCAACTGAAAATTTTAGCTGAGAAGCTGTCATGCAGCTAAAATAACCAAGATGGCGGTACCAACCCGTGTGAACTCACAATACGCCAAACTACCAGCTTTATTCCAATAACAATGGAAAATATTTAGGTTGTACAATGTGAACTGTGTGAAAGTGAATTGCTAAAATCCATAAAAATGTCGCCGAAAAAATGTACAAAATAAATGCCGCGATTTGATTTTAAAAAATTCCAACAGTTTTAACGTGAATATAACAAATTCAATCAAGGATTTCACACTCACCGGCTTCAGCCAAAGCGGGTAAATTTAAATCACTCATAATTCCTTTTTTTTAACACTTGCTCTGGAACGAGAATATTTTTTTTCGTCTATAAAACCTGTTATATGTATATGTCATGTCAGTCGTTCGCGCTGATTAAACTCTACGTAATTCTGTTATATGGAAATTAATAAACGTATGATGTTGCTAGATTTCAGACGTCCACTTTAAAGAGAACTCTGTGTCCGATTCTCGTGAACTTCTTCGACATTTACGTGGCGTGATAATGTCGAACAACGTTGAGATCTCGCATAATGTGCAAACTAAATGCAAAATTAGTTTTTAGAAATTATTTACTCTTAGCTCTTTGTTTTTAATAATAGTAGTTGATTCCACTTTTTTGAAGTTAAATTTCTTTAGGCGCGTTATGAAAAATTGATGAGAGTGAAATTTTACGATGCGTGCACACCGTGACACAAAATTAACAGAAGTTGAACACTAAATCGCTCATTACAATACGACCGACGTAACTTGGCGAGTCTGAATAAAGCCGCAGGTGAACTTTCCGAACCGTACCGAGAATTACCGAATTTATACGATGTCAAGAAGACGGATGTCCAATATGCGTGATTGAGGATGTTGTTTAATCGATTTTTTTATCAACTTGATTAAAATAAAATAAAATAAAAAAAGTAATAAAAATAAAGTATAACTTCTTACGCGCGTACATAAGTACACGCACCCTTTTTTTTACTACCTATTCCTAGGTAGTTAACGGGCTATTCCAGATACGCCGTGGTTGGTAGGTGAGCTAACGCTGGCCCTAGCAATAGCAGTGAAAAGATCCGGTAAGAAACTCAGTGGGCTGTGTCTATGGTTTAATTCGCTAGTCGCTACTCTTCGTAGTAATTGGACTGTTGGCTTTCAAAGCCCACGGTACGGGCTATCCTAAGATATTAGCATTGTTGTCGGGATTAATTTAACTTACAATTTGTTTGCTTAATATACCTAGAAAACTCTTTCCAGAAGGTTCTTCTTGAATGACTGTAAACATTTTCTCGAAATCGATTCAATTCTCGAATCAAATTCGATTCTCAAAGCTTGGTTTCAAATCAACATTTCAACATTTTCTTGAAAAACAATCTAATTCAAGGCTTTGTTTCAAATCTATTACATAGATGACATACAGAAATTCAGTACTGAATACTACCACTTAAATTAAATCCTAACCTACTCGACATTATCGACAATAGCGAATGGAAGCGAGTCTACTCATCAGTATCAAGGATAATCGTTTATCCATAACACGGAAAATAATTGCGTTACATTGCGCAGAGTTTGGTAATCACATACAGTACACCTCACTGCCAGAACTGGCATGGGTTGCAGGATGTATGATGAAGTTATTACTTCTAAGGAAGAACGCAATAGTCCAGTTATTATAGTAAGTTCATCTCGGAATTCGAGATACCCAGCTGTAAGTCTGTAAATACTTGTATATTGACACCCTAAAAGTTGTCTCAAAACCTCCATATGGTAGGTGTTACGCAACTATTAAATTTGGTAGGACCTCTTGTGAGTCCGCACGGGTAGGTACCACCGCCCCGCCTATTTCTGCCGTGAAGCAGTAATGCGTTTCGGTTTGAAGTGTGGGGCAGCCGTTGTGACTATACTGAGACCTTAGAACTATATCTCAAGGTGTGTGGCGCATTTACGTTGTAGATGTCTATGGGCTCCAGTAACTACTTAACACCAGGTGGGCTGTGAGCTCGTCCACACATCTAAGCAATAAAAATAAAAAAAAGGTCAAAGGTCACAAAAATCGTTTTTTCTTTTGCGTTTTTTTTGTAAATATCTCATTTCCTATGGGTTTTTTGCTATTTGTATTTATTATCGATATTGTAGAATACAATATTTTCTACAAATTTCGTTTAAAATTTTTTTTTATTCGGTGAACAGTTTTCAAGGTAGAGGGCGGAGAGCGCGCGGTCACAACATCACTTCAGGTCAACCGGTGCCTCCGGTTGAAAACGCGCCATATATAATTGATGAACTATCGATAAATCAATGATTATAAATATTCGTCAATTTTTATTAACAATTATATTATATCTACAGTAATAATATTATAAAGAGGAAAGATTTGTTTGTTTGTTTGTACTGAATAGGCTCCGAAACTACTGATCCGATTTGAAAAATTATTTCACTGTTTGGAAGCTACACTATTCCTAAGTGACATAGGCTATAATCTTTTTTGAAAAAAATTAGGGATCCTTACTAAAACTCCAATAATGTAACCCAAGGTGTAAAAAATTACCTAAAATATTATTTACATCGTGTGCCCTGCAAAAACTCTTGATGATGGAATAAAATAATGAACTACGACTTTGTAGAGCACATTATTATTCAAAAAAGTGTCATGACAGCGTATTTCTAATTATTGAAGTGAAACTTCTTTATCGGCGTTGGAAAAAAATTTACCGTCACATTTTTCGGTTACGCGTCACATTTTTCTGTTACGCGCCATCTTTTTCTTGCCCCTACCACGGTTGGTTCAGACGAAGAGTACTTTCACTTTCTCCAACGGAGTAGGGATAGCATTAATGTTTCACTTCTTACGTGTGTACACTAGTACACGCACACATTTTTTTATTTTCATGTTCTTTTTATTACTTTAAGATCATATTATAAATTGATATCAGAAAACCAACCGTATAACGTTGACTTAAATCTATATCTACTACGATATTATATCAGCGTATCGTTTCAAATCTCAAATATCATGAATCGAGAAAATCTACTAGCATCCATCAATATATAGATTCAGAAAATATATAGATTCAATATCCGATATTGATCCCCGATATATAGATACGATTCGATACGCGGCAAAACCGATATTACCCACTCCTACTGCTTCACGGCCGAAATAGGCGGGGTGGTGGTACCCGCCCATGCGGACTCACCAGAGATCCTACTCCCACTAATAACGCAAATTATAATTTTGCGGGTTTGATCTTTATTACACGATGTTATTCCTTCACCGTGGAAGTCAATCGTGGACATTTGTTAAGTACGTGTTTCATTAGAAAAATTGGTACCCGCCTGTGGGATTCGAAAACAGTTGTATCGCTAGATACGAATGCACCGGCTAATAATTATTGGTTTATAGATACTACTGGAATTGTGTATGATTGCTGCTTTATAGATGTATTACATTTATTGATAGCCCGCCCGGTTGGGTACCACTATTTCACGAATTTATTGAAGTGAAAACTTCTTTAGAATCGTTGTGATTT